>CM068380.1:31602020-32135664 GCA_034770075.1 Aralia elata | reverse complement strand
TTTGATACGGTTCCACAAGTGTCACCGGTTTGTCGGTGGTTTGCTTGGATCTCAGCCCTTCCCAGGGTCCGTTGATCGCCGGTCTATCGTCCGCCGGACGAATTCGTCTCGTCGGGGGCCGGTTAACGTCGCCGGTCACCCATCTACGTAATCGCCGGTTATAGTCGTCGATCGAGATCGACTCGTCGGGGCCGGTGTTCGACCGCCGGTCACCCATCTCGTATCCCCCGGTTATCGTCGCCGGTTGGTTATCTTGTCGGAGCCGGTTTTCCGTCGTCGGACATCCATCTCAAGTAATTCGTCGGTTATCGACGTCGAGTCGAATTGTCTTGTCGGGGACCGAGGTTTTCCGTCGCCGGACACACCATCTTGTAACCCCCGGTTATCGTCGCCGGTTGGTTATCTCGTCGGAGCCGGTTTTCGTCGCCCGGACATCCATCTCGTTAACCCCCCCCGGTTATCGTCGCCGGTTGGTTTATCTTGACAGGAGCCGGTTTTCGTCGCCGGACATCCTTCCTCGAATCGCCGGTTATCATCGCCGGTCGATCGCCTTGTCGTGGGCCGGTTTTTCGTCGCCGGACACCCATCTCGTAACCCCCGGTTATCGTCGCCGGTTGATTATCTTGTCGGAGAGCCCGGTTTTCGTCGCCGCGACATTCCATCTCGTGATCGTCTCGGTTATCGTCGCCCCGAGGTCGATCATCGCCTTGTCGGGGCCAGTTTTCGTCGCCTGACCACCCATCTCGTAACCCCGCGGTTATCCGTACGCCGGTTGGTTATCTTGTCGGAGCCGGTTTTTCGTCGCCGGACATCCACCTCGTGATCGGCCGGTTATCGTCGCCGGTCGATCGCCCTTGTCGGGGCCGGTTTTCGTCGCCGGACACCCATCTCGTAACCCCCGGTTATCGTCAGCCGGTTGGTTATCTTGTCGGTAGCCGGGATTGTCGTCGGACATCCAACTCGTGGAACGCCGTTTTATCGTCGCGCGGTCGATCGCCTTGTCGGGCGACCGGTTTTCCGTCGCCGGACACCCTTACTCGTAACCCCCGGTTTATCGTCGTCGGTTGGTTATCTTGGGATCTCAGCCCTTCCCAGGGTTTGTTGTTTTTTGTCTTTTTTCTTTTTGTGGATATCATCCCGTCCCAGGGTTGCTCACCATCTTGTTGTGGTTCGCCGTGTATCTCAGCCCTTTCCATGGGTGCTCACCGCTCTGTCGGCAGGTTTTGCTTGGATGCCCTTCACAGGTTTGCTCATCGCTCTGGTCGCGGTTTGCTAGGATGCCTTCCCAGGTTTGCCTCCACTCTGCTTTGTCGCGGTTCGCTTGGATGCCTTCCCAGGTTTGCTCACCGTTCTGTCGCGGTTCCGCGTGGATCTCCCAACCTTTCCCAGGTTTTGGTTGTTTTTTTGTCTTTTTTTCTTTTTATGGATATCAGCCCTTCCCAGGGTTTGCTCACACATCTTGTTGTGGTTCGCGTGGATCTCACCAACTCAGCCCTTCCCAGGGTTTGTTGTTTTGGTCTTTTTTCTTTTTGTGGATATCAGCCCTTCCCAGGGTTTGCTCACCAGTCCGATTGTCGTGGATTCGCTTGGATCTTAGCCCTTCCCAGGGTTTGTTGTTTTTTGGTCTTTTTTCTTTTGTTGAATAACAGCCCTTCCCAGGGGTGGCTCACACATCTTTGTTGTGGTATCGCCGTGGATCTCAGCCCTACCCAGGGTATGTTGGTTTTTTGTCTTTTTTTGTGCTTGGTGGTGGATATCCACCCGCCTATCCCAGGGTTGGTTGTTTTTTTTGTCTTTTGTGCAGTTTGTTGATATCTCCCTGCCCAGGGTTGCTCGCCATCTCTTGTCCGTTGTGCGCTTGGATCCTTAGCCCTTCCCAGGGTTTGTTGTTTTTGGTCTTGTTTTCTTTTTGTGGATATCAGACCCTTCCCAGGGGTTGCCCACACAGCTTGTTTGTGGGCGCGGTGGATCTCAGCCCTTCCCAGGGTTGCTCACCCCCGCTCTGTCGCGGTTTGCTTGGATGCCTTCCCAGGTTTGCTCAATCCGCTCGGTCGCCTGCGCATTGGATGCCTTCCCAGGTTTTGGCGCACCGTGCCTGTCGCGGTTTCGCGTGGATCTCAGACCCTTCCCAAGTTGTGGTGTTTTTTTGGTCTTTTTTTCTTTTTATGGATATCAGCCCTTTCCCTGGGTTGCTCACCATCTTGTTGTGGTTTCCGTGGATCTCAGCCCTCCTCAGGGTGGGTTGTTGTTTGCGTGTTTGTTGCGTTTTTGTGGATATCACCACTTCCGCAAGGTTTCTCCGCCATCTTGTCCGTGGTGCTTCGCCGGAATGCTTACCCGATCCCAGGGTTTGTTGTTGTGTTGGTCTTTGTTTCGTTTTGGTGGGATATCAGCCCTTGCCAGGGGTGCTCACCACCTGGTGTTGTGGTTCCGCGTGGATCTCAGCCCGTCCCAGGGTTTGTTGTTTTTTGTCCGTTTTTTCGTGTTGTTTTTTTTTTGTGTGTGTTTGTTTTTTTTTTTTGTTGTTGTGTTCTGCTGGTTGTGTTGGATGGGAGTGTTGATCAGGCTTGTTGTCCTGTATCTCCCACCAATATCGTCCATAGTACCACGCCGCAAAAGCCATCACAGTCTGATCATATTGTGTAGTTGAAAGCGACGTGCTCGGCACTTTCCCCGGAAGATTTTTCATTTTGATCCATCCCTGCAGGCATGAGAAAGATGTTTAGCATGATCTGGAAGATATGTTATGGACATGATAGCATGTGCACTCAACATATTTTTAGATAGAAATGACCCCTGTTCAGGTCAAATGATACGATTTCTACCGTTCGGCATAATTTTGGCCAACATCTGATTGGAATCACACTCTCGTCGGGAAGTGTTTGTTTCTAGACTTCAACATTGGTGTGGTATTGTCTGCCTGTTCTTGGTCGTCTTCATCTTCCTTCGAGTTGAGGCAGTCTGTTTTTCGGCTCTTTGTGATGATCGACAGCTAGGTTGGGCTCCTCGGCCTTTTGATCATTTCTGCTAGGCCGATATTTTGTTGTCCCTCATTATTTTCATCCTTTTATATGCTCATGCACGTGGATCATTTGGATGTGTCGAGGCAGTGATAGTCGGGATTGGGGAAAGGCCCAATGTACGAGGAGTTGCTGGTGCAACGCCTCAACTTCCTTTCCAATCACGATTCCTTAACTTGCCCCTCCCCTTGAGCGTGAACGCTCAAAACCAAGAATTTCTATCGAAAACTCCGCGATGTTGACCCTGGCTGAATTATCCACAGCTCTGCAAGATCCTGCATATCAGATGACGAACAAATTGCCAAAACTTGAAGGCTCGGGCCCGATAGTGTTAGTTCAACACTAGATATTATAATCTCGACAAAAATGCAGTTAAAGCACATGAAATTGAATATACTTTTGATCACATAATCTAGCAAGTGGTGAACTGTGAATGTACATTTTTTTTTTTTTTTTTTTTTTTATTCAATCCCTCGTGAGTTGATGATTTTCTATTTGACGAGTTTTGAAATCGTAAGAACACCTTCAAGCAATCGTGGTCAATTGTATGTGAGTAAGCGTCGAATTCAAAAGAACACTACCTTCCCGCTCGTCAAAGGCATTCTGTCTTCAAGTCTCGACAACGTTCTTACAAGGATTTGAACGTCATATGACAAAGGCACTGTGCGATGCAGCACTCAGTAGGGGTTTCTCTTCGATGACTTCTTGTTTAAGGCCACGAGAGTTTCGTTTTTTTCGTATTATCTTTTTCTCGTTATTAGCCCCACGTCACTTGTCTCGTTTTCTTAGGCTTGTCAAAGTTACCCATTTAACGAGTTTTGGACCAATGGCGCCGAACCAGACGGTGTTGGGGCATGAGGTGTACAGACCACCCCTTCGAGTTTATTTTCTCGAGTAACTAAATGCCACGGTTCGAGACAAGCGGGTGGTCTGCCCCATTCATTCTTTTGCTTGAGCTTGCGCAAGATTCGTTTTCTTAGGCTTGAGTTACCCATGTAGCGAGTGTTAGGCCCGTGACTCCCAAACCAGACGGTTTTAGGGTTACCCTGATGTAGAGACTCCCCGGAGGCTTAATTACTCGAGTAGCCCATGCCACGATTCGAAGCAGCTACGGGGAGCCATTCCTCGTCTGTCATGCCTCGTTTTCTAAGGCTCTGAGTTAAACCCAATGTAACGAGTGTTTAGGGCCAGCGATTCCCAAACCAGAATGGCTTTAGGGCACCAGGTGTAGAAACACCCCTCGGGCTTTAATACTCGAACATAACCCAGGCTCACGATTCGGAGACATTAACTTGATAATCATTTAATCGTCCTGACTTCTTGATAATAGCTTGATAATTATTGACTGTCTGACTAACTGTTTAATTGGCCATCATCGTCGTCATAGTTTTTAGACCCCAACAACGGAAAGTTTGTGCAAAACAGCAAAGTGAAATGCTGTCACATGGGGTCGGAATTCTGTCGCAAACGTTGCTTTTGATTAAGGCCTTTGTACCCGATCCAAAAGGTTGAATAGCCTGCTTCGTCTAATCATACTCACCGATCGTGCTCCACGGTTGCGTGTCAGAATTAATCCGATTCCAATTAAGTCCCAAAATAGAATCCCCTTTCAAGCGGATCATCGTATCCCGGGAAAACTATGCTTGACAAATGCCAGATGATCGTAACCGTTGAAGATTGACAAGAGGGTAGCATCTGATGATAATGGTGCATGTTGATGGGAATTGTTTGCATGGGTGCCAATTTGCACGTCACCATTTCCTGGAGTAGTTGATAAATGCCCCAGTGTTTAATTGTTTTTCTTGTGAAGCTCGCTCGTGCTGGTTCACGCAATCGGTATCTTGCTTGGCTGACAAAAGATCTGGTCCTTTTGATTTGTTGAAAGGCTTTGGGGATTTTTGATTTTTGAGATTTTTTATTTTTTTTTTTTTTTTTTTTTTTTGATTTTTTTTTGATTTTTTTGGTTTTTTGATTTTTTTTTTTTTTTTTTTGTTTTTTTTTGGATCACAGATTTTTCATTCAACGAGTCAGAATTAACGCCTGGGGGAATGGCCTTTTCCGTCCATTCCTTGTAAGATGAGGGGGCTCCCCAAGAGAGGATTTTTTTATCGCGACGGCTTATCATCCCTTAATTTAGAGCGAAATTCCCCATATCTACGTCTCGGCAGGGCGCGACTCTTTGGAGGACTAAATCATTTATTTTGAATGTTCCGGGATCGTACCCTCTTGTCGTAGGCCCGGGAGATGCGTAAGGGGTTGCCCCTGCAAATGTGCGAACTGAGGTTCGATAGGCAAACAGGGTGAGCGACAATAAAATCCGGATCCGCCATCCCCGATGATTGGCGGACATTCTTTTCTTCCTATGATCCGTACCTTGTGTTTTATTTGCATGCCAACCCACTGCCCCATTCATTTTGGGCTGGTAAATGACCTGAAATTCAAAATGTTTGATCTTGAATTTGTCATATATTCACCTCCCGTAAGGGCATCGGTCAGATTTGCTTTAGTCGATGCGGCCCCTTACTTCTCCTCCAGCGCTGTGATACTAGGATTCTGTCGCAAAGCCATTCAGGGTAAATAGACACCGTGATAATTCCTGCTTTAAACCGCTTGACAATCTCGTCCTTTATTTTCAATCCCTCCATTCAGGCTTCAATGTTTCTCAAAACTTTTGCTTAATTGGTCGGAACCCTCCTTGATGGGCCATTGATGTCCTAAAACGTCTGTGGCAAATCCACTTACGTCGCCACGGGATCAAGGGAACAAGATCGCCCATACAGGCTCAACAACTCGACTATTTTTTTCCTCTTTTTTTTTTTGCTTTTTTTGTTTGTGTTCGAATTTGCCCCTACTCCGTGTTGTCTTTGTGAGCGTTAGGGGTTCTGATGTTTGATGGCGATGGTTTTGGTCTAAGTCGGCATTTTGGGTTTACCTTCGACCCATCCCTTGATCTCGTCAGGCGTATTGTCCGATATCTGCCTCGTCCTGCTCAATCCCCAGCAGATCGAACTCTAAGCTTTAAATACCAAAATCGTGATCCCTCCTTCAAATTTGGCCTATTGCTTGTTAGGAACTAGAAAGTGCCTGCAAATCGGGGTACCATAAACTCCGGGATTTTTCCCTTCCTGGATATCACCTGATGCACGGTCCAACTGGCCTACGGTGAGGTCAAGCAATGAAGCTCATTAGGATGTGCATGGATCACATTGGGTATGGATCTGGCATTGATGGCATTTCTTGACATAAGTAATGTAATCAGTTTATCATGGTTTAGCCCGTAGCGACCCATTCAGCAAACCCTTTTTCTTTGCAAAAAAGTGTTCTTGCTCATATAGGCTTTGCACACATTGCCGTGTACTTCGTTCATTAATCTGTGGGCTTCTTTCGCTTCCCAGATATCTCAGCAGTCCACCGTAGCTAGGTCCCATTTATGCCCTTTGGTGCTGTATATTCCCCATGGCCCGCCGGATAACCAATTTGAGTCTTCCCACTACTGTCATCTTTTTGATTTTCCCATTCCCAGAAGCTAATCTCAGTCCTAGGATGAATCCCTCGTATTCGGAAAGCCGTATTGCTGGAGTGGCAGAACTGTAAGTTCATGGCTATCGGCCCCTGCCATTTGGATGGATGGAGTATGGACTTGTACGGCCTCTTAGTTGGGTCGTAGGGCAATATCAGCAAAACAAACAAGGCCCGTAGTTTAGTAATGTGCCAGTTTACAAGTTGGCAGATGCTTGTCAACACTGGGCATGATTATTATTTTTTATTTATTTTTTTTTTCTTTTTCTTTTTCCTTTGTCCCCTTTTTTTGTGGGGTCGAATATGCCCCGACTCCTATCCCGGGTTCTTTGTGATCGTTTTGCCATGCTTTCAACGGTTCTCTTAATCTCATCCTGCAAAACAAGGTCAGTTTTTTGGAGGACAGGGGTAGGTATTTAGAAATTGTTAGAAAACCATGGTACTGTGCAACACGGATTGCCTTTCCTGCAAAACCATGTCAGTATTCTCTTTATATGTGCAGGTGATGTAATCACCATGATTACAGGACATATTTATTGCGATGATGCCGGTATGACAGTTATATGCCATTTACATGACAGTTAGTTATTCGACTGAATGAATACAAGGGCATGAAGAAGCTTCCCTTTCTGTTAGGTTTATCAGAGGCTGGACCGACCCTAAGGTTTTTTTTTTTATTTTTTTTTTACTACTCGTCGCGGGCTTTTTCGGCATGAAGGTGCCCAAATCTTCGCAATCTACTCGTCTGACCCGTGGTATATTTGAAATGTGTACCAATCTCATCCGAGTTTCATTTTTTGTAAAATCGCATTGGCACATGATGTGACTCCGAATTAATTGAGTCTGCGAATCGAGATTCATAAGTTCGGGGGAGTGCTTAAGTGAGGGGATGTTAGGGCACACCCTCGACTTCGGACACACGGTTTACCGCAATCTTGATTCTTTTCCTATCCTTTAATGCCATGAAATGTGTGTGTGTGCGCGTGCGGTGTGTGTGTGTGGTCTTGCGTGAGGGAAGGTTGTGGTGAGATTGTATGAAAGAATCATTTGGAGTTTGAGGAAAATCGGGTTTACTTTGAGAATGCTTCCGGAATGTCTGTTTCGGCATACACGAGAAAGCTTTTGAAGAAAGGGGGAATTGTAAGTGTCAAAACTATGAGAGTTTCGTTAGGTGTCGTCTTTGACAAAACCAAGGGTTTAAACCTTCCGTCAAAATAGGAATCGAATTCTATGACAGTTTGCTTTCATAAGAATGAAGGGGCCCCCCCAATTTGTTTTCTAGGATGCTTGTAAACCCTATGCACACAGGTTTAATAAAACGTCAATGATTTATAAAAGCATTCCGTGTGATGTTTTGGACAAAACGATTTTCTTTAGCCTGCTTCCTCATCAAATAGGAATCGACATTCATTGGCATTCAGCCCCAAATTTTTACCTCGTGATGCTAATAGCCTATGTAGTGGATTTTATGAAAATCTTCATTATTTTAGTTTTGAAATCAATTTTAGGTCGTAAATCAAATCAAGCATTAAAATGCATTGGGGGCTAATGCATGGGCCTGTAAGCCATCCAAAAAACCCCAACGCCCACCAATCACATACTTCAATATTACGAGGGCCTTAAACAACCGATTCCTCCGCCTTGGCGTCGTTTTAAGGCCCGAGAACTACATATTTTATGGGGGGGGGTTCTATGAAGGGAATATCGACCCTCTTTACATACACCCAAAAATGTCCATCAGCGGATTGCGACCACGGAGTCGCGGTCCTAGGCGCACACCCGAAAGGGTTAAAACATCCACGATATCCAAATCGAACTCCTAGACACAATATATCATTATAGCAATTTAAATATACATCATCACATGGATATCATCGAACCTTTAGGAAGAATTGCGTTCCATTTGGAACCCACACTAATAAGCCTCAATCCATGGATTCTCCAAAATATACAAGAAAATATTACATTTAGTAGGAATCCAAACAACAAAAGCTTAACAAAAATGAAGTGACAAAGATGCATAAAAAAACAAAGAAGTGTTCACCTTGCAAATGACACCCACAATGCTTATAAACGTTGTAGATTTAATTGGTAGAATTAATAAGGTGATATAATCTCACCAAAGGGGTGCAAATCCTCACTATTTTCGCTCTTTATTCTCCATTTTCTTCTATTGTTTCTCTCCTTCCCGAGCTGCTGCCCTGCGCCTCCTCCTTTTCTTTCTTCTCCTAACTCCTCCTGGATGAAATGAAAGAAACTGAGCCTGAAAGATAGGCTGGATTAGGGCAGCCGCAGAACAGATCCCCGCTGGCTGGCCGCAGATAGAATCCGCGGCTCGGCCGCAGATCGATCCGCGGCTCGGGTGGGCTAATTTTCCTCGATTTTCGTAGCCACACACCTCATGTTCCTCGTGTCGGATCATCGGTTTCTGCGGAAAGAAGGCCCTGCATTTTGTAAGTCCGGGAAATCATTGGGAGACGTGCCACATCATTTCGGGCATGATCAGTTTTTCGGACAGGGAGCAGCCCTGATCGCAAGTCGTCCGTGGAGGCTGTCTGAGTGTGTTCGCATTTAGTCCACCCCGCCGTCTCGCAGGTCTGGTCCAATGGACCGAATTTGCCCTCCTCTGGCATGGTCAGTAGAGGAAAATGCAAAAATTGGGTGTCTACATCGGCCAACATATTGCCCAGTCCTATCCGAGGAAGATTCTTCAGAGGGAGTTTCGACCCTTAAATTGTATATGTGTGTTCATCGAGTCAGTTTTTGTTTAGCCCGTCGTCGGCCATTTCCCGTCGCCAAGGGTGTTTTGCTTCAGTCATAGACATAACCCACGCAGTTTTTCCCGCTTCGTCCCCGCGTTTGTACTGATGTGGCCTCCTGGACAAAATCATTTTTGTCTAAAGCATTGAGGACCCCGTTCCATCGATTGGATTACTCGAGGCTAATTGCTCCTATCAATGAGCGTCTTGACTCATGTGCCTGGGCATGGATTATCATTCACCCATTTGCTGGGTTAAGGGGTGTGAACCGACCCTATCATACCCCCCTGGCGGTTTATGGGGCCAGTTTTTGATACAGTACACATGGATTTACCAACCCCTATCGCGGGTGCAAGCCTCATATACCGATTCCTTAGAGCATACCTGTACAGAGAGGGATCTATTGAGTTTTATATGTTTCAGGTAAAAACGAGCTTTGGGAATAGGCAGGATCGGTGTGCCCGAATATAGTGGCGAGCTGTCCCACATACAGACCGATTTGCCTTACGTACACAGTGGGTTTGCGTGGGAGACCCTGGAATTCGGCTAGTTTTGAGTCGGAAACTGGGGCCTTTTGATGACTCTCTTGGAGTGATTTTCCAACATCAACAGAAAATAACCATAAAAACAGATCCATTCCATTCATTCCAAGCCAATTAACTGCCTCCAGTCGGGTCGTCTGTGGTAGGATGTCCCGACGTCCCCCCCGCCTGGCCCTGATTTAATGACTACTGTATAGCCGAGAGGGATGGCCAGCCCTTGCCCGAGAGCAGATGTAGAGCCATTCGGGCTAGAGATGGGGATGTTATGCCAATTGTCTGATAGAGAAGGCCATTGTTATTTCCAGACCAGGGTCAGTGGTAAGATGCTCAGTTTGGGACTGTCAGCACCGACGCTACTAAACTAACTACTGCTTTAAACTGGATCGTATTGATATATGATGGGGCAGCAGATTTGCAGGAGAATGTCTGATGCCTTCAGATCTATCCACCACCCCGTCCATCCTGCCTTCGGCTTAGTTTCCAGAATTTGTTAGATTATTTATTTTCCTAGCATAGACTATGTATTGGTTTCAATTCTCAGTTATTGAAAGAAGGAAATCTGGTAATAAAAACGACCTATATATATATAGAACTATGCATTTAAATTTAGTCCAATTTTCCCCTTATCCACCTTTTGGGTCGGTATCATTAGCCCTCCATTGGATCATCAATTTTTGTCTCAACTGACCATGATTTTGAACATTTTTCGCCTTCTTTCTTTCCTCAAGACTCGATAGGAGATTTGACAGATATTGCCGCACTCTAAATCACACTTTTGGATTCGTCGGATTAGAAATCTCAGATTTTGGATATCTGTTTGGGTTTGGATCAAGGGTAGGTAGGCTCGGGATGAAACCTTGGTATAGGCCAGTTTGGTTTCGGAGAAGGTTTTGGGGGTGTAGGAAGGTTTATTCTGGCTAATCGAAAAGTTGTCTTTTGGTCAGGGAAAGGAGTATTTTTAAAGGATCGGACCCGTCGCCATTGATGGCCTCACCTACGTACCACACCCCACAAGTTGGAAAGATCAGGGTCCTACGTATTTCCGCATGTCAAGAGGAAAAAGGGAACTGATTGATTCAAGCGTAGAACCCCGCTTCAACCAGTCCAGAATTTTAGGGTTTGTGCGGAAAGCCCTCACCATCCATTTCCTTGCAAAATGAAAAGGCCCCCTCCGGAATAGTACTCATTACTGATCACAAAATGGCCCTCTCCTGCCAGATCGGTGGCGAAAATTCGCCCCTTTGGCCCTCCGTCTTGACAAGGCATTGACTCTTTTTCAACACAAAGATCCGTTTTCCTTGAGAACTTTCCGAAGTCTTATCTTTTTTACATCGTGAACGATCGAGAGATCCTCTGTATAGATGATAGCTGACCATGCCAAATGGCAGCCCACTCTCCTTTCATCCAATCAGGAGCCAATTGGTCCATATCGACGAATTGCATACCGCAAATCCTCTTCGCTTATCTCTGAGCAAGTCCGATTCACTATTCTGAAAGGGACGCCATTCCTCCACCTCCCGACTGGTAGAACTACAGGCCTACCGTATTCCCATACTACCAAAGCGTAAGGGGTTGCCCACCTGTATGAAGTGACGGCCGTTGGATGTTCGGTTAGGTGCCATGGCAAGGTGAGGGGTAACCCAGATCTGGCCCATCCCCGATGAATTAGCAGACATTTTTGCCATGATCTATCTGTGATAGTTCTTATTGGCCTGACACTCCAGCTGCCCCATTCATTTTAGGGGAACGAGTTAAATGACGGACATTATGAGATGACTTAATCTTGAACATGGTCCACAGACAAGTCCTTTCATGAGGGCGTTGTTTAAATTCTTGGGCATTCTGTCGGCGATCTACAACCCTCCAGTTTGCCCATACATCCAGGCATATTGACCATTATTCTTTCCCTGAATGAAGGCTGACGAAGACCAGCTCCTGAGTTACTTTATGAAAGAAGCTAGCCGATCTACCCGCGCATCTTAGGTGAAATAATCGATCATGACGAAAATGAACCGGTGACCAGCGTTGCTGCCGCTTTGGGCGCTATTAGGGTCCGAATTGTACTATCCATTCACCCACAGATTGAAAATAAGGGCGCATGGGGGAGAGTCATACAATGCAGTTCATTGGGAGGTGTATGGATCACATTTACGCATAAGGAACGAGACGGCGCTCTGGCATTGATAACACCCGTTTGACATGATCATTACGCGCAATCACGTGCAAAGGAAAACCTTCAGGGAGCGAATATAACCAAGTAATACCTGCTGTTCCTCTGAAAGGAAGCGATTTTAGTGTGCCTACATCACGGTCCACCATCGAATGGTAATGTGGCGTGGCCACTACAAAGGACCGCCAGCGCATGGGGATTAAGCATTCATAAAGTCCTTGTTGGGATTGCGTTTTCGTCTAGGCGCATTGCAGACAGTCTCCCAATCCGGCATCCCTCTATTTGGTAAAGAGTAATCGCCACTCATTAGTAAAAACTTCACGATCGCCCGATACATTTTTGAATTTCTCATCCTTTCAGTCCGATTTGGGCCTGGGATCGGTGAAGGGATCTGTCTCTCAGAGTATTTCACTGTATGTGTCAGTGGATAACCAGGGCGGAGGGGGACCATTTGCTCAAACACCACCTCGTTTGATAAACACTATTGCCGGGAACAGATATTTCCTCAATGATGCCCACGTGGGGCATTCTGTAACCGGGGGGTGTATATTTCTCAATACTGTGGAGACTGTCCCTACTCCTGGATCCAACGAGTGATATAAGGAAGCCCATTGAGTCGCCAATGTGCAGTGAGCGTTCGGCAGAAATCATTTCGTCCCCGGAGGAATGATGGGTCGGAAGGGCGATATCTTCGAAAGACTCTTGGCATAAGCGGTGGTGTGACACACAGCAAATCGATGGTAAATGGGAAAGTAACCGAAGGCTCGCTTAGTGAAGTTGTATATCCCGCGTATATGCTTGTCTATGATTACCTGAATTCATGAATCCCCAAAACAACTAGCTAGTAACTCCTGCACCTTCTCCATGGTCAAGCATGAAGTGGGGCCAATCGAGAAAGGTCCACCAAGATACAACACGCCCTCTGTATTTCCCAGCGGTGTTAGTTGCGAATGTTATATGGCTTAGAAACGAAGCACTAGATAAAAATATCTGGGTTGGCCAAACGGGATATTATGAGTGTTCTCAGAAACCGGTGGAATAGATGGACTTATGGACACGCGCTCCGGCTCCATGCCGACCCCAATCGGGCATTCATTAAGTGTCAGGCACCGATCACAAATATCAGCTTCGCAGAAATTAAGGTCCCTCCGTCCACCAGTCACATTTTATTACGACATTATTGCGCGATAAAGCCACAAAATAATATCCTCTCGCGAAGCAAACCGAGTCTTGAAGAGGAATAGTGTTTTCCTAACAGGCTCACCAGATCCCTCCTGCCGGGGGCTAATCTTAGCCAATAAACTGATCGTGGCATTTATACACATCCCCACTGCCAGCTATTTTTCAATGGCACTTCTGGGATCAAGCGGTACACCGCATGTCAAAACTGTTTAGTTACAAAATTAACTGCCAATACGTTTGATAGTCGGAACATATTTTTCCAGACATGAGGCACCTTAATCTTGTCCGAAAATATATTTCTTAGGGGAATTGCCATATCTTATCTTGATATCAGTGGATAATGTCGATATGTATGCCCATGGAGGTAGTGCTGTAATCTCCCTGCCGCCCAGGCCAAGAGCACAACAAGTCTTCTCGATGGGAGTGTAATTCTGCTCACATTGGCTAAATCTTTTGCTGAGGTAATAGATGGCCTGCTCCTTACCCGCCTCATTTTCTGTCCCAGCATGCATCCCATCGCAATGGCATTGACCGATATGTACATAAACAGAGGGATCCCATCCTTCGGGGTACCAGCACTGGTGCCTCAGTCAATTGCTTTTTAATGGTCTGAAACGCCTTTTGACATTGCTCATTCCATTCTTGGGACACCCCTTTTCTTAACAGTCTAAAAATCGGCTCACATGTGGTCGTCAAGTGGGATATAAAACGGCTGATAAAGTTTATCCTCCCGAGGAATCCTCTTATCTCCTTTTCTGTGTGAGGTGCCGGCATATCCACAATGGCCTTAATCTTTGCTGGGTCCAACTCAAATGCCCCGATCACTAACCAGGAAACCCAAGAGCTTACCCGACTGTACTCCGAAAGCGCACTTGGCTGGATTGAGCTTCAAATTATACTTTCTGAGCCGATCGAATAGCTTTTTGAGATGAATTATATGATCGGATTCTACCTTCGATTTCACGATAATGTCATCCACATAGACCTCTATCTCCTTGTGCATCATATCGTGGAACAAGGCCATCATGGCTCTCTGATAAGTAGCCCCCCTGCATTTGTGAGACCGAAAGCCAGTCGTCTATAGCAGAAAGTGCCCCAGGGGGTGATGAATGCGGTCTTTTTTTCCCGGTCTTCTTCCGCCACCATTATCTGATGATACCCCGCAAAGCAATCCACAAAAGAATACATTTCGTACTGGGCTGTGTTTATCTACCAGGATGTGTATGAAAGGCACCGGGAAGTTATCTTTGAGACTGGGCCTTGTTTAGATCTCTGTAGTCTACACATACCCTCACCTTTCCTCCAGGCTTAAGCTACTGGGACTACATTGGATAGCCATTCCGGGTAAGTAGATACCATAATGATTCCCCCCCGCCCTGAACTGCTTGATGATCTCTTCCTTCACCTTTAAAACTCCACTTCTTCCGGTTTCAACTTCCTCAGTTTCTGCTTGACAGGCCTGAAACCCTCCTTGATGGGTAATCGGTGTACCAACAATGTCGGTGGACAAGCCAATCATATCCTCATGAGACCAGGCGAAGACATCCTCATATTGTTTAAGCAACTCAGTCATTTCGACTTTTTGGCTGGGGGTAAGGTCCGTCCCCTATCTTGAGTTCCTTTGGCTGGTCAGGGGTTTCCAATATCAATGGTGATGGTTTGGTCCAAGTTGGGTTTGGGTTTATCCCTCGACCCATCCCTTGATCTCGTCAGGTGCGTCGTCGTAATCTGTCTCATCTTGTTCAATGCCCATTAAATCGAAATCCAGCTCAATGTCAAAATCATAATCATCATTCAAATTTGAAAGACCATTTGTTAGGCAAGGATTACTCAAATTGGTACACCTGACATGAAACAAAATACTTGTCATATATAAATCGATTTTTCACGATGATCGCATTTTCAAATAACAAGAAGAAACGACATAATGATGCAGAAATAAAACAACAACAAAAATAAACTTCTTCATTCCCCCATCATCTGGGGTCAATCACCCTGACGTCGAGCTTTACCCTTTTTTGGATATTACTGGTTTCTGGGTCCAATTGTCGATGGTCAGGTCAGATGAAATGCGCCGGATAAAGGAGGGCCTCACATCGGACACCTCCCCGATGATTACGGATACGTCGCCTGAATCCTTCTCCATATCTTCTCCAGGAATAATCAGCCCTGCCCAATCGATGACAGGCACAACTTGTTGGGCTCCCGGTGGTGCGATAACATTCGTCCCCTCCTTACTGCTTGTTGATTGTCTGGGGATATAGCATTTGGTTTCAAACTCCTTTGCGACCTCCTGCAGGAAACTTTCCCTCCGGGCCAACTCATTACGTGTGGGGGTTAACTCTTCATTCCCTGCCCCAATCACAGGCCTGCTGATCCCCTGCCCATTGTCGACTTTGGTCACTGGACTGCCAACTAGTCGAATCGGAGTCGCACCCTGACGGTGTCCCCGTACTGCGCCCACATGGTATCCCAATCCTGCTTTGCCTATCTGCTGTGGTAGGTGGATGGGCTCGGTGATTCCCTGACTACTTTTCCCTAGTCCCTGTCCAGGTTGGAAGTTCATTTTAATCATTTCCTTTGCCACAAAGGTGAGTTCCGGAGGGACCCTTGGTTTCACAGCTGGAGCTCCCAGGCATCTATAATGGGGAGTGCTAATCTCTAGTGCTTGAAAGCTGGCAGGCGCCGCTGACTCATCCACATTGATTACTGGTAGGCCACTCCTGGGAGGAGAAGGGTCATCACATTCGGCCGAGATTGTTACCAGATTCCCATCGATGATCAACTTGATTTGTTGGTGGAGCGTGGAAGGAACTGCCCCGGCCATGTGTATCCACGGCCTCCCTAACAGCAGGTTGTAGCTTGCCGTGATATCCAGGACTTGGAAGGAGATATCAAAAGTACAGGGTCCTATCTCCACTGGCAATTCTATCTCCCCGATGGTGTCCCTCCGGGATCCGTCAAAAGCCCGAACCACCACATGACTGGCCCGCAGGCGCTTGGGACTGATGTTCATTTTCTTCAGCGTACTGAGAGGACATATATTCAATGCCGATCCCCCGTCGATCAGTACCCCATTCATGACATATCCTGAGGAGATTACTGCAATGTGTAGCGGTTTTCGGTGCCCCCTTCCCTCTTCGGGAATGTCCTCATCTGTAAAGGATATTGCATCGGTTTCCAATAAGTGGCCTACCAACCGGCCGAAACCCTCCTCACTAATTTCTTTGGGCACAAATGCCTCCTCCAGAACCTTCATCAGGGTTTTGCAATGCTCACTGGATGACAACACCAAATCCATGACTGATGTTAGGGTTGATTCCTCGTTTAAAATCTGGATCCCCCTCATTTCTGGGTGATCCATCCTTTTCAAAAACTCTATGGCCCTTTCCTCAGAAATCTCTTCATTTTTTCTCCTTTGGCTCTCAAGGACTCGCCCGGGCAGATATAAGGGGTTCCCCTTGGTCGTCACGGAAGCACAACTGACCGCTTCCTCTGGCATTCCCCCCATAATTCCAGGGTACAGTCTTCAGACTACTGATAGGGAGTTGCGGCCTAGCTGCAAGGATGATGGGCCTCGGGGCTGTCAACTTGACAGGTCCTTCCATGCCATTTGTACTTATCCCTATCAACCTGATGGGCGTTACCCGTGCATTCCCATGATCGTGTATTACGTTGATCATCTCCTCAATTTTCTGCACGTAGTTCAACCTTGGCGGCCCCCCAGCCTCACTTGCCTCTGTCACATTGACTCCCCCCCCATCATGTCCTTGGCAGGGGATTTGCCTTAACATTCGGGGAGTCTGGCTGCTCCACCACAATTTCCCCGTTGTCGATCATGTTCTGAATTATATGTTTCAATGTCCAACAATCCTGTGTATCATGACCCGGGAACCCGAGTGATAGGGCGCACCGCTTGCTTGGATCAAATCTCCTTCCCTTCGGGTCACTTGGGGGAGCCAAATTGATTATCTTCTTTTGGGCCATCAATACCGCTAATACTCGTTCAAGCGGCTCCCCGAGCGGGGTGAATACTCGGTTTTGCGAGGCCTCATATCTTCTTCGCCCTTCTGCCTCTTTGATCTGTGAAATTGGGCTGTCGGGATGGCCCTCCCCCTTTGTGCCTGTACCGGAAGATGGCTTTCTGCTTTTCTGGATGACCCTTGTAGGATGAGGGAGACATCCTCTTCCTTCTTCTTTTGGACCCTCCGGGAAGTGCTGCTATAGTTTCGATTCTGTATTTGCTCAGCAGCAGTTTCTAAAGCAGTAAGATCCCGGATTGTTACCCGATTTCAACCCCATGTCTACCATCTCTCCATGTTTAATCATTTCAGCAAAAGGTCTTCCAATCCCCGAGATGACCCTCTCATAATATGGTGCCTCCTGGATGTCTACAAAGGTCATCACCATCTCTGATTCGTTCATTGGGGGGGTTACCTGTGCGGCCATGCCCCTCCATCGTTGGGCATATTCCCTGAAGGACTCCCTAGGCTGTTTCTTAACCTTTGTCATTTGGTACCTGTCAGGGGCCATCTGGGCCTGAAAGCTGTATTGGGTCAAGAAGGTATGGGCCAATTCCTCCCAGTTGTGGATTCGGGCGTTGTCGAGGCGGGCATACCAGATTCTTGCCTCCCCTGTTAAGCTTTTCTGGAATAGTTGCATTCTTAACCCCTCGTCCTCGGCATAAGCCCCGAGTTCTCCAATGTATATTTTCAAGTGTGTATAGGGGTCTCCCTTTCCATTGTACTTTTCAAACTCGGGAACTTTGAACTTTTCTGGATATCTGGCTCCGGGAAAAACACATAAATCCGAGTAATTAACCCTGCCCAGGGATCCTATGCCCTTTAGAGATTGGATGGTTTCCTCCATGTGTTTCATTTTTCTCCGAAGGTCGTCATTATCCCCCTCTTCTGGGATAGTAATCACTGTCCTGCTAGGTATGGGAACGGGCTTTGGGATGACTGGCTCGTCCTTGAGTCGGGGTTGGTCCTCTTTAAGCAAGTTTGTACCATTTTTAGGAGGATTCTGATCATCCCCTGGTGGTGGAGTATTATGCGATCCCTGGTTTACCGGATCCTGTCTGATTAAGAACTGTTCCTTTAACATTGTGGCCATTTCCATCATCTGTCTTTTAAAATCATCAAACTCCTCCCGAGATATGGAATTATGGTTAGGAAGATCAGCCATTTCAGATGTAGAGACCTGGGCTTTCTTAGACTGCGAACGGGTTTGAGGAGCAATCCTGCGAAACAACGGTTCGAAGTTTAGTCTTGGGGAAATGAAAGAATGGATGCATGCTAAAACCGTAACCTTTTGTGAGTTTTTGGGTTTTTTTAATCTTTTTCTGCAAAACAACTCGTTAGCGGTTCTTTATTGAAACAATACATGCTAGATATGATTTATTATGCTTCCCGTGTCGTTCCCTGCAAAACACAGAGGTTAGTATTTTCTTTTGACATAAAGGGGAAGCATATATGAATATGTTGCAATGGAATTATGGCATTTATACGCAGAAACGTAAAAGGGCATGAAGAGACTTATCCTGCGTTGGGTTAATCTGGGGCTGACCTATCCTAGGGTTACTCTCACGGGCTTTTCGGCATGAAGGTTCCCAAATCTTCGCAATCTACTCGTTTGAGCCCTTTCGATTGGAGCGGATTTGAGTGGTGCGTTTCCTGAGCCATCTCCGGGGAGCAGCCCCATCGAGTCCAGTAATAAGCAACCGACGGGTTCGCCTCAGGAGGAGGTACAATCTCAACATACATTCACATTCATCGTCCTCACCGTATGCAAATGATTACTTTAAGGTAAATCAACTCCATTCAATCATTCATTCATTGGACAAAAGCACACATTCACACAACAATAAGTAAAATAGGTCAAAATGTTGCACGCACATACATATTCATAAATTTTTTAAGGATAGGATAGCATCAAGATTTGAAAGCGGCTTAAGCCCTCTAATGTCCCCAGCAGAGTCGCCAGCTGTCGACGCCGGGTTTTTCGCTTTCTCGGTCTTTCCCAATTTTAGCCTTTTGGTTTAGATGATTTTTGGAAAAGGTCGGCATTGAGGTCGACGGGGTTTTGAAAGATCGTTTTTATGATGAGCCAATTAACCAGAGTCGCCAGTTGGTATATTTGAAATGGATGTACCAACTCATCCGAGTTTTCGCTCTTTTGTAAATCGCTGGCTCATATGTGACTCCGAATTAATTTGGTCTGCGAATTGAGATTCATAGAGTTCGGGGGCTTGCTTAAGTGAGGGGAAGGTGTTTAGGCACCCCTCGACTTCCCGTGAAACACGGTTACCGCAATCTTAATGCTTTCCTATCCTTTAATTCATGAATATGTGTATGTAGGTGCGCGTGTGTGTGTGTGTGTGCCTATGTGAATGTTGTGGTGAGTTTGTATGAAAGAGTCATTTGGATTTTAGGGAAAATCGTGTTTTAATTTGAGTATGCTTCGGAATGTCTTTTCGGTATACCCGAGAAAGCTTTATTCTTTATGAGAAAGGTTTGGTTTTAATTGTCCAAAACTATGAGATTTTCATTAAATGTCGTTTTGGCAAAAGAAGAATTTTAAACCTTCGTCAAAATAGGAATCGAGATCTATACATTGCTTTCGTGAAACGATCGGCACGCAATTTCTAGGATCTCTTTCACCCTATGCACAAAGATTTAATAAAACGTTACTTATTTGCAAAATCATTTTTGTGTGGTTGTTTTGGAAAACGATCTTTCTTTAGCTTCCTCGTTAGATAGAAATCGACATTCATTAACATTTCTCAAATTTTAACCTCGTGATTCTAATATCCTACTTTGCTTGATTTTTTATGAAAATCTTATCATTTAGCTTTGAAATCAATTTCGCGTCATAAATCGAAATCGAGCATAAACACGCGTCGGGGCTATTCATGGGCATGTAAGCCATCAAAATATCCCCGAACGCCAACAATCACAAATTTCACTATTTCGGGGCCTTAAACACGATTCCCGCCTTGGTGTCGTTTTAAGGCCCAAAGGTTTACATGTTACAAAACGAGCATCTTGAATCTATCACATACATCAAAACGATCCATCATCGGATTTGGACCTCGAGGTCGCATTCCTAGGCTCACACGAGATTAATACATGCCTACAAAATGAATATTACATAACTAACCAACCCGGGTTTATCTAATATACCATGATATCCGGAAATGACAATCTAAATAAATTACACCCAATAAATTATCACAAACAAGCTAGAAATTTTATCAATTGGATATCCTCGGGTTATTAGGAAGAATTTTATTCCGATGGAACCCTCCCTAATAATCCATAATCCATGATTGTTCAACAATATACATGAAAACTACATCCCATCTAAGCAAATAAGATGATATGAATTGTTATAACAAAAGGAATTTTTACCTTGCAAAATGATCTCAAAAAGGATGAAGTCTTGGTATTTGAATAGGATAAGAAATATATTTGATACAATCAAAATTAAAGGAGTAAAATTTCTCTCTTTTTCCTCTCTTTTCTTCCTATTTTTGTTGCAAAATCTACTATTTTTCTCTCAAATTCCGTGCTGCTGTTTGCTGTTTTTCTTCTTCTTCTCCAAAATTTGCTGAACCTCCTGTATGCCGCCTGAAGCTTGCTTAAATAGGCTGGCCAGCTGGCACGCCTCCCATCGCACTCAGCTGGTAGTGCCTGGTTTCCTGGTTTCCGTGCTGGCGCACCCACTTGGCCGCAGATCTATCCGCGGCTGGCGGGCCTGACTTTCTCGATTTTCGTGCCACGCCTCGATTTTCGTGCCGCAACGTCGGTTTTCGCTGACAGGCTCGGGTTCTGCAGTCCGGGAATTTCCGGGAGACGTGCCACCTCATTCGGAAGTATATGCCTCGGACGGCTTTATTGTCACGTAAACTTGGGTTGCCCAAAACATTGCGGCGGTGCCGGGCGCTCGCCCTTGTGCCCGCTCCTTTGCTCCCGCAAGCTGGTTCAATTGACGATTTCGCCCTCCTGTCATGGTTAGTAGAAGGAAACGCAAAATTTGGGTGTCTACAGTGTATATATGTATATGGGAACCAATATTTAATATAGATATATGTATATGGGAATCAATGTATATATGTATATGAGAAATATCAATTACCTAATATTATTTGTCTTGTTTGCTTTTCCCTGCTTTCCCACGGTTTAAATATTGATTCCCATATACATACATATAAACACATATATGTGTATGTGTGTATGTATATGCGTGTATGTGTATGTGTGTATGGGTGTATTATATATATATATATATATATATATATATGTGTGTGTGTGTGTGTGTGTAATATATATGTGTAATATATATGTGTGTGTGTATGTGCGTATTATATATATAGAGTTAGGATCAGGTCCGGGAGTCCGGACCTGATAAAATGCGGACCCAAATTTTTATTTTTTATTTTTCGTTTTTTTTTCAAAACAGTTAATAAAAAATATATGATAATTTTTGGTATTGAAAAAAATTCGTAAAACAGTGTTTTGGGTGTGATTTGGATACATATAACAAACAGTGTTGTACATACAACACTGTAAAAAAATAAAATAAAAAATTTGGGTCCGCATTTTAATCAAGTCCGGGAGTCCGGACCTGATCTTGAGCCTATATATATATATATATATATATATATATATATATATATATATATATATTAGCGGTAACCCGTGCCTCCGACACGAAAAGTGTTTTTGGAGAGGAAGAAAAAGGCAGAAGAAAAAGGTATTTGGGTTAGAGTTTGGAGAGGAAGAAAAAGGCAGAAGAAAAAGAGGAAATAAAAGAAGAAGGAAATAATGAACGGTTAGATTTATGCCAAATTTTGGATGAGTCAGATAATTTATTAGATGAGTGGGAAATTCAAAATATTTATATTTTGTTATATATATATATATATATATTCTCAGCTATGCAGTGATGTACTTGGGAAGCTTTCGCCTGCTAGAAAAAGAAAACTGAGCACTTCTCTGCAAACTCACCATTTTAAAGTGATGATACCCTCCTCTTCAAGTTCCGCTCCGATAAGTGAGCAAATGAAAGAAATTACAAGGGCCCGGAAAAATACCAAGAAAAATGAACCAGAAGGAACCAATTTGGTTCCCAACAAACCCAATTTATATGGGCGAAAAAGGAAGAAAAATGACAATGTATGTTTTAAAAAATCATCTTTTTTGTGTGTAATTAAATATTTATATGGTAATTTGCTTAATGTTTTCTTTGTGTTTAATTTTAACAGGGGAATTCAGTTGGGTCCTCAAACGCGCTTTTTCGCTGTCATCAGTGCCACCGGAAGGACAGAGGCCGGGTTGTTCACTGCAAGAAATGTAACCGGAGGCGATTTTGTGTCCCCTGCATCGCTAGATGGTATTCAATCTTTTAATCTGGGTTTTAATTTTTTTCATGGTATTTATCAA
The DNA here is from genome assembly GCA_034770075.1 of Aralia elata. Lineage (NCBI taxonomy): Eukaryota > Viridiplantae > Streptophyta > Magnoliopsida > Apiales > Araliaceae > Aralia > Aralia elata. The sequence goes on along the minus strand of CM068380.1, from coordinate 32,113,026 downwards.
AATTGAGTTTAATTTCATAATTAATGTACCAAATTTCATGTAATTGAAGTCGTAAGTTGTGTTTTTTGATAATTGATTGTGGTGAAGTAAAAAGTTTTGACCTTTACTGTGGATTATGCAGAGGGATTACTTTTTTAAGGAAAAAAGAGAAAAATCAAAGCATTTGTTCTAAAGGGAAATGGTATTTCACCTCTGACATACATGTGGGACCCACTCCACTCTCATGTCATAGGAAACATTGTGAAAATTGAGTCTAATCTCACATAAATGTGATGTTCGATCTTTTAATCTGTGTTTTAAATTTGTCATGGCATTTCTCAAAATTGAGTCTAATTTCATTCGGGAAATGTTATTTCACAAGGATAAATTGATATTTTCACACGACCGTCTTATATGAATGTGAGTCCTATTTACTATTGATGTGATAATGTGAGGAGAGACTTGTGGAAGTATCAAATTCCTTTGTGGAAATATGAACTCCCATTTCATAATTAATGTACTAAATCTCATGTAATTGAAGTTGTAAGTTGTGATCTTGATAGTGTTGATGTAAAAAGTTTTGACCTTTACTGTGGATTATGCAGAGGGAGTACTATTTTAAGGAAAAAATAAAAATCAGAGCTTTACCAGTTCCATTGTTCAGCTGAGAAAGCATTTGTTCTAAGGGAAATGATATTTACATGTGGTTTTCATATTTCCACAAGGTTCCCTCTTGCATACTGGTGGGACCCATTCAACTCTCATGTGGGAGGGAACATTGTGGGAATATAAAAAATACATACGTAACTTTGACTGACGTTTTGTTAATTTATTATATCTACCGTTGTTCTCTGAGAACCCCATGATAAACCTTTCGGTTTTAAAGTGATATTGTTGCTTATGTCCCATTTTAGCATTCATAAGGTTATTAACTATAAAGTTGGATTAGCCTATGAATTGTTAAGCAGGGGAGGGGGGGGGGGAGATGTGGTGGTGTTATGGTAATAACATGTTTATCGAATATATTTTCTTTTTATCTTGACTTTTAGCTGTTTTTGCTGTTCTTTTTCTGCCATCAAGTACAATTTTGGGAATAAAAAGAAGAGAAAAACCAATGTTTTTAGCCTTTTACTAGTGCCATTGTTCAACTGAGAAAACATTTGTTTTAACTCTGGATGATGTTTTGCTCGTTTATTATATCTATTGTTGTTCTTTGAGAACCCACAATAAACCTGTTTTTGAATTGAAATTGTTGTGTACGTCCCATTTTAGCATTCATAACGTTATTAAATACAAAATTGGATGAGCCTGTGAAATTGTTTAGCAGGTGAGATATGGTGGTTCTGGTTATAACATATATATAGAATATATATATATATATATATATATATATGTCTTTGTTTTTGCTGTCGTTTTTTTATTTTCATCAGCATATTTCTTTTCCTGATATCAAGGTATCCTAAGATGACGGATGAGGATTTTGCTCAGGCTTGCTCCGTTTGTCAAGATAACTGCAACTGTAAAAGTTGCTTGTGCCTAGAAGTGCCTCTTAATGTTGGTTTCTTCATCTCCTTAAAATTTTGTAATTGATTGATGTATTAATATGCCTTATGTTGAACATAATTATTTTATGCAATTTTGGATATTTGTTGTAGGACGCTAAGAGGTTCAAATTGGAAGTCACTGAAGATGAAAAATTTCAGTACTCCAAATATATCTTAAAAATGCTTCTCCCTTTCATAAGACAATTTAATGAGGAGCAAATGATGGAGAAGGAGATGGAAGCGAAAATTAAAGGTATTGTTTTGTTTCCTTTTGCTGTAAAATAGATTAAAGGAGATGTGGTGAACTTTATAAACAGATCATCCCACCAATAATCCATAGTTTCTATTAAAGTGGTGAAGAAATAAAACAAATTGTTGAGGTTTTTTAGTTTGTTTAATGCCAAGCTAGAAATCTTTTCTTTTTAATTAATAGAAAAAGCTTCATATCCTGCTCAAATCCATTGTTCTTGTTTGATAAAAGTAGGTTAAAAGTATATCGCCATTTGTACTGTCATTAGTGTTTCCTAATCTGTTATTTGTTTGGTTAGGCTTATCAATATCAGATGTAAAAATTCCATCGACAGACTACGAGTCGAGTGAGCGTGTGTATTGGTAGGTTTTCAGAATTCTAATATCTCTGTTTTACACAACACTCTTTTTTCCTTAGTTTTGCTAAGAACTCAATGATGTTGCTTTAGTTTTGTGAAGAATTGACTGATGTTGCTTGGTCTATGCAGCGACAACTGCAAAACATCTATTACTGATATTCATAGAAGCTGTACACGTTGTTCGTATGATCTTTGCTTCATCTGTTGCCGGGAGGTACGCAATGGCTGCCTGCAGGGAGGTCAGCAGGAAGTGATTATGCAATTTATTGACCCTGAGGTGGCTTACTTGCACGGTGGGAAACGGCGTCCTATGTCATCAACTAACAGCGGGACTTTGGGCATATCTGATGAATCTAAGGATCAGGATCATGTTGATTCTGCATCTGAATGGATAGCCCATGAAGATGGCAGCATTCCTTGCCCACCAGAAGATATGGGTGGCTGTGGCGAAGGCATATTAGAGTTGAAACATATATTATCCGAAGATTGGGTTTCAGACTTGTTAGTGAAAGCTGAAGAATTAGCTAAAGTACACAAACTTAAGGACATGTTTGAAACTCCTGCACAATGGTGCTTGTGTATCAACTCGGTGGGTGATATTGACACTACCAAAGGAAAGTTACGAAAAGCTGCATCTCGAGAAGATTCGAACGACAATTATTTGTACTGTCCAGCCGCTGTTGACATTCAAGATGAGGATATGAAGCATTTTCAGTCTCATTGGTTGAAAGGCGAGCCGGTCATTGTTAGTAATGTGCTTGAAACTACATGTGGTTTGAGCTGGGAACCAGTGGTTATGATGCGGGCATTTCGTCAGATTAAAAACAAGAAACATTCCCAGCTTTCGGACGTTGTTGCAATTAATTGTTTGAATTGCTGTGAGGTGAGTTAATTTCTGCTTTTGTGGAACGTTTAGTTTCTCCTATCTAGTTTATAGATATTCTTCTTAGGTTTATTTATAAGTTACAGAATGCACTATTCAGAAGTTGGTTTATGCTAATATAGCATTCATGCTGGTTTTGCATATCTTGTGTGAACAAAGAAAGAAGGGAGAAGACGCTTATTATTTATATATCTTACAATGTATAGTAGAGAGCCTTTATATAGGCTTAGAGTTGCTGTACATTTGGAAAGTAAATCAATCATTATCCCTTAATTATGCAATCCCCCTAATCATGCAATCCCCCTAATTATGTAATTCCCAAATCATACCTTTAGAATAATATCTAGAATCCTCTAGAATATCTACTAACACTCCCCCTCAAGCTGGAGCATGTATATCAATCATGTCCAACTTGTTACAAATATATGTAATTCTAGTAGCTTCCAAGGCTTTGGTAAACACATCAACAAGTTGTTCGCCAGTCTTAACATGACTTGTGGATATAATTCCTACTTGGATCTTTTCATGAACAAAGTGGCAATCAACTTCTATGTGTTTAGTCCTTTCATGAAACACCGGATTAGAAGCAATGTGAAGAGCTGCCTCATTATCACACCAAAGGTGCATAGGTACCAACTTGTTGAATCCTAGTTCAGTTAACAAATGCTTCATCCAAATCAATTCACACGAAACGTGAGCCATTGCTCTATATTCTGATTCCGCACTGAATCTAGAAACAACATTCTGCTTCTTACTCTTCCATGCTACGAGATTTCCTCCAACAAATACGCAATACCCTGTATCTGATGGAGCCCCTGCCCAATCTGCATCTGAGAATCCTTTTTTATGTCCATGATCATGAAAAACCAATCCACGCCCTGGAGCACCCTAAAGATACTTCAATATCCTCATAACCGCATCCCAGTGTGAGGACCTCGGAGAGGATAAAAACTGACTTAACACGATGACATATGTAGGGATCTCCTATCTAAATCTGTACGTGACTCAGACTGAAAGGTAAAGGGTGTGGTCTCAAAGAAGGTGACATCTGCGCTAACAAAATACCGCTCGAGTTCAGGAGAGTAACATCTATAGCCTTTTTGAGTCCAAGAATATCCAACGAACATACACTTTAGAGCTTTAGGATCCAATTTGGACACATGAGGACGATGATCCCGAACAAAATAGACACATCCAAATACCTTTGGGGTAATGAAAAAAGTAACTGAGAGGGAAAAAGAACTGAATGAGGAATATTCCCATTTAAAATAGATGAAAGCATGCAGTTAATTAAATAACATGCTGTAAGAACCGCATCTGCCCATAAACCTTTAGGAACATGCATCTCAAACAATAATGTACGGGCAACTTCCATAAGATGTCTATTTTTCCGTTCAGCTACACCATTTTGTTGTGGTGTATCTGTACAAGAGGATTGATGAACCATACCATATTGTGCCATAAATGCAGTGAATGGAGAAGAAAAATACTCAAGTGCATTGTCACTTCTTAAAACACGAATTGGAATACCAAACTTAGTGGCAACTTCACGAACAAAATTAGTGAAAATAGAGAATAACTCAGAATGATTTTTTATTAGATAAAGCTAAGTAATCCTCGAATAATCATCCACAAAAGTAACAAAATACTTAAATCCTAACTAAGATGTTACAGGACAAGGACCCCAAACATCAGAATGAACTAAATCAAATGGGTTCGCAGACCGCTTATTGACTCTGGGTGGGTAAGGCACCCGATGATGCTTTCCAAACTGACACGACTCACACTTAGACAAGGAATGAAAGTTGCGCATCAACTTCTTCAGGCTAGATAAAGAGGGATGTCCTAACCGACAATGGACTTGAAGAGGTGATGCAACAACGGAACAAGCAACTGATTTTGACACTCCAAATGCAGACTCATCAAGCAGATATAGGCCCCCTGATGTATGGCCTCTACCAATCGTCTTCTTCGTCGTAAGATCCTGAAAAACACAAGAATCAGGATAAAAGGTGACTGAACAATTAAAAGTTTTTGTCAATTTGCTAATAGAAATTAGATTAAAGGGAAATTTTGGTAGAAATAAGGTAGATTCAAGAGAGAGAGAAGGGCTCAACGGAACAGTACCTATGCCTTTAACATTGACTGTGGACCCATCCGCTAGAGTAACACCAGCATGGGTTGATACTTTTTGAAAGGAAGAAAGATTATTAGAATTACCTGTCCTATGATTAGAAGCCCCATAATCAATTACCCAGGGACGAGAAGTACTGAGACAAGCACTAGCATTACCTGTCTGGACAAAAGTAGCAGTGGAAGAAGATGGTGGTTGATGAGAAGCTTGGTACTGAGTATATTGTCTGGACAAAAGTAGCAGTGCCTATGCACTCATAGTCACTGTTTTCTCCTCAGTAATTTGGGAAATCCCTGGTTGTACTCCAGTATCTGACCCAGTAACAATATTAGCATATCGGGGTTGCCCCTGAGGGGATCAACCTTGTAAATGTCGACAATATCGCTGAATATGGCCAGGCTCATCACAATAAAAACAAACAATATGACTAGATTCAGAATTGTCAAAACTCTGACCCCTGCTACTTCCTCGGCCTCCATTGGTGTTACCACGCCCATGACCACTCCACCAACCACCACTACGACCTCCTCAAAAAACAGAGGAAGTACCGCCCCCAATGCCTCTTCCATGAGTAGTAACAAGTGCAGCCTTCTCGGAAGACACATGAGGAGTAGATCCTTCACGAGATATTCGTAGAACCTTTGCAAAAGCATCAGTGAGCGAGGGCATTTCAGAACTACTCAAGAGTTGTGAGCGAACCGATTCAAATTTTGGACGTAGAGCACCAAGAGACCCCATGACCGCCAATTGCTCCCGTTGAACTTGCATTTTTGTTACATCGTTTGTGATAGGAAGCAAAGTATTCATCTCGTCATACATTTTCTTATAATCCGCAAAGAACTGAGTCAATGGACGTCCATCCCGTGTAGTCATGTAAAATTTTTGAGAGATCATAGATACGAGCAAGATTATTTTTATCAGAATAAAGAACCTCCAAATACTCCCATAATCCCTTAACTGTATCAATATAAGTGACCAAATCCAGAATCTGACTATCCATAGAATTAAGCAAGTGATACAAAATGCAAGCGTCCGTCAAGTCCCATTCTTCTGGTGCAACTGTAGAGGGCCGTGTTTGGGTCAAATGCTTCTCCTGTTCCCTCCCAATCAAACATAAGCGAACAATTTTTATCCATTGTGGATAATTATGGAGACCCTCTAACTTATTGTCTGTAAGGCGATTAGAGGATGAAACCACCTCAGTAACCATAGGAGAATTCTACGAAACCATTACCGTAGACGTCTTGCATGACTTAGTTGTCATCTTGCACGTATCAAAAACTCAAAAAAAAACAAAAACAGATATAGTCCAACCCTTAACACTATAACATCTAGGAATAAGACAACCAATTGTCAACCGTCCATCAACTCAAAAAATTTCATTAAAAGACTCTAATTCACCTTCTAAATCATTCAACAAGACTGCAATCGAAAAACAAATTTACTGACAATAGCGATGAAAAGAACTCTGTTACAGTGTCGATGAACAGTGTTTCTGCTATAGTGTCGATGAACAGTGTTTCTGCCACAGTACCAATGAACAGTATTTTTGCTACAATACCTTTTTTTTTTAATTAAAGGGAGAAAGGAAAAAATTAAGATACCATAGGAATGCGGAATCCTAGCTTTGATACCATGTGAACCAAGAAAGAAGGGAGAAGATGCTTATTATTTATATGTCTTACAATATATAGTAGAGAGCCTTTATATAGGCTTAGAGTTGCAGTACATTTAGAAAGTAAATCAATCATTATCCCTTAATTATGCAATCCCCCTAATTATGTAATCCCCAAATCATACCTTTAGAATAATATTTAGAATCCTCTAGAATATCTACTAACATTGTAGCAATCATTATGATCCTGATTAAAAAGTAGATTTCAACATGATATGTAAACATAAATATATCTGATTATTTTAACTAGATTAAATAACTATTCTAAAATTTAGACCTGGATTTGTTTGTTTGTTTGATATGATCTCAAATCATGTAGTTACACAATAGTTGTGAAGATTTGTGCTAGGCTTACATTTCTAACAACTCATTATATTTGCTTTTGAAATTTTTTTACCTATTTTTTATTGTGGCTCGTATTCTCTTTGAGTAGGGCCAGAAGGTTGTATATTTTCTCTTTCTCACTTGTATATCTTGATCCATATAAATGATTTAGTTCTCATTGTGTCTGGCTTGATGGTTTCAACCTTAAAGGCTTAAACTGATTTTGATTTAACAATAATTGAATAAAATATATGAATAAAGATTACTATAGGAATTACACATAGGGTAAGTATCTCCCCTCGAGTGTTTAAAATAATGAGTCATTCGGATTCTCCATTCAATGGGCAATGAATTGGAAACATTGAAGAATCTCTACAAATTCTCCAATATTTCTTTTCAAAAGCGAGATATGTAAAATGTGAAACTTGAGCTTAACTTGTGCTCATAAAGTATGAGTCATTTGACTCACATGGGAAGGTTTTATGTGGACAAAGGATACAGAATTATAAAGACGACCCTTTTTTCAAAGTTTAGTTAATATTCAGAATATGACATCAGTTAGCTTTCTTATGTTAACTTATATTCCAAAAATATAAAATGAGAAAGGTCTTATGCCTTCCCCATTTAGTTATCGGATAAAGTGTTGAAACCTGCTTCGTAGTTTGATGTAGAACAACAATATTACTGTCTGAATCGAATGGTTGACCACTCTTTCCTTAAGATTATATTCGCCCCTTACTTTTGCTACACAGGGTTACTACGAATTAGTCTCCCAAGATAAGACAGGCCTAAATTTTACTCTGTACTAGAATTTGTTGTGTAAAAACAAATCTAGTGCAAAACTATAAATGAGAGAAGAAAATTATAGCAAGAAAAAATATGAAAAAATATTAGAATGATATTTTTTCTAAGAACTTGATAAGGATTTGGAATGATTTTAAGTACCGAACTTGGGTGGATTTACAATCTATTTATAGGTTTCCAAGTACCCTTTTGAAGAGATACATATCTTTTTAAGGAGATATATTCCTTTGAAAAGATATTTTAAATATTAGAGTTATATTCCTTTGAAAGGATATGTTGAACCATTGTAATGATTCATCCAATGGTCTTATCAATTTGAACCATTGCATCAATTCAATTGTTTCATCCCAAACCGTTGCATTGGTTCAATTGCTTCTTAGCCCAAATCAATACATCCCTTGTTCGAATAGATCTCTATTGTTCAAAGAGTTATAATCTTTCAAACCAAGCCAATTGAACCAACACATCTATTGGTTTTAATTGCAGCATATAATATATTTATTATATACTTTCCAGATTTGAAAATATCTAACAATCCTCCCCTATTTTCACAATCTTACAATCCTTTTCCTTTGACCTTCTTCTTTCTCTTATTAGATATATCATACATAAGTAAGAGGTTTTTTTCGACTTGAACCTTTATTTAGTCTATATCACAAAATATTTGAATTCTTAGTAGCGTTAGCTTTGAATTAAGAAATCTTAAAGTGATATCTTGCTCAATAGACATATACTATATCCCTTATAGTTTAAGCCCAACACATTTATGGCATTGTGTTTACTTCTTGGGTTTCGTAAGTGACATAGAGACAAGCCTTGAGTCTCGCAGAAGTGGCGCCACTTCCTCCACTTACATAGGTGAATCTAATTAGATGCACTTGTATGACCTGCATCCTCCAAATCGGACATAGATTCATTGAAGGTTTACCCTGCTCTCTTTGTTTTCCATACAAGCATACACTAACTTTGAGATGGTTTCGAATAATTTCTTCTTCATACTCGTCTAGTGTATAACTGGTTATTACTATAAGTATTTTTCCATTAAACTAATATACTAGATGTTACTCTAGTATTTTGTTGGGTTCCACTTATAGGTTACCTCTCATTCGAAGGCTTTAAACCCATCTCCTTGGAAGTCTTACATATTACATTCTTGTCTAGGCCTTTTGTAAAAGGATCTGAATTTCCAATTTCCCTTTGACTTGACATAGTTAAAGGTAACAACGCCTTTATTGATTTGCTCCCTTACATAACTATGTCTTAAACTTATATGTCTAGACTTCCCATTATAAAACTTATTGTAAGACCGTGATAATGTTGCCTTATTATCACAATATATTGAGATAACTGTCATTGGCTTGGGCCAAAGTGGTATCTCAAATTCGGCTTCTTTTACAGCATCTGATAATGCAACAAACTCGGATTCCATAGTTGAATGTGTTATCAAGGTTTGTTTCTTGGAACCCCAAGAAATTGCCCCTCCTCCTAAAGTGAATATCCATCCACTTGTAGACTTTATTTCATCTGAATCCATTATCCAGTTTGCATCCGTGTACCCTTTTACTATAGTTGGGTATCCTGTATAGCATAATGCATAGTTCATTGTGCCTTTAAGATATTTAAGTATCATTGATACTGCATCCCAATGAACTTAACCTGGATTATGAGTAAACCTACTCAATACTCCAACCGCAAATGCTATATCAGGTCTAGTACACTGCATTACATACATTAGACTATCGATTATACTTGCATACTCTAATGCATACTCTAACTGAGATATGCTATTCCCTTTATTTGGAAATAACTTAACAGTATGATCATATTGGGTAGAAGCTATCTCGCAATTCTCGTGATTAAACTTCTTTAACAACTTCTCAATATAATGAGACTGAGTTAAAGAAATGGTATCCTGAGACCGCACAATTTTAATACCTAAAATTACATTAGCCTCTCCCATATCTTTCATATCAAAGGTAGCAAACAAGAATGCTTTAGTTTCTACTACTACCTTTTGGTACAAAAAATAAGTATATCATCAACATATAAACATAGTTATCAAGGCGACAAGTCGAGGTGAGGCGATAGCCGGGAGCTTAAGCGCTTAGGCGACAAGGCGCCCGACTAGTCGTCCACAAGCCGACAAGTAGTTAACAATGTAAATTTTATACGAATAAAATTATATATATATTTAATATTTATATAAATATTGATATATTTATTTTTTTAATGATTTACTATATTCATAATACATGTAGCATATCAAATCACAACAAGAAGTGAACAAGATTAAGTCAAAATGGATAATTTTATTATAGTTGTAAACTTGTAATTTTTTGAACTTGTACAACTTCAAATTATATAAATGGTGATACCTTTGTAATATTTAGTTTAATTCAATTTACTTTATTAATTCTCTTAAACACAGGGTAATTGTCGGGGAATATATATATATGTATATGTATAATCATGGTTATCAAGTCGTCGCCTAGGCGTCGCCTAGGCGACGCTTAGGCGTCCAGTCGGTGAATATTGGGAAGGCGTCTGGACGACTTGGTGGGAGGGGAGAAAGGTGAGCACTCAGAGGACGACTAGGACAACTTGGACGACTTTCGGGCGACTTGGACGACTAGATGGCTAAGCGGGCGACTTGGACAGAGCGGGTGTGGTTCAACCCGAAGCTTAACTGGGTTCAAAAAAATAAAAAGGTAAAGTTCGACTGAAACCTAATCGATCGATCGATCGATCGCGAGTCGCAAGAGGGAGAAACGAGTTGCAAGGGCAGAGAGGGAGAAAGGGGAGAGAACAGCAGAGGGACTCACTTTCCGAGGCGTCGACTCCGATAATCCGGTATGCTTCCTTTTCTTCTTCTATTCTTCTACTCTTCTTCTTCTCTTCTTCTCTTCTTCAGTTCTTCTAGCTTTTCTTCTTCTACTCTTCTTCTTTTTTTCTTTCTATTCTACTCTTCTTCTTCTAATTTTTTTTCCTTCTCTTTTGGGTTTCACCATTCTTGAGAATTAGAGGAAGAAGAAGAATGGTTGAGATGTTCGAAGTATTCGCAATTTCGCACACTTTTTTTTCTTTCTGTTTTAGCAAAGCTTCTATAAACATTCGCCCCTGTTTGCCGGTGCTGTTAGTGTTATTGAATTGCTGAATTGCTGATGATGTTATATGGTATGGGTCAGTAGGATCTTATCCAAACTAGCCTTTGCTAAAGGATTACTACTGGTCAAAAGTAATGTACATGTGACGTGGGTCCATATGTCTCCCACTAAAGAGCCTCTGCTGGTGCTGTTGGTGTTACTGAATTGCTGATGTTTTTATATGGTATAGGTCAGTAGAATCCAAACAGGCCTTTGGTAATTTACATGTGATGTGGGTCCATATGTCTCCCACTAAAGAGATACTCCTGGTTCAGTGGGTTACCAAGATTAACATGTGTTCATATGCTTTGCCAAGTTAACAACTTTAAATTAAAATGTTTTAACTTTAATGTCTATTTATATGCTAAACTGACATTTGAGTTCCCACGTAAATATACCAAATAATTATCTTGTATATTTAAATATATCATAGAAGTTTGACATTCTTTCACTACACCCCCTTGAACTTTCGTTCTTTGCAGTTTTAACCCCTTTTAAAGTAAATAAAAGAAATTTTTGACTTGTGTATATATATATATATATGTGTGTGTGTGTATATTTATATATATATGTATATATAATAATAATATACCTATTATTTCAAGTTTTAATGTCTATAATGTTCCTAAGTTTAATGTATTTGAGAAATACAATACACTTAAAATTATACATGTATAAAATCTACATTGTTAACGACTTGTCGCCTTGTGGACGACTAGTCGGGCGCCTTATTGCCTAAGCGCTTAAGCTCCCAGCTATCGCCTCGCCTCGCCTCGCCTCGACTTGTCGCCTTGACAACTATGTGTATAATAGATTAATTCGTATGTCCTAAACAAGTTACATGTTTTACAGTTCATAAAAGTTTTGATGTCTTGGTATTCTTAGCGTATTAAGTTTATCAGTTCCTGATCGTCTGGAGCTTTGAACTTTTTTGTCTGATGTTTACTTTGTCATTATACAATATAAAAGAAATTGAGCATATAAAATAATGCAAAGAGTGAAAGAGCAAAATAATATATTTTACTTAGTTTATGCTCTCCCAAGTGAAGATAAACCTTAGTGGGCAGCAAAATCAGAAGCTAGTGGAGGGCCAACAGCTAATGGAGCACGGGGATGTGTGTATATATATATAAAATATATATACATATATATATATATATATGTGGAGCATGGGGATGTGTGTATATATATATAAATTTTGCTATCCACTAAGGTTTGTCTTCACCAAATATCAACAGTACCCAAAAATTTGCTCAATCACAAAGTCGTCCAAGTTGCCCACCAAGTCGTCCAAGTCCCCCACCAAGTCGCTCGACTTTCTCCCCTCCTACCAAGTTGCCCAGACGCCTTCCCAATATGCATCGACTGGAAGCCTAGGCGTCGCCTAGGCGACGACTTGATAACCATGCATATAAACAAATTATAACACCAAAACATTTACTAAACTTAGAATAAACACATTTATCCGATTCGTTTATTTTAAATCCATTGGAAACAATCATTTGATCAAATTTTTCATGCCACTGCTTAGGTGCTTGTTTTAGGTCATATAAAAATTTAACAAGTTTACAAACTTTTCTTTACTGGTCTTTCAAAACAAACCCTTCTGGTTGTTCCACATAAACTTTCTCTTCTAAATCGCCATTTAGAAAAGCAGTTTTAACATCCATTTGGTGTATAACAAGTTTATGAATTGATGCTAATGCAATTAATAACCTAATGGTATTAATTCTTGCTACTGGAGCATATGTATCAAAGTAATTAATTCCTTCCTTTTGCATAAAACCTTTGGCTATCAGTCTAGCTTTATACTTATCTATGGATCCATCCGGTTTTCTTTTCCTTTTAAAGATCCATTTGCAGCCAGGGTTTACAACCAGGAGGTAAATCCACCAAGACCCAAGTCTTTTTAGCCCATGATAGAATCCATTTCATCATTAATGGCTTCTTGCCAAAAACCTGAATCTTGAGAGGTCATACCTTCTCTAAAAGTCAATGGATCTCTGTCACTAGAATTAGCTCAGTCACAAATACACTAGAAGAAACAATATCATCCCTGTTTCCTTCTACTAGGTACATGTAGAAATCTAGGCCATATGATTTTTCTATCCTTGCTCTCTTACTTCTTTTTGGTTCTATTTCTTCAGTAGATGTAGTAAGTTCCATTTCATCATTTGTTTCATAATGAATTGTTCCTTGATCTTCTTTATCAGTGTCTCCTCTTGACCTTTTCCTAAAGAATGAATTCTCAAAGAGCTCAACATCTCTAGACTCCAAAATTATATTTTGGCTAACAGAATCTGTGGATTCCTTGGTCAAGAATTTATAGGCTTTGCAATTTTGTGCATAGCCTATAAAAGCACACTCGATTGCTTTAGCTCCTAGCTTAGGCCTTTTAAGATCAGTTAACCTTACTAATGCCCTACATCTCCACACCCTTAAATGGTCAAGAGAAGGTTTTCTCTTTTTCCACAATTCATAAGGTGTAATGTGAGTTTTCTTATGGGGTATACGATTAAGTATATAACAAGTAGTCATTAATGCTTCCCCCCCATAAATTTTTAGGCAAACCAAAAGTAAGAAGTAACTATTAATCATTTCTTCAATTGTCTTATTTTTTCGTTCTGCCACTCTATTTTGTTGAGGATTATAAGGGGCTATAGTTTGATGAATTATACCATAATTCTCACAAAAATCATTATAAGAGAAGTATTCCCCTCCTTTATCCGATATAAGAATTTTAATTCTTCGATCTAATTGATTTTCAACTTCAGCCTTGTAGATTTAAATTTTTTCTAAAACGTCATCTTTAGTCCTTAACAAATAAACTTGAGTGTATCTAGAGCAATCATCTATAAATGTTATAAAATATCTTTTACCTCTCCTAGTTAATATGGCCTCAAATTCACAAATATCATAATGAATTAATTCTAATAATTGTGAATTTCTTTCTACTTTTTTAAAAGACTTCTTGGCAAGTTTAGACTATATAACACATTTTTCTAAATCAGAAAAATTAATCTTAGGAATTAAACTAAGATTACTCATGTTACGCATACTTTTATAATTTACATGTCCTAATCTAGCATGCCAAACATCAAAAGTAGAAGTCATATAAGCAAAAGATGAATTTTCATTAATAACATTTAGTTTGTACATGCCATTAGATTCATATCCTTTTCCGACATACATGCCACCCTTAGACAATACAATACAATACAATTAACGTCAAACAAGACTTTTATGTTATGTTTGTTTAAAAGACTAACAGATACAATGTTTTTCCTAATTTTTGAAACATGAAGAGCATCATTAAGAGTGATTCTCTTCCCGGATGATAACTTGAGAACCATCTTGCCTTTGCCCATCATTTTTGCAGTTGATGAATTTCCCATGAATAGTTCTTGACTATCCTTCATAGGTTCATAGGCTTTAAACATTGTTTTATTCTTGGCAATATGCTTGGTTGTTCCAGAATCGATCCACCATTCCATGTCATTTCCAACCATGTTAGTCTCCATAATCATAGCAGCAATATCTTCATTGCCTACCATATTTGTTTGGTCATTATTTTGTTGCCTTTGCTTCAAGTACAAAATACATTGTTTCTTAAAGTGTCTTGGCTTGCCACACTTCCAACAAGTACCTTTCGGTTTTTTATTTCCGGAAGTGTTATCTTGACCATTTCTTTTGTTGTTGCCCTTTGGTTTAGATGCATTTTCTATGACAAGAGTTTTAGCACTTTTGTTTTCTATTTCCAATTTATCCAAGTTCCGATAATTCTCTTCAACTTGGAGAAATTTAATAAGCTCTTGCATAGTCATTGCATCTTTCTTTTATTTCAATTCCTTTCGACAATCTTTCCACAAAAATGGTAACTTTGAAATTATTGTCGAAACTTGAAACCGTTCATCAAGGCTATGGCCTTCCGACACAATTTGATTCATAATAATTTGAAGTTCATGTATTTGCAACATAACAGATTTGTTATCTATCATTTGATAATCAAATAATGAACTTACTAAAAAAAATTTATTTCCGGCGTCCTCGATTTTGTACTTGTTGATCCTTGATCCTCCCGTAATTCCCTAGCCGTCTTTTCCATGAACTTGGCTTCATACACATCGTACAATAAATTGGATAGCGCATTTAGAATGTACCCTTTACACATTAAGTCATCTTGTTCCCATTTTATTCGAGTCTTCATTTCTACCGGTGTCTCATTTTCTTTTTCTTCCATTTTCTCTTCATTTAGCACATGAGAGAGTTTTAGTGCCGTTAAGCAAAAATACATTTTGCTCTTCCAACGTCTGAAGAATAATCCATCAAACTTCTCGAGTTTGTTAATTTGATTCAAGCTACTTTTTGCATCGTTGTCCTCCATTGTTAATAGTCTTAGGATTGTTGAAATCCGCTTCGTAGTTTGATGTAGAACAACAATATTACCGCCTGAATCGAATGGTGGACAACTCTTTCTTTAAGACTATATTCGTCTCTTACTTTTACTACACAGAGTTACTACAAATTAGTCTCCCAAGATAAGACATACCCATATTTTACTCTGTACTAGAATTTGTTGTGTAGAAACAAATCTAGTGCAAAACTATAAATGAGAGAGAAGAAAATTATAGCAAGAAAAAAAATATTAGAATGATATTTTTTTTAAGAACTTGAGAAGGATTTGGAATGATTTTAAGTACCGAACTTGGGTGGATTTACAATTTATTTATAGGTTTCCGAGTACCCTTTTGAAGAGATACATCCCTTTGAAAAGGTATTTTAAATATTAGAGATATATTCCTTTGAAAGGATATGCTTCTATTGTAATGATTCATCCAATGGTCTTATCAATTTAAACCATTGCATCGATTCAATTGTTTCATCCCGAACCATTGGATTGGTTCAATTGCTTCTTAGCCCGAATCAATACATCCCTTGTCCGAATAGATCCCTCTTGTTCAAAGAATTATAATCTTTCAAACCAAATCAATTGAACCAACACATCTATTGGTTTTAATTGTAGCATATAATATATTTATTATATACTTTCCAGATTTGAAAATATCTAACATAAAGTGATTCTAGTTCTGACCTTTAGTCTCATCGATTTTGAATTTCCTGAAGGATACTTTTAATTGATGAAATTGAATAGCACTATAAGAGCTGATCTTAAGAAAAATTTGATTTAACTTTGAGGGAAGGAGATAAGTTGGAGATAAAGGTTCGGGTTATATGCCAAGGAGTGGGATTGTCTTCCAAAGTTGTTTCGTAGGGTAGATGTCGGGAGGAAGAGAATGAGCTTTATAATGAAATTTTTGCTGAGATTGTAAGGAGTAATAGCTCTACTGCAGAGGCTATTTTGAGTTCTATAGGGTAGGAGAGTCGTAGTAATATGGCTAATTGCCCTAATCTGGTATCCCATATAAGATTGGATTGTTCTTTTGTGGTCGTTCCTTTACATTGCTTGGATGCGGTGGAAGGAGATCTTTTGAGTTTTTTCAGAAGTTCTATAAATTTGTTTTTGTCAAGAGTATTAACTCAAAATGTTAGATTTAAGATTGTATGAAATTGAATTTTAACAAGGGATACCACATATAAGACTGATCAATTAGAGCTTTTTTTAGTGCAAGTCTAGTGATTGGATTCATTATCACACCATGTTTAGGAATTTAATATCTTTTCTTTCTTTCTTTCTTTCTTTCTTTCTTTATTTTTTTGTTTTTGAGGAAAAATCCACATAAACAACGTTATTAATCCAACTTCAAATAAATTTCTGATAGGATATGGATGTATTTGCAATTTAAATCCTTAAGTTTTAATCCAATAAATTATTTGAATTTTGATGGATTGAAATCCAAATATCAATCTCGAATCCTTCTATATGTTGCGAAACCAAATTAGCTATATATATAAATTTGGTTAAATTAAAGCCCTCATTTTCTACAAGTAAAATAATCCTTGAAGATCAACAGCAGTAAATTAGCTGAATAAATTTGGTTAATTAAAGCCCTCATTTTCTATGTATATTAATTTTTCCAAAATAATAATAATAATAAACTCGACAAAGAAAATGTAGCTGAACCACTAAGCACTCCTCATATGTGAAGCAGCTCCTGCTCCTTTCCCTCTAATCAGTGTACCCCTCCACATCTCCAAGAGAGCCCAGGATCTCATTTAAAATTTTTGCAAACTTTAAGGATACATATTTCTTCCGTGTTTATCCTTAAATATAATGAGTGTTTAGTTTAGTAGTGGTGACATGATAGTGAAGTGATGGCATTAAACTTGAGGACATAATGCCATTTTATACTATCATCAATAAAAAGAACACTTTTTATTTTTATTTTTTTGTAAATGGGACTCTTTTTGAGGGGGTACCAAACAGGGTGAAGAAAGTATGCCACAGCTCCTAACCACTTAAAAATACTTCAAAAAATTGCCAAAAATCTTCTGCCAAAGGTGATGTGACTAGAATTGAGATGTACCAGACTTGTATTTTACCAAAATTTTTAAATCTTTTTTGTGTAATCATGTTGCTAGTAGAAGCTGAAGACATTTGACAGTTATGGTTATCGTAAACTATATATTGTTTCAGAATTTGTTAGACAAATTGATTGTTTTGTTTGATGGCATGCAGGTGGATATTAAAATACATCAGTTCTTCAAAGGGTATCTGGAGGGTCGATTCGATAGTCATAGATTGCCCCAAATCCTGAAGTTGAAAGACTGGCCCCCATCTAGTACATTTGAGGAGCATTTACCACGTCATAATGCTGAGTATATTAGTAGTTTGCCCTTCAAGGAATATACACATCCACATAGTGGCTACCTGAATCTTGCTGCCAAATTATCCAGAAAATGTTTGAAGCCAGATATTGGGCCAAAAATGTATATTGCTTATGGAGTTGCTCAGGAGCTGGGACGTGGAGATTCTGTGACAAAGCTCCACTATAATGAGTCTGATGCGGTATGCTTTACTTTGTTCATTATGCAAATTACTCTTCTGTTTGTGCCAAAGAGCAATGAATCTAATATGGTTTCAAAATCCGTATCAAGGAAACTTTGTCCAGCACGTGATATGAGATTTCTACACGGAATAAAATATGAGAGTCAATGTAATTGCAGGTGGCTTTAGAAGGGTGGCTTTTTCAAATTTTAGTGAACTTGGATTGTTGTTTTACTTCACTTATCTTTTGCTTGTGTGACTCAATTTGTACTTCTCTTAACTTTTGGAGAAGTCATTGTCCTCTCTAGTTTTGTGTTTTCTTATTCTTAAAAGTTTTATTTGTTTTCTGTGTATTGCTTAAAAGAAGAATTTTTGTACTTGGCATTTCTTGAACAAGGATTTTGTTTGTGTCTATTTCATGGAAAAATTGGAACAAGATATCCATATCTATTCTCTTTTCTTTTGGTATTCAGCTTTTGCTCTCTCAACCATTAGCAGGATTACAGGAGTCAGGTCCGCAAAAAATCTACTCTAAAGTTTCAAAGATAAAACACAATTACTAGATAATTATTCAACATTAAGTTAGAACAATGATAAACTAATCTAGACTCTATAATAATGTGTGTTAAAGCATTTAGATGGTGTTAAAATCCATATATTCCATTGAGGGAATAATTTTCTTCTTCATTCAATTTCGTTAAACCTTATCAATATTATAGCCTTTTATTTAGTTTTCAATGCGTATCTTCCGATACGAATATGCTCATAATTATGGTTTTTGAGATTTATTAATAGTAAAATCTGGAATATGTTGTGCAAGAAGCGTAAATGATCCTATTATAAAGTGCATGTACCCATCTTTTAGATATTGTATGCATCAAATTTCGCTTAGATACAAGATAGATTTTTCTGAATAGAAATTAAAATATGATTAATATTTTTATAGCACTACTGTTGTTGCTACAGAATTTATGACGACTTTAAACAGTTTATACTTTATAATCAACCTCAAAATATTGTGTAAACCTGAGGTTTGCACAAACAAATTTCTGAGATTTTTTTAACATGGTTAGGAATCACATGGCTTTAAATTTGATGTTGTGATACTAATGTATATGTGTATCAGTAGCTGTATTGTAAAGTCCCTAATGAAATACCTATGTACAGGGACTTAGAATAGAAAAGATCAAATATGTTAGGATGATCTAAGCTGTATTGAATATCTATCTGATCAAAGCATATTTGTAATTATGAGTATTGGAAAGTCCTTTATCGAAGGTGATGTACAAAAGACTTAGAAAAGATCAAACTTGTTAGATTGATCTCATGAGTTGAAATAGACCAATCGTAGAGTACTGCAGGTTCAACAAACTTCGCAGAGTCAAAGAATGCCATCATAGAGTTAGCCAGGAAAACGTAGAGTAACTCTCGGCGGGACGTAGAGCACTCTCGGCGGGACGTAGAGCACTCTCGGCAGGACGTAGAGCATTCTCGGCAGAACGTAGAGTTATCTCGGCATCACTGTGCTAACTCTCAGGATCGTAGAGTCTTCATAGCCTGTCACTCTACGATTCACAAAGACTGTCTACAACCAAGTACAGGATCGTAGAGTAGTCTTTGCCAGAGGTCTCAAAGATTAAACCAGCACTTCTAAAGAAGAACATTAAGGCAAAGCATTAATACTATTTCAGAATGATCAAAATGCATATGAAGATCACAGTGAACGTCTGCAAACATCAAACGATCGTAGAAGCTGCAACTCTGCAATCACACTGACGACACTACGACTAGCAAGATCGTAGAGTCAACACGTCAGACAAGCAACTCAGATCTAAAATGAATATTCTAAGTTGCCCATAATGAGTGATCAGAAGAATGACCTGCCCAAGACAACTGCTGAATATTAAACAAATCAGTGGGGAGCAAACAACTATAGAATGCAGATACTCAGAGCACTATCTCTACCACTATCTTGGTACAGGCTAATGGGAGCTGACTCACCCCACTACTGCAGTCAACAAGGAATAAACTATTCCTAAGTTCAGCAACACATCTCAACGGGAGGATTAGATGCAACGACCACATTTCAACGGAAAGATTTTAAGAAGCATCTACATAAGGCAGACGAATTTGAAGATTAAAAGAGAAGCAAGAACAACGAGAAGAAATCAAATCTGTCAAAGTATCACTCTACAATCCAAAGGGAAATATCTTGCTTCGTTGCTGAGTTCATCAGACCAAATGCTTCAAGCAACTCAGTAGCAACAAAACAATCACTCTCTATCAAGTGAAAGGGTCAACAGGTGACCAACCTAAGTCAAGTCTGCTGGACTTGCTGAGTACCAAAGGGTACAAGAGATTCTAAGGCTGCTGGTCTTAGTTTACAGAGTTCCAAGGCTGCTGGCTTTGAAGAGTACGTTGTGTACTAGAGTTCCAAGACTGCGGGTCTTGAAGGAATCTTTGTGATTCAGTTGTAATGATATCCTTAGTGGATTTGCTACTCGAGGAGTAGAACAGTGGAGTAGGAGTCTTGCGTGCTCCGAACCACTTAAAGTCTTGTCTCTATCTCTTTGCACTCCTTAACTGCCATAACTGCTGTAACTGTTTTATTAATGTTTTATCACATCCATTATAGTTGTTCTATCTCTAAGGGGGATTTTATCAAACATATATTCCGCTGTGCTTATTTACTTATCTATTAACCAGACTGATAAGTCATTCTTTGAATACGAGTTAAAAAGTTTCAAAAGAATCTATTCAACCCCCCCTTCTAGATATCTTTTGTGCCTCTGGAAACTAACAATCATTACTCCAAATCTCTCACTCGATTTACTTTATTTAAATATGATGTACCGATTACGAACCTCGTCCCTCTTCCCAGGACTTGAATTTTTCAAAAAGAGAAAGAAAAGATAGTTGCGTCGAAAGTCATGTATGAATGCTGAAGATAAAGTTTCTGTATTTCTAGTGATTTATTATACCATTACTGTCATTCATATTTAGTGAAACATTTCTTTCAAACTCATCAAGATTACATCTCACAATAATATGGTACCAAAAATGTTGTGAATACCATGTTATAACATTTAGACTTAACAATGTGTGATCTTATAGTTATGTATTTGTTTAACATACTGTAGTCAAATTCCCATTTTTTTTATTAGTATGTTTTCGCGATCCTCGTTTGTTATAAAAATTATGTGTCCTGGATGTCACAGGTGAATGTTTTGATGCATACTCAAGCGATGACCTTTACAGACTTGCAGCTTGTCAGGATAGAAACTTTGAAACAAAAGCACATTGCACAGGATCAAAGGGAAATTTACAAAAATGGCAAGATTGTGAACGTAACTGAGAAGCAGCAAGAAATTGAAAATTTAGAAGGATTTGAAGACACAGAAGGAGGTGCCATATGGGATATTTTCCGCAGAGATGATGTTCCTAAGTTAGAAGAATATCTTAGAAAACATTATAAAGAGTTTAGACATATATATTGTTCTCCAGTGGAGCAGGTAATTATAACTTATCTTGATGTGCCCTTTTGAAGTATAATTTATAATCTCTGTGATATTATTAGTTAAAAAGAATTAGTATTTAAGACACACTATGATACTACCATGTTTCAACCTTTCTCGTTTTTTACTTGTATTAGCACGTTGAAATGAAGTATCTCCTAATGTTGAGTCCCTAAACCTCTCCTGGAATAGAAATTGTATCTAAAAGTAGGAAAAGAAGATATCATTTGTAGAATAGAGAGGATAGTAGTTTCCAACAGATTTCGAAGAATTAGAACAATTAGAACATACATATTAATTAGTATACTGTATTTGTTATCCCCAAATAAATGTAGTCATGTTTTTAGTATATTATATTTGTTATACTTAGTCAACTGAACCAGATATATTTTGATTGCCTAACAAAAAAAAAAGGTCCAAGAGTTAGTAGGACTATTGATCATCACATAAACCAGAATAAAAATTGTTTTGTGTTCAATGAGTCGGTGAGTTGAGCAGAGAAGAAGAGAGAAGGAGAAGGAGAAGGGATTGACCGAATCTCATATCCAATTTGGCATCGACGAATCATGGCGCAACTGAACCCAGGCAAATCCCTACGCCAATTGTTTTGGGAAACAGCCAACTTCATAGATGAAGACTATTTTGGTGATCTGAATCATGTATGAAATTTTAGGGTTTTCAAGTCCCAACTAATTTTATTATCGTCAACCATATGTTACTTCCATCTCTTGCAATTTCCCTCTAACTAAGTTGTGGGGTTCTTTACATGAACTTTGATTTTCGTTTCTTTTCCTATTCGTCACCAATTTTCTGATTTCATAACACAAAATGACACTCCCTCCATTCTACAGAAAGGGTATTTTTTTCCCTAGTCAATTTGGGAATCTGAATTTATTTTATTTTGAGTGGTTAGCGTCGCAAACTGCAAAAAAAGTACTACTCATTACAAAATTGATATTTTGAAAATTATATCAAATTCAAATCATAATTTAAATTTTAAAATTTCGCAAATTAAGTAGGATCAAACTCTCTGGAACTGAGGTAATTGGTGACAGGCGAATCCAACTCCTTCAATATTTCTTAGGTGATCAAAAAGAAAATAAGGTTTCTTAACAAGTGAGTGAGATACAAATCTAGCCCTCTTTTCAGTTTCTCATTCTAGTTATTGGAAGTTCATTTCTGAAGTTATCACACTTCCATGTCGTTAGATTCAATTCTACTAGATGATGGGAGCTATGTACTTTTATCCAATTTTGGGAATATATTTGATAAACAGATACCACTTTTATTTTTCATCTCATCATAACTCCCTGATTTCTTCTTTTGCATCTAGCAAATGCAACTTCCTTTATTGGAACTTGTGCGCAGGTGGTTGAATTGTCTTCTATTCTACTACTTTCTGACTCTTTCTCGTCCATTTCTGATTTATGACTTAGGTCCCTTGAGCAGTTAGGGATTTTCTCTTGCAGATCCTTCTTTTCCCATCTTGTTAGTAGTCGTCCATTGTGATTTTTTCCTTTAGAATCTTATAACTGGAAGGCAAGTGCTCCTTCAAAGATTCGAAGGCTTTTTTTTGGTCTTTGGTGGTCGGCAGCCTCAAAGATTTTCTCTTGCAGATCCTTCTTTTCCCATCTTGTTAGTAGTCTTCCATTGTGATTTTTTCCTTTAGAATCTTATAACTGGAAGGCAAGTGCTCCTTCAAATATTCAAAGGCTTTTTTTTTGGTCTTTGGTGGTCGGCAGCCTCAATATTTACAATTTGCTTCAGCAGCATAGGCATTACAAGGCTTTATATCCAGATGTATGTATATGTTTTGGCAGACCTGTGAGTCCTCTTCATGCTTATCCTTCATTGTCCTATTGCTTGGTGGATCTTTTGTGATGGAGTGTTGGTGGTTCCATGGACGAGCCTCTATTGCGCTTACATGGTTTTTTGTTTATTTTTCTTTGTTCATGGTGGTTGGGGTGGGGGCAGAAAGGAGGGTAGAATTTTATGGCAGTTGGGATGTTTTGTGGTACTTTGGGGTATATGGATGGAATTGGAATGTGTGTCCTATTTGCGATCAATCCATTTCGCTTCATTTGTTGTGGGATAGAATCCCATCTTTATGTCTTCATGGGCTTCGGCAATAGGACCATTGCGAGGAATTCGTTTTTACATATTTTTTGCATAGGGATTGGATGGCAGCTTTGTTGTAGGATTTTGTTTTATTGCGTTACATGCGATGCATGACTTGGTGGATGTCCTCCTCCTCTTTATACTCTTATTTCCATAATAAAATCTTCTTCATTTAACAAAATAAATAAATAAACAAGTTATTAAACTACGCACAACTTAGAGCTTTAAAAAGAATTGTCCATAATGAAATCTAATGTCAAGAAAAGCCCTAATTATATTGTCTTACATTCATAGTTTACTTTCTTATCAATCTTTTCATGTAATAGGTTGTTCACCCTATCCATGACCAAATGTTTTACTTGAACATGGAGCATAAAAGGAGGCTCAAGGTTGAATATGGTTAGTATTTAATATATTCAATGTGGATGGATGGATTTGATGCTAGAATTTATCATAATTCTATGTTTTCTTATTTTTTTAAGGTATTGAACCATGGACTTTTGTACAAAAACTAGGTGACGCAGTTTTTATATCTGCTGGCTGTCCTTATCAAGTTAGAAACATTAAGGTAAATAGTTTACTCATGGCGTTCTTTGTGTTTCACTCAACAAAAGATTGATAATGAACTGTACCCTTCCTTGTAAACTGTTTGCTATTGCATATTATTTGTCCTACTTATTGCATTTTGCTTGAAATTAGAGTTAAAAAGATTACTTGTTGATTTTAGGGGATTCTTCCATGATGCAGCAATTGAGCTGCCATAGGGTATACTCCCTCCGTCCTTAAAAGCATGCAAGTACAAAATTTTTTTTTCACAAAAAAATGTCTAAAAGTACACAAATCAAATATAAAATATGCATAAAGACTAGTTCACCCTCAAAAGTGTACTTAAGTGGGGTGTACTAAGTTCAAAAAAGACAAAGATCATGTACTTTGTGTGAAATATGTACTTTGGACATCCTTTTGAGGACGAAGGGAGTATTATGTTAAAATTAGCTGCCACAGGGAATATGATTTAAAGGAAACAATAGTTTAGTGTGAAAGAATTGATAAAGTGATTTAGAAGCAGATGAAGTTTAGAATTTTTAAACATTTCAAGTCACAAAAGTTAAATTTAATTAACCCCAGTGGATGGGAGAAATGGTAGAGGCCTTGAGGAATAGCCTCAAGGTTTCTGCTTCCAATCCCCATACTTGGGAATCTAATTTTGTGTGCAAAGTTTCTACAGGAATTATGGTAATGAAAGATAAACAAGAGAAAAACATAATATAGAAGAAGAATTTGAACAAGCGATGAAATTTGATGTGGTTTAGCAAATTTCTTACCTACATTGTTAAGATCAGAGACTCAATAGATTTTTCTAGTTGTTTATTATTGCTAGAATAAGTATAATCCATGACCAAGAATGTGTTGGTTTAGTGTCCTAGTAGAGTATGCTAGCTTCCTAGACAAGTAAGCCTAGATCTATCTATATACCTCCAGTCCAATATTATAGATACATTTTCGTCTTTTATCTGTTCCTAAATTAGAGTTATATTTTTAATTTTGGACTATAAAATGACATGAAGTTTGTAACATGTCATTACTTATTATTTAGGTTGATTGAGTGCTACCATGCCTCCACTTATACATCTCTTGCTAATGTTAAGGATATTTTTGGAAAAGTAAAGTTTTCCTTAAAGTCGTCATTTGAAAAATGTATCTCTAATTTTGGAACGGAGGGAGGAGTATATGATATTAGTCATGTAATTCATATTATGATTGATAAGAAATAGAATTTGAAGAACCTGTAGCACAATCTGTTAGAATAATCCATAGAATATGTGAAAGATTAAAAAAAGACAGATTCCACATATCAAAATATACAAACGAGAGCTTTTATATAGGCTTGGACTAATAGCTATGTAAGGAAAGGAAATCAGAGAGTACAATTGATTACTCCTACAATTATGCCTCTAGAATAATCCCTAGAATCCTCTAGATTTCTCTAACACAATCAATGACAAAGCCTTTGTGTTTAGCTATCCAAAGCCCTGAACTTTGATGTTGTATGACGTTAAAAGGAAATTTTTTGTGCTGATTTGGCAGCATAGTTGTATCCCCTTTAGAAGTTAAGATAGTGTTTTTTCCACATTTTAATTGTACTGATTAAGTCTTCAACTTTTCAATTGAAGAAGAAAACTTGGAGTTTGAGTGGCTTGCAAATCTTACAGGCCATTAGTGTATTCCCTTGTGAAGTCATACACCTTGAAATTATCTTCTTTGGTTGTTTGAGTATTCCAGTTAAAATCATTATGAAGTATTTTATTATCAACTGCATTAGTGTGCTCAATTCTCTAATCCCTCATCATGAACTTTTGATTTGTTTGCTTTCTTTATAGTCATGTATAAAAGTTTCAGTGGGATTCGTCTCACCTGAAAATGTTCGTGATTGCATCCGTTATGCTGAGGAAATCCGTGTCCTTCCTCAAAATCACAAGGCCAAGGAAGACAAGTTGGAGGTATCTGCCTAGTGTCCTTGGTTTCCTCAGCTAGTACTATTAAGTATTTACATATTTGCGTAATTCAATTAAAAATCACATTTTACTCGTATTCAATATTTGTGCCTTCTGACCATGGCCATGGAATTTATTTTGACACAGGTGAAAAAATTGATTCTTCATGCAATGAGACAAGCCTTGGATGATTTGGAGAAGTTTACTACGTAAGTTAGTTTGTGTTTTAGTTCTTTTACTTCAGGCTCTGGTTTGCTGTACGACTAGATTCTTATATCTGTAGTATGTGGTTTTTTACGAGTGGAGACAAAAAAAAAGGGACGGATCCAGGGGGTCTAGTAGAGGCCACCGCCCCTTCTATTTTTTTTGTTTGTTACTTCATTGGTTTGTGTACAGTTTTTTGTCTATGAGCCCCCAAACATATATTGTTCAATATCCTGTAGATTTTAACCCACATGAGGATGAGTTTGCCCATTTTATATAGGCTTGATCCCCTTTTATTTAGAGAGTTACAATCTTTTTCGTAATTTTATGTCATTGTGTTTGACATAAAATATTTATTCATATAATTATCATTATATTATTTTAAATTTATATTAATTTTTTTTTTATTTTTTATTATATATAATGTACCAAAGGGCATGGCATAAATCCTGGGTCCGTCCCTGGACAAAAGAAAAGAATGGTGACAAATTCTGTGCTAAACTGATGGTCCATTGAGATTGTCTAAGAGCATATATTTTTTTTATTATTATCGTTAGAAGATTTTCATCGAAGCGCCAAAAAAGGGTTGAGCCACGTACACGAATAGTATGCAGACTACCTATCCTAGGACTTCGAGATGTCCTCCATGGACAAAAGGAGTTTAAGGAATCCGGAAAAGGCTTCCTCAAGCCAATAATACCAAGTATTCAACAAAAATATGTTCGAGCAACTATGGACATTAGGCAGTTTCTATGCACAAAAGCTTTGTTATTGGTTTGGCCTAGGTGCACTGAAAAAGACATAATGGAGTAATACCTGAAACCCATGTTACCCTTTTTCTTCTTTTGTACAATACCTAATTAATCTAAAAGTCTTTTACTTATCATTGAGTGCCCCAAAAGAGAGCTTTTATATCCCATAACTCCACACTAACACCATTCTTCTTTCAAAGAAGGCATCAATTCACATAAGTTTCTCTCTTCTCAGACCAAGCTGTCTTCCTAGTCCCTATAAAAGACGGCCTCTTTCTTGGGGCTACAATTGACCAAGTAGACTTCCAAGGGAAAACTTCTACATGTTAACTAGCAATGAATAATAAGATCTCAGCAAGAAAAATCCTTTATCACTCTCACTCATCGTCCCTTATCCTCCCTGCCCGAACACGATTGGTGATGCAATGGGAAACATGAGTTGACCAAATGAAATTCCTGTGATAATTATGAATTTTTTTGCTTATAAGTAATTACTTAAAATTACATAGCTGTAGCTAGGGTTGTACATGGTTGTCGGTCGGTTTCCACCAATTTTTTGGCAGAAAAAGATAAACGAAACTGAGGCAATCAGTTTCTTAGAGTGGAAAGGCCAAAGCTGACCATTTAAGTCGGTTCTTTTGTGGTCAGTTAAACCATTTAGTTCGGTCAGTTTTCTTGGTTTGGTCCTATTGGTTTTGGCCTCTGCCTTGACTCTAATTTTCCAGATTTGACCCTAGTATTGGTAAGATGATGGATAGATATGACAGTAATATATATAATGGTAGTAGGGAGTGGGAAAGATTGTACTTTTGGGGAGTGCTAAGTTGTTAGACTATAATGCAAAACTATCCCTCCTGTTTGTACCTCTTTTGCAAAATTCACCCTCTAACCTTTATTTTTGCAAAACTCTCCCTCCAAGATGTATTAATTGTGCAAAACTCACCCTTTATGTATTTTTTTGTTAAAATTACTCATATGCTCTGATTATTTCACTCTAATTCATCACTTAAGAATCTTACTTTTAGAATACTCATTTTATTTCACTCAAACGACTTCTAATTAGCTAAAATGTTCTCACAATACCAACAAATATATTTGGAACCTTAGATCGCCTAATTCATACATTTTATTCTCTACCTCTGCAATATGTCAATCAATTATTATTTTACTTTGGGTTCGTCGCCTTTGATGCATTTTCTTGTAGTGATATTAATGAGGGAAATTGATCGGCACGTGTTTATATAATCCATATAATTTATTTTCTTGTAGTGTTTAACAAAATATTTAATGATGATGACACATTAAAAATTGAGAATAAGATTGACACTTTAATATGGGTATCGTGTGCGAGATATTTACCAAAATAAAATAATAATCAATTGACATATAACAAATATAGAGAGTGAGATATGCATTAAGCAATCTAGTGTTCCAAATCTGATGATATTGTGAGAATTTTTTTGTTAATTAGAAGTTGTTTTGAGTGAAATAAAAGGAGTATTCTAAAGTTAAAATTTTTAAGTGATGAATTAAATGAAATAATTTAACTATGTTAGGATTTTTAACAAAAAATACATAAAGGGTGAGTTTTGCAAAAATAGTACATCTTTGGAGGGAGAGTTTTGCAAAAATAAAAGTTAAAGGGTGAATTTTGCAAAAATAGTACAAACTCGAGGGTTACTTTTGCATTTTAGTCTTGAGTTGTTATGGAGCAACCAAAGAGAAGTGAAGATTGAGAGTCGGAAGAATTTTGAAACCCTAGATTTTTTCATTTGACATAGAGCGGCTGAATTGAAATAAGATTTGGGGGTAACTGAAGAAGTGAGATTAGGTTTTTAAAAGTTAAGGTTTTATAATTTGTTTGCGAGAAAATAGGATTTCGTAGAAAAATTGACCTGAAGGTAGGATATAGGTTTGATTCTTCTAATTCTTCTCTTATGATTTGATTCTTCAGTCACTTCGAGTCTTCAGAGTTCGTCCCTTTCGAATTCGCCCCTTTCGAATGAGAGGGACTAAGGGAGAGAAATTGAGTGATCTGATCTGGGCCTGAGTCATGACTGAGTGCTCTGATCTGTTCTGATATGTAATTTTTTTTTCTCCTAGGGTTAGTGAGAGAGGCAGAGAGGTGGAAGTGTTAAAGTATGAGTAAGGTCAAGGTTCAAACAAGGAAAGGCTTACGGTGAATACCTAGACACCCAGAGACGAGGAAGGGCGTAGTAAGAAGAAATGCTTCTTGGAGTTGAAATAAGCATAGATCCTTCACCTAATGTACTATGTTACCATGTCTATATATATATATATACATATATATGCGCATGTGTATATTTATACGTAAGCCGGTTGTCCGAACCGGGACACGGAATGAGCGAAAGAGGCTACTAGCTCCCGATCCTTGCTCATTAGTCTTAGCTAAAATTCGAGTTACTAGTAAAGGAGCCAGAGCCGACGAAGCTTACTCAGTTTTTTGTTTGTGCAAACCGCCACAAGCTGAAACTAATAAATACTGATCGGTTCGGTCTCGTTTGACTGGTTTTTTCAGCTTTCTTATTTTGTTGTGCAGCCCTAGCTGTAGGCCTGCCTGTAGCCCTTAATGATATTGATAAGTAGTTAGTGATACTTCCAAACTTGACATATATGATGATACGGGCACATTTGGAATCCTTAGGATTTGGTTAGTAAGTATGAAATCAGGAATTCAGGATATCTTTATACTGAGGTGATTAAGTTTAGTTCATATAATTGCATGGAGTAAAGTTGCCATAACTGTCCATATGAGATCTAAATTACTAGTATATGAAACCACTATTATTTAAAGATATGGCTGGTAATATTTTTAGAATAAATGACTTTTATGTTCTGATCTACCATTTGTGCTTAAACATTATATAGCTTTTTTCATCTCATTTTGACTGCTGCTGCTTCTATCACTTCCCAACATTTTACTGTGCTAATATTAATCACTAAATTATAAATCTTTTCCTTTTTTAATCTTGATCTAGGTTAGGAAAAAACTCCTACACGTTATATGCACTTTACTTACCAGTTACCCTCGGCATCTTTATTATTTCTTTTTCATGTTTCATTCGTAAAGTTTCATATGGTTTCGTTAATAGACTAACGAGAACTGAATTCCTTGTGATTGTGATTTACCAAAATTGCTTTTAGTTCCTCTATAAAGTGTGCAGTAAACTATTTATTGGTCAGTCACAAACTTTATTGTCATGACCGCACTAGTGCTCTTGAGAGGCACTCCAGAACCCGCTCCTGGTTATCAAATTATAATATTGGGTCTTGCAAAATGTTCTTAAACTTATAACCATTTAATTACCCAAACTTTACAACATAAATTTAGTAGGACCCTTTGGCATCATGTATTTTATGAAACATCGTAACTTGGAGACTAATATCTTGTTCTTGTCCTACTTCCAGTCAGCCTATTAATTGTGCTGAAGACAGCTTAGAGCCATCCGAATCATCTGGTGCTTGGTCAGAGGAGTCTTATCATAATGATGGATCCTTGGGATCAAAGATAAATTCCGTGCTTTGTACTAGTGATGAGGGAGTTGAGGATTCAAACCAGGGAGACTTTGAGATGGAAGAAGAGGCTCCTTCTGAGAAAGGTCGGAGCGGGGATCATATTTCGAGCTATGATGCTAGTGCTTCCATAATTGCCTCTGAAAATGAGCCCAACAATGCTAAGGTAATGTAGTTCAATTCCTTTATATTCTTTTCTGTATTCTTACATTCAATGGCGGATGCACAATAGGGAAAGGGGCACTTGCTCACTCTTGATTTTTGTAATTCTTTGTTAGTATGTAGGTATTAAAGTAAAGTGACCCCTCTTAAAAAAGAGAGATTTGATGACTTTAACAAATGAAGCTTTAAAGAATGATTTTGTAGTGATTTTTATGACATTATTTTTAAATTTATATTCGGTGAATTTTATTATTCTCACTATTTCACAATAAAAGAGTCTCATTTGTCAATTTTTTTAGTATAACTAAAAGAGTCCTCTTTTTATTGAGTGTAGTATAAACTAACACAATATCCTCAAATTTGTCATTAGAATTTCATTATATGCTTGCCACCACACTATGAAACTAACAACTCTTTATATTTAATGGTAAATATGAAATAAATATACATCATTGATATTTGTATATAATTACAAACGAGACTCTTTTTACATAGCGGATGGAGTAATTTTATTATTTTATTCAGTTATAAGGTTGCCTCTTGATGTGATTCCTGCATCCGCCCTTTTATTATTTTATTCAGTTATAAGGTTGCCTCTTGATGAGATTCCTGCATCCGCCCCTATTGCATATGCCATTGACTTCTCTTTTATGTTCTTTTTAAGATGCAGATTGTCCATAATACTACAAGCAGCACTCAGACCATGCATACTCCTTCAACCTCAAGTGCTGCTCGAGTCTTATCTCGTCAAACTCCCAAATCACTCCCTACCGAGACAGTCGGGTTCTTTAACCAATTGGCAGACATGCTTCAAGGCAACAAGTTCAATCAGATTCTTCCTCCTCAAATTCAACTTGACAACCAAACCATTGAGGAGTACGAGCACGTGCTCAAAAAGGGTTTGTCCGGAGACCTTAGAGAACTTGGGAAGGATTCAAGATATCAAGAATTTAATGAAGTCTTGACCGGTTTGCTTGCTTGTCGGAGAATCCCTTCAAGCTTGCATCAAGGGTTCTTAGCTCTTCGACACGACTTGCCAAGTTTAGCTAGTAGAGCCTTTGAGCTTAACAAGGAAGTGACAAAAGGCATGCTGCAGAGGGATACTAGGTCCAAGATGGAGGAATTACAGGGTTATATCTGCAGATATCGTAAATGCGAGGATAATTTGCTAAAGTTGGAGCAAGAGAAAGAATTCAACTTGTCAAAGATATATAGGCTTCAGGATCAGATAGTTAGGCTTCATATTAGGAATGAAGTTATTAACTCCGAGATTGCCAATTTCACTTCTGAAGCTAATGCATTGCAGAAGGCTTCTGCTGATCAGAGTCATAAAATAGCAAACCTTGACGTTGAAGGGGCGCTAGACAAGGCCGCTCTCGAACGTTCTATGGATGTGTTGCGTAATATGGAGCTCGACTGGAGAAACCGTTTGGCTGCACTTGACTATTAAATTGATTTTAATTCATATTTATTTGTGTTGTTTTTGTGATAGGGTTATGAGGTTTCTAAGTATAGAGCTTGAACTGATGAGCATTGTGTTTCTGTTTAGCCTGGGTTTCAGTGATTAGTGTACTGGAGGGAAAAAAAGCTGCCAAATACATAGGTTCATGAAAGAAGTAGGTGTTTTTAGCATTTTATGTTCATGTATGTTGTAGTTAATGTGTAGAGATCATGTAAGCCTACAAATCGAGGTCATGTTAGCCTACAGTTAAGAGGCATATTGTGTTCATTTTGTTCAAGTTGACAACACAACTTCAAAGTTGAAATATAAAAGTTTGTTTTCTGATATCTTCTTCATATTTACATAAATTGATTTTAGAGTAATTCCTAGATTTTTTATTAAAAAAAACAGAGTAATTCCTATATTATTGCTTGCTGGTGCAACTTCATTTTCTGTCCCTGGGCTTTGTTGGAGCAAATGTGATATTTATTGATTACTAGGTAGATCCTACGCGCGTTATACTTAATTTAATTCAAGATAAATTAGTAATTAATTAATTATTTTTTTAAAGTTTGTGCCTTCTTTTAACCTTAATGTTGGAAAAATTAAGTATTAGTAACAAGAGTCATTTGACTCTTATTCTTGTTTTTATCATCAATATAGTAATTTTTTTCTTTTTTCTTATTTACTATTATCTCCGTTTCAAAGTTAAAGATACTATTTGAATTTTTTGAGTCAATTTGTGAGATATTAATGTTCAAAATTAATACAAAATTATTTAATTTAAATATAACAACTATAACCCATTTTCTCAAACTAAAGAATTATAAGATGTGCAATATAGAAGTTTGAGTTTGTTATAAAATTTTAGACTAAATCACAAATTTCACACTATAGCTTAAGATTGAAACTAATTTTTATCCTAGGTTTTATTTTCAATTAAAAGAAGTTTAGTTAAATTTTTAGGTAGAGAATAAAATCTTATAAATTTCATAAAAATTATAATATCTTCTTTTCTCTACGAATCATTTGTTTGTCTAATTAAATTTTTAAATGCTACATATCTTACATTTTATTATTTATAGATAGCATTTGAACTTAAAAAAAGGAACAAAAATTATTTTCATATATCTTTTGAAGTCAATTTGAGATATTTTTAAATTCAAACTTTATATAAAAATATTTAATTTTCTAGTACAATTTTTCAATATTAATGTATATAAAAAGTAATACTAATTGTTAGTACCTGCATTTATATGGCTCCTTATTTGATCTAATGATAATTGAAATTAATTTATATTTGTAATGCCAAGTAATTTTTGTAAAGTCCTTGTGAAAGCAATTATGTAAAAGAACTTAGTTAGAGATCAAATTTGTTAGGATGATCCAAATCGTAAAGCAATTTCTGAAGGCCAAATAGACTTCTCGCAGAGCTGAAGGAAAATTACTCTAAGATCGTAGAGTAAACTGAAAACTATCAAAGATCGTAGAACATAAGTCAAATCATAAAATCAGAATCGCACAGTAAACTGCAGACTATCAAAGATCGTAGAACAGAAGTCAGATCATAAAGCCAGAATCGCAGAGCCACTCGATTTCATAGAGCAAATGAAGCAAGTCAAGCTACTCTGCAATATCACTCTACTACAGCTAAAATCATAGAATACTGTCTTCTGACAAGTCAGTTGCGGGTTGATGAGCGGGATTCATACCTGCGAATCAGACTCCTTATCACTTAAGAAATTGCTTGATTATCTTACCTTCTGGTGCATTTTTATGTTATATCTGTTATCTTATACTTTAACGCTTCTCAGGTGGGAGATTGCATCATTTAGGGCTAAATGGGATAAAAAGACCCCTGACTGGCAAAAACACGGAGTCCGCGCCGCAACACCAAGGCTAGGCATATGACTCACGCTGCAGCGCCAGCTCACATAACACTCACGCTACAGCGGCACCATTCCTTCATGGTTTGGCGCTGCAGCGAGCCCACCTTGGCTAGGACACGAAGTTCGCGCCGCAGTGCCAATGCAAGGCGCAAGGCCCACGCCGCAGTGCGAGCTCCGGTTCCCAGCCACCTGGCCTTCCTCAAATGACCTAGCTGCTGCTCATTTAAGGATATCATCTTACAACTTAGGAAATACTCTGCAACTTAGAGAGAAAAGGAGGCAGCCATACAAGGAGGAGAAGCTGAATCAAGAACCCTTCCGAAAAGGAGTTTTCTTAATTCATAGCTTTCTTTCATTTGTGTAATTTTTACTATGTTGAACAATATGACTGTGTTAATTAGTTCTATAGTTATGAACTAATTACATTTCTAGGATTGCAATGTAACCTAATGATTAGCTTAATATGAATTTCTCTCATATTTATATAATGAATCATGTTCTGAATGGATTGTTGTATTTCATGCTTATTTATCAATTGCTTAAGATATGAATTGATTTAGGTATAAACTGATATTGGAAAATTGATGTTATACCTTTCCTTAAGTACAACAACACTTGTTATGACCATTACCCAAGGGATTGAGTGCATAAATTGCATGATAGAATAGGAATATGTCTATTTGCCTTGTGTAACCATTGAGAGTAATACTAATGAGCCTTAGTCTAGTTATTTTCACATAGGAATATTGTGATTTATCTAGCTAAGGGATATGCATTTGACCATCGGAAGAGGCTTATGTGTACCTTGTGTTCTCGGTTAACCATTCTTGTGTTTTGTTAGTTAAATGGAGAGTTACGATTATTAGGTGAGGCATTAGGGGAGTTGTAATCCTAGCTTGTTATCTTTGTTATAACTCGCTTCCCTATTTAACTGTTTTTGCCTTATAGTTTAAAACACACAACTCTTATTCAATTGTTTAGATAAGACCGTTGAGACACATTTTAATACTTGAGCGAATATTTAGTACTTTGTCCTCATGGGTTCGACACTCATCTTATCATATTACTACTTGTTAGGCCGCGTATACTTGCGCGAGTTTATAGGTTATGAAAACCATCAACAAGTTTTTGGCGCCATTGTCGGGGACTTAGTATTATTTGTTTTTCAATATTAATACTAATTCAAAACGATCTTAATTTAAACTGATTTATCTGTTTAATCTTTCTCTCAGGTACTCTAGACTGTGTATGCCACCTCGCAGGGATCAAGATTTATTGCCTCTTGACCCTGAGGTGGACAGAACTTTCAGACGAAAGAGAAGAGAGAGAGCTAGGGAAATACCTATTCCAGCTATAATGGCCGAGGAAATTCAGAAAACTCTGCGGGAGTATGCAATGCCGCGTGTCACAAATTTACATGCAAGTATTCAAAGGCCCGCTATTGCAGCAAATAGCTTTGAAATTAAGCCAGGCACGATTCAAATGATCCAAAACAATTTACAATTTGGGGGAGTGCCGAATGATGACCCCAATGATCATGTAGTCAACTTTGTAAAAATTTGTGACACCTTCAGATATACCCGAGTGACCGAAGACGCAATTAGGGTCAGACTATTTCCTTTTACCCTACGGGATAAGGCTAAAAGTTGGTTGCACTCGCTCCCCTCGGGCTCAATTACCATATGGGCTGATTTGGCCCAGAAATTCGTGGCAAAGTTCTTCCCACCAGCAAAAACTGCCAAGCTCAGAAATAACATTATGTCTTTCTCACAATTAGATGTTGAGACTCTTTATGAAGCATGGGAAAGATACAAGGATCTGTTAAGAAAGTGTCTGTACCACAGCCTGCCAAATTGGCTATTAGTGGAGACTTTCTACAACGGGGTATCAGGGCAGACTAGAGCAAGTATTGATGCTGCATCTGGAGGAGCATTTATGGGAAGGACATATGACCAGGCTTATGAGCTGTTGGAAACAATGGCAGCAAATAATTATCAATGGCCGACGGAGAGGAAAATGCTGAGTAAAGTGGCCGGTATGTATGAGGTAGACACAGTAACTGCACTATCTGCACATGTTAAAAGCCTTGCTAAGCAAATTCATGCCATGGGGAAGCAACCGGTGCAGAGTGTCATTGCGCCATGTGATTTGTGTGCGGGAAGTCACCCGACTGAACAGTGTCCCATTAGCTCGGAATCAGTTCAGTATGTCTTTAACTACGGGCGACAATAGAATTCCAATCTCCCTACACACTACCAACCTGGACTGAGAAATCACCCAAATCTCTCATGGAGTAACAATAACAACAACCATGCCCAACCCTCTACCACCAAGCCACCATATTCACATCCTCCTGGGTTTCAATCTCAGAATCAACAACATTCTCAAGGATCTTACCCACCTCCACAGGATAGGAAACCTAGTGTGGAAGATCTCTTCTCGAGATATATTGCTCAGAATGAAACAAGGAGCCTCAGTCAAGAGGCAGCAATTCGGAATCTAGAAGTCCAATTGGGACAGTTAGCAACTGCTTTGAATAGCCGTCCTGTAGGCACCTTACCAAGTGACACAGATGTCAACCCAAAACTGGAGGGCAAGGAGCAATGCAAGGCAGTCACCCTTCGAAGTGGCATAATATTGAATGAAACTGGAGGAGAAACCTCAACAGTGCATCACGAAGTTGTTGAGAAGCAAAGCATTGTGGAGCTTGATTATGACAAGTCTGGGGGAAAGGAGAGTGCAAAGGAGAAATCCACAATACCAACCCCAACTGTTAGTAAGCCAAGTCATGTAGCCCAACAACTACCATTTCCCCAACGCCTTCAGAAGCAAAAGCTTGAGAAGCAATTCTCAAAGTTCTTAGAAATTTTTAAGAAACTTCACATCAATATTCCTTTTTGCGGAGGCATTGGAACAAATGCCTAGCTATATGAAATTCATGAAGGACATCTTGTCCAAGAAGAGGAAAATGGGGGACTATGAGACAGTGGCACTTATTGAGGAATGTAGTGCAATCCTTCAGAGCAAGCTTCCAGCCAAGTTGAAAGACCCTGGGAGTTTTACTATACCATGCACTATTGGGGATCAGTTTATCGGAAAAGCCCTATGTGACTTAGGAGCTAGCATCAATTTGATGCCCCTTTCTATCTACAAGAAGTTGGGGCTGAATGAGGTAAAGCCTACCAGTGTGACTCTGCAGCTGACCGATAGATTCATTACTTATCCTAAGGGTATAGTGGAAGATGTGCTCGTCAAAGTGGACAAGTTCGTATTCCCTGCTGATTTTATTATTTTGGACTGCGAGGAGGATAGGGAAGTCCCTATCATCTTGGGCAGACCATTCCTAGCAACAGGCAGGGCATTGATAGATGTACAGAAAGGGGAACTCACTATGAGAGTACAAGACCAGGAAGTAACGTTCAATGTCTTTAAGTCTATGAAGTATCCCAGTGCCTCTGATGATTGCTTCTGAGTCGATGTTATTGACGAAGCTGTGCGAGACGTATTCTATGAAAATTGTTTTCCTGACTCACTTGAGGCAACTCTGATTGGAGCATGTAATGTTGAGGATCCCTCTCATCTCGAACATGTTCAATGGTTGGAAGTAGCCCCAGGATCAAATATGTTCAAGCAAAAATTTGAATCTTTGAAAGAGAATGAAGCACTCATATCCCAGTCACACCCATCAGTTATAGAACCACCTGAGCTTGATCTTAAGCCCCTGCCGAACCACTTGCGATATGCCTATTTAGGTGATGCCTCTACCTTGCCAGTTATTGTTTCTGCATCACTAGATAAGGTATAAGAGGAGAAGCTCCTCGCAGTCCTCAAGACATATAAAACAGCTTTGGGGTGGTCTATCTCAGATATAAAGGGCATCAGTCCCTCTGTATGCATGCAAAAAATTCTCCTTGAGGAGAGGGCTAAACCTTCTATTGAGCATCAGAGACGATTGAACCCCATCATGAAGGAGGTTGTCAGAGCTGAAATTATTAAGTTACTGGATGCGGGCATTATCTATCCCATATCTGACAGTCCATGGGTCAGTCCAATACAATGTGTGCCGAAAAAGGGCAGCATGACAGTGGTATCTAACGAGAATAATGAGCTTATCCCAACACGGATAGTGACCGGATGGAGGGTATGTATGGACTATAGGAAACTGAACAAGTCCACTTGCAAGGATCACTTTCCTCTGCCATTCATTAACCAAATGCTTGATAGACTTGCTGGGCATGAATTCTATTGTCTTCTGGATGGGTACTCGGGTTACAATCAAATTGCTATAGCACCCGATGATCAGGAGAAAACAACCTTTACATGCCCATATGGGACCTTTGCCTTCCGGAAAATGTCCTTCGGGTTATGTAACACTCCTGCTACATTTCAGCGTTGCATGATGTCTATCTTTTCTGACATGGTGGAACAGACGCTTGAAGTGTTTATGGATGATTTCTCTATTTTCGGGAGTTCTTTTGACGCTTGTCTACAAAATTTGACCGCAGTTCTGAAAAGACGTGTTGAGACGAACCTGGTCCTGAATTGGGAGAAATGTCACTTCATGGTTAGAGAAGGGATTATTCTGAGACACAGAGTGTCTGCTAGTGGGATTGAAGTAGACAGAGCAAAGGTTGATATTATTGATAATCTTCCTCCGCTTTCATCAGTAAAAGGAGATAGGAGTTTTCTGAGGCACGCAGGATTTTACAGGCGGTTCATCAAGGACTTCTATAAAATCACCAAGCCGTTGTGTAGCCTATTGGAAAAGGACATGCCTTTCAAGATTGATGAGGCCTGCCTAAAAGCTTTTAATATGCTGAAAAAGAGACTCGTCTCAGCTCCTATTGTAGTGGTTCCTGACTGGACATTGCCTTTTGAACTCATGTGTGACGCCAACGATTATGCTATCGGGGCAGTGTTAGGACAACGAAGAGATAAGGTGTTTCACACTATTTACTATGCCAATAAAACCTTAACAGATGCTCAGCTTAATTACACAACCACTGAGAAAGAGCTTCTGGCAGTAGTATATGCCTTTGACAAGTTCCGTCCATATCTCATCAGAACTAAAGTAATTGTGTATACGGACCATTTGACGATCAAATATCTAATCTCTAAGAAAGATGCAAAGTCGAGGTTGATTCACTGGGTTCTTCTCCTCCAAGAATTCGACTTGGAGATTCGTGATAAAAAGGAACTGAAAACCAAGTGGCAGATCACCTATCGAGATTGGAGAATCCAAATAACTCGAAAGAAAATGAGCTTGATATCGATGATTTCTTCCCGGATGAACAGTTATACGAGGTCAAGAGTGTAGCACCATAGTTTGCAGATTTTGCTAATTATGTTGCTTGTGATGTGCTACCACCTGACATGAACTATCACTAGAGGAAAAAAATTCCTGCATGATGTTAGACAACATCTCTAGGACGCGCCGTTCTTGTTCAAACTATGTGCTGACCAGATTTTGAGACGGTGTCTGCCTGAAGGAGAGATTGAGGGTGTGCTCCTCCATTGTCATTCATCTAACTATGGAGGGCACTTTGGGGGGCAACGAACTGGAGCAAAGGTGCTTCAATCTGGTTTCTACTGGCCAACCCTGTTTAAGGACGCACATTCCTATGTATCGCGGTGCGATAATTGCCAAAGGGTAGGAACCATTTCGAGGAGGCATGAAATGCCACTGCAGAACATCCTTGAGGTTGAGTTATTTGATGTTTGGGGAATAGACTTTATGGGTCCATTTCCATCCTCTTACAATAACCTGTACATTCTAGTCGCTGTGGACTATGTCTCCAAATGGGTGGAAGCTGTAGCTCTGCCGACTAACGATGCTAAGGTTGTGTTGAACTTTTCTGAGAAAGAACATTTTTACTCGGTTTGGCACACCTCAAGCCATCATTAGTGATGAGGGCACACACTTCTGCAATAAGTACTTTGAAGCCTGTGACAACCCGAATTTTCGAGAATAATTATAATAAGAATTTAATATAGAATAATTCTTATTATGATTCGAGTTTGAATATATATGTGTTATATATATATTTATGTGATTTATTTGGTGAGCTTAATATGTATATATATAAATGTGAAATATATACATAGATTCGAAATGGATGAGTTACTAGTTAATAATTGTAACGATCGCGAGCCGTAGGTAGTTTGGTAATTCGAGCTTATGGATATTATTGAATAAAATAGACTTTTATTATGTGTTAAGCGTTTAAAGGTTATATTATGACCTAGATTATGTGTAGACGATGATTAGTAGGTATGAAAGTTTTCGTATAAGCTAATTTGGTGGTTTCGAGAAATATCGCTGAAGTACTATTTATTGGATTAAATAAATAGTTGATGGATAATATTATTGAACGAGTTATTTTTTTATAAAGACGCTAACCCGAATTATGGGCGAGATATATGTGCAATGATGTATATGATTATGGGGAGTTAATCGTGAAGAACAGCGATCGCGAATCGTGAATACCCTTGTAATTTGGGTTTATTAATATTATTAAATAGATTAAATATTATTTTCTTATGTGACGTGTTTTAAGGTTATTTTATAACCTGGATGATGTCAATGTATGAAGTTTTATGCGTGGTTGAACCGTAGAAGTGAATAATTGATTTTACAGAAGATCGCAAAATCACTATTCACGGGGCATGTTTCTCGAGGCACTATTCACGCCCAAATATTTTTACGTCTTTTTTGATTTCTATTAATTTTGTTAAGACGTGTACGCGAAGGAATAATTTTTCCAAGTGTCAGAAATTTTATTTGAGCTGATACGTGATTTTATCCGTATCCGAAATGTACTATATGGGTGTTCCGAATATATGGACAAATCCCATAATAATTATTTTTACCCATCCCAATATTTTATGGGAGTACCCATTTTAATTTTGAGTAAAGTTATTGAGCAAATTTGGTACAAAAGTGGGAGTATTGGGATATATTTTTGTGTATATGGGTATTTATTTTTGCTTGTTACTCTAAGAGGGAACCAACTTCCCCATTTTGGACTAATGAGAATTGAGGAAGGAGGGAGTGGTCGGGCAAGCCTAGCAATTGTTGGACAAATTGCATTGAGCAACCAAGTGCTCAACCATTTGTCCCACCCGAAGCCTCATTCAAGCCTCCATGTCTTATATTCCTTTTCTTTCCTAGTCCAGATGCAGATAGATAGAGAGAAAGAGTGAGGGTGAGAGAGCTACAGATGGAGAGAGAGAGAGAGAAAGCATTGAAGAAAAGAAGAAGAAGAAAAAGGGTTCGGGTGGAGGAGAAGAGAAGAAGAAGGAAGTGCAGGAGCTCAAGGGAGGAAGTAGAACCTCCAAGCAAGCTCTAGTTCATCTTCTCTAACTTTTGAACGGATTAACAAGAGTTAAAATCCTAACCTCAAGCTCATTTCCTCCATTTTTGAGTTTTTCAAGCTTTTGTGATGGGTTTTGATTTTCTAGAAATTTTCTATTGTTGTTGTTGCTTATGATGGTTTGTAAATATTGTTAAGAGACTATATAAACCATTAATAACATGAAAGTGGAACAAAAACGAAGAAAAATCCGTACCTATGCTTAAGGAGGGTGAAGAACAATGGACATTTTTGGACTTTAGACCTTCGGACGAATTTTTAAGTATTTGGAACTTAGATTCTGTGTTAGTATAATTTGTTTAATGTTATAGAAGTGTAGTTCCATGGGTTAAGAAGTTAACCCAGTTGGAATGGAGTAAAAAGGAGTTAAAACGAAGATTTGGTGATGATTCTAGTGAAGAACACCAAGAACACCAAGAACAGAAAAATATAACATGAGTTGATACTTTAGCCTAAGATTTGGCCATGTTAATGTTAATGGGTAGCTCTAAATTTTTGATATGTTGTAGCTCTATGTCTTAGGAGTCTTAAGTTAAATGTTACGAAACCTGAGATTGAGAAGAGTTTGAGGTAATAATTGTTAAAGTTTGTATTGATGTGGACTGTTATATATACAGCAGGAGTAGTATTAAATTGGTAATGATTATTAAATGATGTTTTAGTTATGGTTCTGAGGCTTGGGACGACAATATTTATATTATATCAATGTAAATATGTTATTATTCCGCATTAAGTTATTGATAGTATGATGTACGAGTTGCAAAGGTATGCACCGAATTCGTGGATAAGGTAACCAGGATTTGGGGGCGTCACAAAGCCCTTCTTGCAAAATATGGGGTTTCCCATAAGATAACCACCGTTTACCACCCACAAACTAGTGGTCAAGCGGAGGTGTCCAATAGGGAGGTTAAACGGATCTTGGAAAAGATAGTGAACCCTAACCGCAATAACTGGTCCAAGAAGCTAGATGATGCATTATGGGCGTACCGTACTGCCTATAAAACGCCTATCAGAATGTCTCCGTATAGGCTTGTATATGGAAAAGCATGTCAT
Source organism: Aralia elata (assembly GCA_034770075.1). Lineage (NCBI taxonomy): Eukaryota > Viridiplantae > Streptophyta > Magnoliopsida > Apiales > Araliaceae > Aralia > Aralia elata. Next base: position 32,070,450 of record CM068380.1, on the reverse strand, counting down.
CTCCCAATCGAGTTGGAGCACAATGCTTATTGGGCAATTCAAAAGTTAAACTTCGATATGGATGCAGCTGGTGAAAAAAGGCTGCTATAACTGAATGAGTCAGACGAGTTCCGTCTCCAAGCGTATGAAAACGCTAAGTTGTATAAGGAAAAGACAAAGCGGTGGCATGACAAGAAGATTGTTATGAGAGAATTTGAACCGGGGTAGAAAGTGCTCCTCTTTAACTCCCGTCTAAAGTTATTTCCTGGGAAATTGAAGTCCCGATGGTCAGGACCTTTCACAATAGCTAAGGTATATCCTCATGGTGCAACTGAGGTGGAGGATCCTAACTCTGACAGAATGTTCAAGGTGAACGGTCAACGTCTGAAGCATTATTGGGGCGGCGAAGTCGACCGCCAAATGACTTCAATCACCCTTGATGACCCGATATGAACTGGGCGGATAGTCAAGCCGACGACTATAAAACAAGCGCTTGGTGGGGAGGCAACCCCACCCGAGTATCGATTTCTACCCTTTTTAAGCTTTCTGTATCATTTTAATTATTTAATTGTTTATGTTTTAAAATTAGTGTAGCCACTAGACGTGTTTGCGTTAGTGTAAGTCTGTTTTTAGTTTTTATAGAATTTAGATTAATTTCTATAGTCCGTAGTCTCGCATGTGTTAAAGTTGCAGTTGTACAGTCGGCATATTTTTAACCATTGTTGCATGTTTGCGAGTGTAAATAGTATGATAGTACAGATTAATAATTAGGAAATATTTTTGGGTCCATGAGTATCTTGCATTTGTGCTAGTGTAGATTCATGGTTGTTTGTGTCAAATCTTTAGGGTCCATATGCTCTATGAATTGGCATGCTAATTTAGTCTAGAAAATTTTGGTGGAAATTGCTAACAGGCATCCCTTGTGTTAATACAGGAACTACATTAATTTTTTGAACCAAGCTGGGACTCACGCCGCAGCGTGAGGCTAGGCTCTTTTCCTCACGCCGCAGCGGCACCAAGTTACAAGGCTACTGGAGAGTTGCGCTGCAGCGTGACCAATTTTTCCTAGGGTCCACGCTGCAGCGAGCCATTGATTTTAGCACATGGAACTCACGCCGCAGTGTGAGCTTACAAAGGACTTCTCACGCCGCAGCTCGAGCGCCGAATCTTCCCAAGCCAGCAACCTACGCTGCAGCGGCGCCAATCCACGCTGCAGCGGTGCCAATCCATGCTGCAGCGTCAACACGTTTGAGGCTACTGGAGAGTTGCACTGCAGCGTGACCAATTTTGCCTAAGGTCCATGCTGCAGCGAGCCGTTTAATTCAGTATAAGGAACTCACGCCGCAGCGTGAGTATTACATAGCATTCCTCACGCCGCAGCGTGAGTGCCGAGTTTCAGTTTTTAAAAAGCCCCAATTACTCGGTAGCCACCCCCATTAAACCAGCAACAGCATCACAGCCATGCCATACTCAGCCACAACTCCATATCTAAATCTCTCTCTCAATCAAAAAAAAAATCCTACCTTGCTGCACCCGGATCTTAAGCCCTAACGCGCTAAGTTCTTAATGTTGGTTTGATTTTGGGGATTCATCACATCACATCTTGCAATTTTCTCCAATTCTCACCAAGTAAGTTTTCAATTTCTATTTGAAATTGTTGGAGTTGTTTTCATTCTCTGTGGGTGTTAGAACTTGGGTGATTCTTGCCATGGTTTGTGTTTGGATTTCATCTTGGGCTGCTTAATTCTACTGTGACCAATAAATTGGTCGAGTATTGGGTTCTTGCTTAGGTTGTGTTGAGTTAGTTTTATGCAACACACACCACCTGTTTGATAATTTGCCTGAGTAGCATCTTGGTTCAGTTTGGGCTAAGTTTGGATTTTGAATAGCTTGACCATTGATTTAGTTCTACATTGGCACTGATTTTGGCTTGCATTGTGACTTGTGATTACCTTGCATCGGGCTACTCGTGGTTTTTTGTTGTTGGACATTTGTTTTCACTTGGATTAAGTTGTTGCTTGAATCTTGCCATGGCACCGAAGCGTCAACTCCTTAGCATAGGAGGCTCCTCCTCCTCATCGGCCCCATAATGGGACCGATCAAAGTTCATAAGTGTGGAGGCGTGGAATCGATACAACAAATCCTTTGCTAAGAGAAACCTTCTGCCTGAGCGTGGGTTTAGGCCGGATCAGAATAAGGATGGAAAATTAACTGAGATGATTATGAAAAGACAATGGATCCACTTCACTAAGCCACCCGAATCTGCAGTAATTTCAGTGGTACGGGAGTTTTATGCCAATGCCAGTGTTGAGGGGCCAACCGAGGTCACTGTCCGGGGCAAATTGGTTAAGTATGACAGTAAGACCATTAATGCTGTGTTTGACTTGCCCAACTTTAATGACAAGGACTTCCAGGAGTGGGCTACCGCAGTTACAACCAGGATGATATCATTGCGCGGCTCTACCAGCCCGGCACCGCCTGAAAGGTGAATGAGTTTCAAGGGGAAAAGATAAGTTTTCCACAGCCAACCCTTAGCCGCTATGGGAAAGCTTGGTATGCTTTTATCTGCTCCAACATCATGCCTACTCGTCACCTCAGCGATGTCACCCAAGAGCGGGCTGTGCTTCTATTTGCCATCATCACTGGGCTGGACGTCGATATTGGGGTGATCATTCAGGAGTCCATTAGGAAGGCAATAAAGAGTAACATTGGTTCAGGCCTCCCGCACCCGTCTCTCATCACCCATCTCTGCAAGCGAGCCAAGGTTCAGTGGGGACTGGATGACCCAACTCAGGCACCCATGTCAGTCATCGATCACAATGTCATTAAGAGCTTTACTGTTTGGCCCGAGGGCATTTCTCATGAGTGTGGCGAGGGGTACCTGCCAGGTTCTGATCCGCCCCTTACGATAGAGGGTAATACTTCTACCAGACTCCAGATCTTGGCTCCACCTCTGCTGGTCCACTTGCAGCGCTGATGGCTTCAATGGACCTCATGCATCAAAAGATAAACACAATCAACAACAGGATGGGCTCGTTCGGCCGAAGACAGGACACTATTGCCCAGAGACAGAATATATTTGCACAGTATCATGCTGAGTTCACCAACGCGGTGGCCAGCATCTATGCAGCCTCAGGTGGTGACGACGTGGACTCCATGTCGTACCAGTTTCCAGAGCCTCCTGTCTTCCCACCGTACCCGCCACCATCTCCTCCAGAGGGCGATCAGGCCGAGGACGAGGAGGGGGATGATGGTGATGCTGAGGGCGATACTGTGGAGGATGTGGGTGCAACACCAGCAGCACCTTCCAGCCATTGAGGGCATTGGCCAATTCTAGTTTGGGGGAGTTTTTAGCTGATTTCTGGTTATTTATTTATTTATACGTTGTGATATGTTTGAACTGCTGTAGTTAGGTGGTTTATTTTGGATATTTTGGACTTTGGTAGCATGTTGGAACTGCATATTTTGGTTTATTTTGAACTTACGGTTTTATTATCTATTATCTATGGATGCTTATTTTTGGTTTTATCTGCATGAATATATGAATGCATGAGCAACCTATGGTGTTCTTCTAGTTTTGATTTTTACCCATCTTTTGGGACTTTTACAGGTTTTCATTACCCTATTTTGAGCTGTAGTTATCCTGGGGTAAAAGAAAAGAAATTTTTGATTGTGGCCAGTGATATGATTGTGGTATTGTTTTGTCAATGATGTAAACATTTAGAGATAGAGTCTTAGATCATTTTGTTTAGTTAGCACTGCTGTTGATCCTATCTATCCTATCGAGCACATACCAACTGTTAGAACTGTCTTTATTTCGACCGAGCCTATGTGGTTATTTGCTATGGAAATTGTTTTGATTATCTCGTTTTATCGTATGTGAATCAATGATTGTAAGAAACAGATTCTTAGGCAGGTTCGAATATATTTTTATTTATGAAAAAAAAGAAAAAAAAAGAAAAAAAAAAGAGAAAAAAAAATAGAGACATTAATTAACACTAATCCCCAGTTGACCATGCCTATTTACGTGGCCTTTGTTACTTGAGTTAGTAGATCCTTCGGGGTGTTTTCACACCTATTGCCCTAAAGTCACCTGACTTGGGTACGGGTAACTTTGAAGAGCCAAAGGTATTCAGGCACTGTACGGTCATTCTTGAGATTAGGTTAATGCGTTGGCAATGAATAAAACTATAGTTTGGCTTAAGTCTAATTACGTGGCCTTTGTTACTCGAGTTAGTAAATTCTTGGGGGTGTTTTACACCTAATGCCCTAAAGCCTTCAAGCTTGAGAGTCATTGTTCTAAAGCTCGTTACAGGAGTAACTCTGCATAGACTAATGTAATTAAATTTCTGCACAAGTCTCACTGAGTTTTGTTGTTTACATATTAATGCTTGGTGGTCTGTTCTTACACCTGATGTCTTGTTCTGAATGCTTGATGTAGCATGAGTGATAGAGTCAACAATTTTCCTATTTTGCAATTGTGTTTGTGTTTGAGATATAAATGGTTATAACAGTTGGTAATCACACACACACAGATTTGGGTCAGTAGTAGTCTACGCTAGAGTTTTGAGCTAGATTTTATTAATGAGTTTATTTCTACTTTGAAATTGTAATTCTGACCCTTGAGGCCACAATGCAAGTATATAGTAATTTTGATCACTTCTAATCTAAACTAGAGGCTAATGTTTTAATTTTCTTTATTTATGTTTGCTTAGGGACAAGCAAAAGCTTAAGTTTGGGGGTATTTGATGAGCGGGATTCATACCTGCGAATCAGACTCCTTATCACTTAAGCAATTGCTTAATTATCTTACCTTCTGGTGCATTTTTATGTTATATCTGTTATCTTATGCTTTAATGCTTCTCAGGTGGGAGATTACATCATTTAGGGCTAAATGGGATGAAAAGACCCCTGGCTGGCAAAAACACAGAGTCCGCGCCGCAGCACTAAGGCTAGGCATATGACTCACACTGCAGCGCCAACTCACATAACACTCACGCTGCAGCCACACCATTCCTTCATGGTTTGGCGCTGCAGCGAGCCCACCTTGGCTAGGACACAGAGTTCACGTCGTAGCGCCAATGCAAGGCGCAAGGCCCACGCCGCAGCGCGAACTCCGGTTCCCAGCCACCTGGCCTTCCTTAAATAACCTAGCTGCTGCTCATTTAAGGATATCATCTTACAACTTAGGAAATACTCTACAACTTAGAGAGAAAAGGAGGCAGCCACACAAGGAGGAGCAGCTGAATTAAGAACCCTTCCGAAAAGGAGTTTTCTTAATTCATAGCTTGCTTTCATTTGTGTAATTTTGACTATGTTGAACAATATGACTGTGTTAATTAGTTCTATAGTTATGAACTAATTACATTTCTAGAATTGCAATGTAACCTAATGATTAGCTTAATGAATTTCTCTCATATTTATATAATGAATCATGTTCTGAATGGATTGTTGTATTTCATGCTTATTTATCAATTGCTTGAGATAGGAATTGATTTAGGTATTAACCGATATTGGAAAATTGATGTTATACCTTTCCTTAAGTACAACAATACTTGTTATGACCATTACCCAAGGGTTTGAGTGCATAAATTGCATGATAGAATAGGAATATGTCTATTTGCCCCATGTAACCATTGAGAGTAATACTAATGACCCTTAGTCTAGTTATTTTCACATAGGAATATTGTGATTTATCTAGCTAAGGGATATGCATTTGACCATCGGAAGAGGCTTATGTGTACCTTGTGTTCTCGGTTAACCATTCTTGTGATTTGTTAGTTAAATGGAGAGTTACGATTATTAGGTGAGGCATTAGGGGAGTTGTAATCCTAGCTTGTTATCTTTGTTACAACTCGCTTCCCTATTTAACTGTTTTTGCCTTATAGTTTAAAACACATAACTCTTATTCAATTATTTAGATAAGACCGTTGAGACACATTTTAATACTTGAGCGAATATTTAGCACTTTGTCCTTGTGAGTTCGACACTCATCTTATCATATTACTACTTGTTAGGCCGCGTATACTTGCGCGAGTTTATAGGTTGTGAAAACCATCAACACAGGTTATGGCAATGGTCATTGTTGTTTCCCAGAGGCACTTAGAGATCTAGAAGGGGGGTTGAATAGATCATTTTTAAAACTTTTTGATTAATTAAGGATATATTACCAGATTAGTTAATCAAGATTAATTATGCACAATGAAATATACTTTAGAAAATCCCCTTAAAGATTAATGAAAATTATCAGTTTCAAATTTAGTCTTTGTGGCTTTAAGTCACACAAACAATATAAATAATATGACAGAAAGTAAGTGATGAAAGATAAAGAACACAAACAAATTTTAAGTGGTTCGGAGACTGAATAACTCCTAGTCCACTCTTGTACTTTGATAAGTAGAAAATCTACTAAGGATCAAGATCACACAGATCTATTACAAACTGAATCATTCAGGTTCTTTAGAGTCACTAAATCTCAGAATATGGGCACTTAGTCATAGATCACTAAGATCTCTTCAAGTCACTTAGACTTGGAAGATTGTCACTTAGACAATGATTCTTTGTTGAACGAATGTTGTTGGGAGGTGTTGTTACGTTGACAATAAGCTTCTCTTTTTAGGTACTTAGCAGCTTGAACAAGTTGTTAAGATTCGTAGAGTAAGTACTTTTTACTTTGACAGAGCTTTGGCTTTTGTAATATCTCAAATATTTCAAATGTGATATGACAAGATCTAATAAAGGTTGTCAATTTAAAACCGAAGAACGATTGCTCAAGTATACGTTAAGCTACCTGAAAGACTAAAAACGATTCGTAGATACGATCGTATACGATTAGAGGTTAGAACTATAACCTAAGCTATGTGTTATATAAATAAATAAGTTTGAATTAAGCTTCAAATGTGTTATATGATTTTGCTATGTGTAGGATTTTGTGTTTTGATTTAAGTAGTTAATCTTAACACTTATTAAAATCAAGAAGTTAATTTAAGGCTAAAACCTAAATTTAGAAAAAAGTTAAAACCTAAACCCTAAGGGTTAAAACCTAGAAATCAGTGATGCCCCTGAAATCTATCTTGCATCCTTTTGGGACTTTCCCCATTTCACAAAATATCGTTTATATAAGGTGTAGATGCATATTAGCCAATAAAAGTTTTTCTGTAGAAAACGCGTGAATTGCTATTCATACAGAAACATTTTTCATTTTTGAACGTTTCATTTGAAGATTGAGTGTTTGTATGGAACATAGATACGTATTATCCGATAAAAGTTTTTTCTCAAAAAACGTGCAAATTACTATTCACAAGAATAAGACGAAATAGGGAAAAAGACGAAAATAATAATTTTTTTCGACTTTTTGATCGTTGAACCATTTTTTGAGAAATAGTCGTCAAAAACACTATTCACCGAAACCGCTTTTGCGTTTTTCAATTTTTCAAAAAATGCGTTAATGTTAAGATGTAGAGGAAAGACGGAATATCTAAAAAATTTTAGAAACAAAGAGTGCAGTTTTTCGACTGTGGAACGAATTTCGACAGTTAAAATATTACCGAACAGCGAAGCTTAAGCTTCTAAGAGAAGCTAAGAAAGGAATATTCCCAGAATATGCCAGGGTAAAAGGGTAATAAGCCATATGCTAAGGAATATTCCAATAATATACTAGGGCAAAATAGTAATAAGCCATGATTGAGATGATAAATGACCAAAATGCCCCAACTCTTGGTTTTCTATAAATACCAAGCCATTCTCTTCTAAATCTTTACCAATTCACAAGTATTTCAAGAGCTTGAGAAGCTATTATAATCTTTAGAGAGAGTTCTTGTGAGTTAAAGTGTTGAAGCCTTGCAAAGAAATAGTTAAAGCTTGCAACTTCAAGAGGTAATCATCTTAGTAGTTATAATATTCGATTTCAATTCGTAGTTATAGCTAATTATGCATTTTATAAGCAGTTATAATGACCAAATTATTTTATGTATATAGTACAAAAGTCCTATTTACAACCAGTTATAATGTCCGATTTATTTCTCTTATAAAGTTGAAAATATACTTTTATAAGCAGTTACTATGTTCGATTTTCTTCAAATAATTAGTCAGAATATAGACTGATCATGTTATGCTGATACTCTGAACTTCAGATAGATAGTAAAATATTAATACAGTGTTGATAAAGAACTATAAATCTGAATGAGGATATTGAATAACATTGTGAGTACTGTAAGACCAAAGATCTAGCACCGATGAAGAAACAAAATTCATCGCAAGGTTCTTCTGTTCCAAGTATAAGTGTGTTATTAATATTGTGAAATTTAGATAAATAGGAAATATCGATATGAAGAGATATATCTATAAGGATATATGTCTAAGTGAGGGTATTGAATGATACTGGGAGTTCTGTAAGCACTGATGTTATATTAATGAGCGTCAGTAAAATGCCAAAATTATCGGAATGCGTCCCTCTGTTGCCAAGAACAAACTTTGTTATTAATACTGTGAAACTTGGATATGTAAAATTATAGAATGTCTGAATCTTAAGGTTAAAATTTGACCGATATATATGGTGTTATCCATATATACGAATGAGCTACAAGTTGATACTTGTAGAAAGAATGAGATCGAGATCAAGTTAAGATCTAGGGATGAAGTTAAGGAAATTTATATTTTTATAGTCTGTGATAGACTAATTCAACCAATATGATTATGGGATCATTGGTTAAATTATGAAAGAAGTACGAGATAACGTCGAACCTTTATTCGGGCGACGATCGTTCGAATTCGGGGGCGTTACAACTTTCGGTTCGCAGTTATTCATTTATTGAATTTTGAATCATTGTAGCCTTTTATAGTCTGCCGGAGAGTCTTCCCGTTGCAAAGTTCTCATTGGTGCATTTAATGCTCAGATACTCTAGGATCCTTAATGTTGACATTTTAAGTTGGTGTGTCAGCAACTTTGTGGCTTGTGCCTATCACATCAGGCTACAACCTCACCTACCATTTAAGAGTTGTCGCTTTCAGCAAATTAGCTGTTAGACACATTTTCTGATCTTCAATTCAACCAAGGATGTTTGGTGAATGCATCGCGACCTTCAGTCAGCAACGCTCCCTTGTCAGTCTTCTTGTTAGACCTGACTTTGCTCTATGAGGATGGTGGATCATAGAGTTTGGTGAGAAACGTAGACTTTGTACATGACTTTGCTCTATATTCTGAGCTCTACGATGATTTCTCTACGAAGGGAGAATATTTACTTTATGATTCAGGAGCTGACTTTACGAGACTTTATTGAACAATCCTTGAGATACCTTAGGACTTGATCTTTACTTTACGATTCAGAGAGTACTCTTTGTCCAGTCCTTACCTTACGATCTTTACTTTGCTCTGCGATCTTTTGTTCACTCAACGGACTGATCTTTACTTTATGATTCAGAGTGAACTTTATGACATCTGTGAAAGCTTTGCAATCAATCACTTTACTCACTACGAAGGTGAGTTAACTCTGCGATCCATGCTGACACTACGATCTGATAAAGTAACTATATGATCAATTTGAACCTATTAACTATATATCAGATCAACTTAATAAGATCAACCTAACAAATTTAATTTTTCTATTTTAAATCCTTGTACATCATTTCATCATTAAGGGCTTTACAAAACTTACTGGTATAATTATATATTAATCACATGCATCATCAAATTAAACATGCAGACTCTAACAATCTCTCCCTATTTGATGATGTCAAAACCAACAATTTCATAACATTCATCAATTTTAAAATGCAGTTGCTTAAAATTTAAATATGATTTAAAATACAGTAAGCCACTGTATTGCTAGAGCAAAAGAATAAATTTATTGATATATAAGATGATTTGTACAAAAGTGAAAATTTACAAAAGTACAAAAGAAATACATAAGAGTACTTACTATTCTACCTTCTTTTATTTTCTCTTTCTTTTCTCATATGCCAGCCATTTCTTCTTTGATTCTACTCTTCTATCGTATCTGACTCTGTCCTCTACTTCTTTTCTTCTCATTTCCTCAACTAAATCTCCTGGGCCAAGGTTAGACATGTTTACTCTTTCTCCCACGACGTGAGTCCCATGAAGATTTCTGTTAAGATATGCAGGATCACCTGATGGAACTCGAATGCCAGTAGGAGTTACTGCACTGACGAACCATGTCGTGAGGAAGAATGACCACGATCAGTGGAAATAGCTGCTGGAGGAGGAGGAGATCTGAAGATTTGACGAGTGATTTGAATCTATTTCTGATTTCTCTCTCTCTTCTCCCCTTGACTTAGTCTCTCCTCCTGTTTCGGTTTCTCCCCCTTTTTATCATCATTGGCTTCAGAGAGATGCTTGACAGTGTCAACAAGCTCTTGGATTTGTGAGACTGATATAGCAATATCAGCTCTTAGCTTTTGCTGACGAACATCAGCTTGATCTCCTTGTTGATGGACGAGAGCCATGGCATTATTAGTGCGAACAGTCATATCATTTTTGAACTCAGAGATCATAGTACTGAGCTCAAAAACTTTGTCCGTTAAAGATTTGATGGAGCTCTCATTCGGTTGCTGTAATGCTAGAACAACTTTCTTGTGTTCATCAATAGTCTTTAAGAAAATTTGATCTCTGTTGTCGACGCCGGGTTTTTCCGCTTAATGCGGTATTTGTCCTTTTCCAATTTTTTCCTTTTGATTTAATGATTCTTTTGGAAAAGATCGGCATTGATGTCGACGGGGTTTTGAAAGATCGTTTTTATGATGAGCCAATTAACCAGAGTCGCCAGTTGGTATATTTGAAATGGATGTACCAACTCATCCGAGTTTTCGTTCTTTTGTAAATCGCTGGCTCATATGTGACTCCGATTTAATTGGTCTGCGAATTGAGATTCATAGAGTTCGGGGGCTTGCTTAAGTGAGGGGAAGGTGTTAGGCACCCCCCGACTTCCGTGAAACACGGTTACCGCAATCTTGATGCTTTCCTATCCTTTAATTCATGAATGTGTATGTGTGTGTGTGTGTGTGTGTGTGTGCCTATGTGAATGTTGTGGGGAATTTGTATGAAAGAGTCATTTGGATTTTAGGGAAAATCGTGTTTTAATTTGAGAACGCTTCGGAATATCTTTTCGGTATACACGAGAAAGCTTTATTCTTTATGAGAAAGGTTTGATTTTAATTGTCCAAAACTATGAGATTTTCATTAAGTGTCGTTTTGGCAAAACAAGAGTTTTAAAACCTTCGTCAAAATAGGAATCGAGATCTATACGTTGCTTTCGTGAAACGATCGGGCAATTTCTAGAATCTCTTTCACCCTATGCACAAAGATTTAATAAAACGTTACTTATTTCTAAAATCAAATTTTTGTGATGTTTGAAAACGATTTTCTTTAGCTTTCTCATTAGATAGGAATCGATATTCATTAACATTTCTCAAATTTTAACCTCGTGATTCTAATATCCTACTTTGATTGATTTTATGAAAATCTTATCATTTAACTTTGAAATCAATTTCGTGTCATAAATCAAATCAAGCATTAAAATGCGTTGGGGCTATTCATGGGCATGTAAGCCATCAAAATGTCCCCGAACGCCAACAATCACAAATTTCACTATTTCGGGGCCTTAAATCCGATTCTCGCCTTAGCGTCGTTTTAAGGCCCGACGATTACATGTTTACAATGAAAACTACGTCATTTCTACTTCTTACATCAAGATATGTCCATCATCGGATTGGGACCCCGGGGTCGCTTTCCTAGGCTCACAACCAAATTTACACACACCCACAATCGGATATTACAAGAATTAACCAATACGGACAATCTACCAATATCAAGACATCCCAAAATAGAGATCTAAAAGAATCTATGTCAATACAACACAAAAAAACAAACAAGGAATCAATAAATAAATATCATCGGGTTATTAGGAAGAATTTTGTTCCAAATGGAACCCTCGCTAATACTCCCTAATTTATCATTCCATAATCATATGAAAACTTCATTTGATTTGACCAAAAGATGTGATAGAAATTGTAAAATTGAGGAGATTTTCACCTTGCAAATGAGATCAAAATGGATGTAAACTTGTGTATTGAATAGAAGAAGAAATATGTGTGATACAATCAAATCACAAAAATATTATTCCTCTCTTTTTTCTCACTTTTTCTCCTATTTTTGTTGCAAATCTAGCTATTTTCCTCTCAATTTTCGTGCTTTGTTGCTGCTGTATCCTCCTTCTTTTCCAATTCTGCTGAACCTCCTGTATGCTGTCCGAAGCTGTGCTTAAATAGGCTGGCCAGAGCCAGCCGCAGATCTATCTGCGGCTGGCCGCAGATGGATCTGCGGCTGGCCAGCTGGCACGCCTCCCATCGCACTCAGCTGGTAGTGCTGATTTCCTGGTTTCCGTGCTGGCGCACCCACTTGGCCGCAGATCTATCCGCGGCTGGCGGGCTTGACTTTCTCGATTTTCGTGCCACGCCTCGATTTTCGTGCCGCAACGTCAGTTTTCGCTGACAGGCTCGTGCTTTACAGTCCGAGAATCATTGAGAAGCGCGCCACACCTTCCGGGAATGCCAAATTCGGATAGCCCTGCTATCATGTCGATTTCGGCTGCAAATTATCATGGTGGCGTCGAGTGTCCGTACTTTTCCTATCTTTTGCTCTCGCAGGCCGATCCATTTGACGAATTTGCCCTCCTGTCAAGGTTAGTATACGAAGTGCAAAATTTGGGTGTCTACAGCTGCCCCTCTTTATCATGTTTATGAAATGTTAAATGAAATGAACAGGATAAAGAATAGACACTCGATGCATGAATGACAGTGCATAAGAATTGTCAATACATACATGAGGCAACACATATGATTTATGATGCAACACAAGATGTAATGCATGCAAAAAAACATCCGCAAGAGTGTCGATGTTTTAACCCCCTGACCGTGTTTGTTAGTCGTTGGGTTCACTCTCTCAATCTATCGTCTCGTTCGGGGCCGGGTATCGTCGCCGGTCACCCATCTCGTAATCCCCGGTTATCGTCACCGGTTGGTTATCTTGTCGGAGCCGGTTATCGTCGCCGGACATCCATCTCGTGATCGCCGGTTATCGTCGCCGGTCGATCGTCTCTCGGGGCCGGGTATCGTCGCCGGTCACCCATCGCGTAACCCCCCGGTTATCGTCGCCGGTTGGTTATCTTGTCGGAGCCGGTTATCGTCGCCGGTCATCCGTCTTGTAATCGCCGGGTCTCATCTCCGGTCGATTGTCCTGCGAATGCCGGGTTTCGTCTCCGGTCGCTCGTCTCGCGATCACCTTATCCCATCGCATTGTCATCAAAGGACGTTATCCTCCTGACTAGTTTGAGAGGCATCCTTGGAGTTCGTTCTTGTACATCGTTCTTGGCCGCCATCGCTTTTGACTCTGATAGGCTAGGACCTTGACACCTAACCTGCTCGATTTTTTTTTCATTTCATGGATCACAGACAGAATTATCATCTATTCATGCATGTGACCCAACATGTAAATTGAGAAAAAATGACTCCTGTACAGTCTTTTGATACTGTTCTACAGATGTCATCACTTGTAGTGGTGCGCTTGGATGCCTTCCCAGGTTGCTCACCAACTTGTCGTGGTTTGCTTGGATATCAGCCCTTCCCAAGGTGCTCACCATCTTGTCGTGGTTTGCTTGGATGCCTTCCCAGGTGGCTCACCGACTTGTCGTGGTTTGCTTGGATATCAGCCCTTCCCAGGGTGCTCACCATCTTGTCGTGGTTTGCTTGGATGCCTTCCCAGGTTGCTTACCAACTTGTCGTGGTTTGCTTGGATATCAGCCCTTCCCAGGGTGCTCACCATCTTGTCGTGGTTTGCTTGGATGCCTTCCCAGGTTGCTTACCAACTTGTCGTGGTTTGCTTGGATATCAGCCCTTCCCAGGGTGCTCACCATCTTGTCGTGGTTTGCTTGGATGCCTTCCCAGGTGGCTCACCAACTTGTCGTGGTTTGCTTGGATATCAGCCCTTCCCAGGGTGCTCACCATCTTGTCGTGGTTTGCTTGGATGCCTTCCCAGGTTGCTTACCAACTTGTCGTGGTTTGCTTGGATATCAGCCCTTCCCAAGGTGCTCACCATCTTGTCGTGGTTTGCTTGGATGCCTTCCCAGGTTGCTTACCAACTTGTCGTGGTTTGCTTGGATATCAGCCCTTCCCAGGGTGCTCACCATCTTGTCGTGGTTTGCTTGGATGCCTTCCCAGGTTGCTCACCAACTTGTCGTGGTTTGCTTGGATATCAGCCCTTCCCAGGGTGCTCACCATCTTGTCGTGGTCTGCTTGGATGCCTTCCCAGGTGGCTCACCAACTTGTCGTGGTTTGCTTGGATATCAGCCCTTCCCAGGGTCATTTGGCAGGCTTTTCCGCTGCTTTGTTCAGTTCATAGTCGGGCGAAGTGAGATTTGCCCCATTCGGACATCTGCTTATGTGCAATGGTTGCACCGAGACTTTGCCATGGTTGGTTTGAGTCAGTTTGGAGTATTTGATGACTCTTGAGTGATTTTCACTGATGACACCGCCCCAGAGGTATTTATTCCCCCCCCCCCCGAGTCTACGGATATGTCCTCCAGATATGATTCCATCTCAGCTGATTTTGCCCCTAGTCGGGTCGCTGAGGATGGTCGGATCCGTCTGGCCTTGATTACTACCGTTAGCCGAGCCATTTCTTTATTGGATCGTATCGACATGATGGGGCAGTAGATTGCAGGGGACGCCGATGCTTCAGACCTATCCACCACTTTATCCATCCTGCTTAAGTTAGTTTCAGATCTGTAGATCATTTTATCTCCTGCATAGATTATGTCAGTTTCATCTGTTATCGAAAAGGAAATCTTGTAACGAAATGACTTATATATATAGACATGCATTTATATTCAGTCATTTTCCCCTTTTTTCGTATCGTTGCCTTTCATCGGATCCTCATTTTATCCAGTCAACCACGATTTTGATATCTTGCCCTCTTTTTCTTCTCAAGTCTTGATGGAGATTTGGCAGATACTACCGCACACCCTGTTGATTTCATCGGACTGAGTCTTAGATTTTTTTGACTAAGTGTTTGGTTGGGTCCGGGTTATGTCACTTGAGATGAAGCTGATCAGGTGGCTGACTTCGGAAAGGTTTTGAGGGTATAGGAAGGCTTTTCTGGTTGTTGGGAATTGGTTTTGGCAGAAGAAAGTATTATTTTGTAAGGAATGGGACCGTGCCACGATGGCTGCCTACGTACCCCCACAAGTCGGGAGATCAGGTCCTACGTAGTTCGTTCTTTCAAAGAACAACGAGAAAACGATGATGATGATTGTTGGTTTTTTATTTTTTTTTTATTTTTTTTATTTTTTTTTGACAAAGCATGCCTTTCTTTAGCACTAGGTCATTTTCTTTGAACTTCTGAGGTCTTATCTTTTGTCGTAAGATCGAGAGATTCCTTGCTGATACAACTGGCCGCGTGGAATAGCAACCACCCCTTTCTCATCAATTAGGGCCAATTGGTCGTATCGACCTTGCATTCAACCCTCCTCGTTTATCTGAGCATCTCAACCTCAAATGGCAGAACTACCTCTATTCCGTATACCAGAGTGTAAGGGGTTGCCCCTGTAGAAATACGCACCGATTTTCGGTACGCCAGCAGGGTGAAAGGTAGCAGATCCGGCCATCCCCGATGTTTAGCAGACATTCTCGCCATGATCTTCTTGATATTCTTATTCGCAGCCTCCACTGCCCCATTCATCTTAGGACGGCAAATGACAAAATTGAGGTGTTTGATCTTGAACTGGTCATATAATTCCTTCATAAGGGTACTGCTCAAATTTTTGGCATTGTCGGAGACTAAGGCCTCAGGTTGCCCATATCGGCAAATGATATCTCCATACTGGCTTAACAGCTCTGTTTTATGGCTAGGGGTCAGATCTGTTCCTATTTTGAGCTCTCTGGGTTTGTCAGGGGTTCCAATTTTTTATGGTGATGGTTTGGTTTGAGTTGGGTTTGGGGTTTGTCTTCGACCCATCCTTTGATCTCGTCAGGCGTGCCGTCATTACCTGTCTCATCTTGCTCAATGCCCATTAAATCGAAATCCAGCCCAATATCAAAATCGTAGTCAACTTTCGAATTTGAAAAATCGTTTGTTAGGCAAGAGACACTCAAATTGGTACACCTGGCATGAAACAAAATGTTTGTCATATATATAAGGCATTTTCCTGCAATGATCATCTTTAAGACAACATGACAAAATAACATAATCATGCAAAATTTTAAAATAAGGGACAACAACTGGCATCTACTCATGGTCCTTCTTCATAACCTCTGGCTGCTCTACCACGATCTTCCCGCTATCGATCATATTCTGAATTTTGTGCTTCAGAGCCCAGCATTCCTGAGTATCATGACCAGGAGAACCCGAATGGTACGCACACTTCTTACTCGGATCAAATTCTCCTCCTTTCGGATCAATTGGGGGTGCCAAATCGCCTATCCTTCTCTGTGCTATCAATACCGCCAAAATCTGTTCAAGAGGCTCCCCAAGCGGGGTGAATACCCGATCTCTTGCTGTCTCAAATCTTCTTCGTTCGCCCGACCTTTGATAATTGAGATTATGTTGTCGGGGTGGCACAATTCTCTGTATTTGCACTGGAGGATTGTTCTCTGCCTTTCTAGATGATCCCTGCAGGATGAGGGAAACATCTTCCTCCTTTTTCTGTTGAATTCTACGGGAAGTGCTGCCATAGTTTCCACACTGGATTTGCTCCGCAACCACTTCCAGAGCTGTGAGGTCCCGGATCTTACCAGATTTTAACCCCATGTCCACCATTTCTCCGTGTTTTATCATCTCGGCAAAAGGTCTCCCAATCCCCGATATCACCCGCTCATAATAGGGCGCCTCCTGAATGTCCACAAAGGTCATTACCATTTCCGCCTCGTTCATTGGGGGATTCACCTGTGCAGCCATACCCCTCCATCGTTGTGCATAGTCCCTGAAAGATTCTTTTGGTTGCTTCTTGATTTTTGTCATTTGATACCTGTCAGGGGCCATCTGGGCCTGGAAGCTGTATTGGGTTAAGAAGGTATGGGCCAATTCCTCCCAGTTGTGGATTCGGGCGTTGTCGAGGCGGGCATACCAGATTCTTGCCTCCCCTGTTAAGCTTTTCTGGAATAGCTGCATCCTCAGCCCCTCGTCCTCGGCATAAGACCCGAGTTCTCCAATGTATATTTTCAAGTGCGTGTAGGGGTCTCCCTTTCCATTGTATTTTTCGAACTCGGGGACCTTGAACTTCTCTGGATATCTGGTTCCGGGGAAGACACACAGATCTGAGTAATTAACCCTACCCAGGGAGCCTATGCCTCTTAGAGATTGGATGGTCTCCTCCATGTGTTTCATTTTTTTCCGAAGGTCGTCCGTGTCCCCTTCCTCTTGGATAGCAATCACGGTCCTGTTAGATATGGGAACGGCCTTTGGGATGACTGGCTCGTCCTTGAGTCGGGGTTGGTCATCTTTAAGCAGGTTTGCACCATTTTTAGGAGGATTCTGGTCATCCCCTGGTGGTGGAATATTATGCGATCCTTGGTTTGACGGATCCTGTCTGATCAAGAACTGTTCCTTTAGCATTGTGGCCATTTCCATCATCTGCTTTTTAAAATCATCAAACTCTTCCCGAGATATGGAACTATGATTGGGAAGATCAGCCATTTCAAAGGTAGAGACCTGGGCTTTCTTAGACTGCGAACGGGTTTGAGGAGCAATCCTGCAGGCAAACGATTCGAAGTTTAGTCTTTGGGCAATGAAAGGATGCGGATGCATGCTAAAGCTATAAATTTTTGGTGTTTTTGGGTTTTTTAATCTTTTTCTGCAAAACAACACGTTAGCGGTCCTTTATTGAAATAATGCATGCTGGATACGATTTATTATGCTTCCCGTGCCGTTCCCTGCAAAACACAGAGGTTAGTATTTTCTTTTGACATAAAAGGGAAGCATATATGAATATGTTGCAATGGGATTATGACATTTATACGTATAAACGTAAAAGGGCATGATGAGACTTTTCCTGCGTTGGGTTAATCTGGGGCTGACCTATCCTAGGGTTACTCTCACGGGCTTTTCGGCATGAAGGTTCCCAAATCTTCGCAATCTACTCGTTTGAGCCCTTTCGATTGGAGCGGATTTGAGTGGTGCGTTTCCTGAGCCATCTCCGGGGAGCAGCCCCTTCGAGTCCAGTAATAAGCGACCGACGGGTTCGCCTCAGGAGGAGGTACAATCTCAACATACATTCACATTCATCGTCCTCACCGTATGCAAATGATTACTTTAAGGTAAATCAACTCCATTCAATCATTCATTCATTGGACAGAAGCACACATTCACACAACAATAAGTAAAACAGGAAAAAATGTTGCACGCACATACATTCATAAATTTTAAAGGATAGGAGAGTATCAAGATTTTAATGCGGCTTAAGCCCTCTAATGTCCCCAGCAGAGTCGCCAGCTGTCGACGCCGGGTTTTTCCGCTTAATGCGGTATTTGTCCTTTTCCAATTTTTTCCTTTTGATTTAATGATTCTTTTGGAAAAGATCGGCATTGATGTCGACGGGGTTTTGAAAGATCGTTTTTATGATGAGCCAATTAACCAGAGTCGCCAGTTGGTATATTTGAAATGGATGTACCAACTCATCCGAGTTTTCGTTCTTTTGTAAATCGCTGGCTCATATGTGACTCCGATTTAATTGGTCTGCGAATTGAGATTCATAGAGTTCGGGGGCTTGCTTAAGTGAGGGGAAGGTGTTAGGCACCCCCCGACTTCCGTGAAACACGGTTACCGCAATCTTGATGCTTTCCTATCCTTTAATTCATGAATGTGTATGTGTGTGTGTGTGTGTGTGTGTGTGCCTATGTGAATGTTGTGGGGAATTTGTATGAAAGAGTCATTTGGATTTTAGGGAAAATCGTGTTTTAATTTGAGAACGCTTCGGAATATCTTTTCGGTATACACGAGAAAGCTTTATTCTTTATGAGAAAGGTTTGATTTTAATTGTCCAAAACTATGAGATTTTCATTAAGTGTCGTTTTGGCAAAACAAGAGTTTTAAAACCTTCGTCAAAATAGGAATCGAGATCTATACGTTGCTTTCGTGAAACGATCGGGCAATTTCTAGAATCTCTTTCACCCTATGCACAAAGATTTAATAAAACGTTACTTATTTCTAAAATCAAATTTTGTGATGTTTGAAAACGATTTTCTTTAGCTTTCTCATTAGATAGGAATCGATATTCATTAACATTTCTCAAATTTTAACCTCGTGATTCTAATATCCTACTTTGATTGATTTTATGAAAATCTTATCATTTAACTTTGAAATCAATTTCGTGTCATAAATCAAATCAAGCATTAAAATGCGTTGGGGCTATTCATGGGCATGTAAGCCATCAAAATGTCCCCGAACGCCAACAATCACAAATTTCACTATTTCGGGGCCTTAAATCCGATTCTCGCCTTAGCGTCGTTTTAAGGCCCGACGATTACATGTTTACAATGAAAACTACGTCATTTCTACTTCTTACATCAAGATATGTCCATCATCGGATTGGGACCCCGGGGTCGCTTTCCTAGGCTCACAACCAAATTTACACACACCCACAATCGGATATTACAAGAATTAACCAATACGGACAATCTACCAATATCAAGACATCCCAAAATAGAGATCTAAAAGAATCTATGTCAATATAACACAAAAAAACAAACAAGGAATCAATAAATAAATATCATCGGGTTATTAGGAAGAATTTTGTTCCAAATGGAACCCTCGCTAATACTCCCTAATTTATCATTCCATAATCATATGAAAACTTCATTTGATTTGACCAAAAGATGTGATAGAAATTGTAAAATTGAGGAGATTTTCACCTTGCAAATGAGATCAAAATGGATGTAAACTTGTGTATTGAATAGAAGAAGAAATATGTGTGATACAATCAAATCACAAAAATATTATTCCTCTCTTTTTTCTCACTTTTTCTCCTATTTTTGTTGCAAATCTAGCTATTTTCCTCTCAATTTTCGTGCTTTGTTGCTGCTGTATCCTCCTTCTTTTCCAATTCTGCTGAACCTCCTGTATGCTGTCCGAAGCTGTGCTTAAATAGGCTGGCCAGAGCCAGCCGCAGATCTATCTGCGGCTGGCCGCAGATGGATCTGCGGCTGGCCAGCTGGCACGCCTCCCATCGCACTCAGCTGGTAGTGCTGATTTCCTGGTTTCCGTGCTGGCGCACCCACTTGGCCGCAGATCTATCCGCGGCTGGCGGGCTTGACTTTCTCGATTTTCGTGCCACGCCTCGATTTTTGTGCCGCAACGTCAGTTTTCGCTGACAGGCTCGTGCTTTACAGTCCGAGAATCATTGAGAAGCGCGCCACACCTTCCGGGAATGCCAAATTCGGATAGCCCTGCTATCATGTCGATTTCGGCTGCAAATTATCATGGTGGCGTCGAGTGTCCGTACTTTTCCTATCTTTTGCTCTCGCAGGCCGATCCATTTGACGAATTTGCCCTCCTGTCAAGGTTAGTATACGAAGTGCAAAATTTGGGTGTCTACATCTGTCATGAAGACGATATGACATATCCTTGAAGATTGATTTGAGCTGCTTATTGAGCTCTCTTCCCATGTCTCCAGGAAGATGACTGGCAACAGTGGTGATCTTGTCCATTTTATCACGAAGCTCAATTGTATTCTCCTTGAGATTCTAATCAATGTCTTGAGTCATATGAGTTGTTAGATCTGTCAGTTGTTCATTGGTCGAAATGACTGCAAGACGCTCTAAAATTTGAGCTAGGACATCTTCAACTGCCTATCACTCTAAGATAGGTTGGTTAAAGCTAGAGAAAGATCAAAAAATTCATTTTGAGAGGAATATAGAATATTGGTAGGAACAGAAAGACTGGATTCTTATTTTATTGGATGTACAAGAGATAAGGGATATACATGTGAAGCTTTAGATGGAATAGGTACAGAAGGTATAAGAACAAAAGCTTTAGTTTTATCTACATCAATAATAGGGTTTTGAGACTCTACGATTGGAGAAGACCATGGAGATGACGAATCAGAGTTAACTGGAGAGTTTTTAGGTGTGGATAATATATTAGAAATTTGAATAGGGGATGGAGAATCTGGGTGTATCTGTATAGATGATGAATCGGAGTTAACTAATCTTTTCTTCTTTCTCTGTTCCTTCTCCACCATTTGACTTCGTTTTTTCTTCTTTTTCTTCTCTTTAGGCTCAGGACATAGAGCCTTCACAACCTGTTTTTCTTCACTTTCTTGAGGTTCTGGCTCATCAACCATCACAACCAAATCTTTAATATCTTGTGGCTCAGGCATAAAAGTCTTCATAGTTAATTCACCATCTTTATGTGACTCAGGTGTAGTAACCTTCATAGTTAATTCTTCTTCTTGATTTGGCTCAGGCACTAAGGCTGTCTCAGCCATCATTTGATAATCACCTTATGGCTCTGGTACAAAGACCTTCACAGCTGGTTCTTCTTCCTACCTTGAAATAGACTTGCTCTTTCCTTTATTCTTTTTGATAAGTTCAGGCATCTCTTCTTCCTCTTCATCTTCATTAAGCTCTACGACTGGAGGAAGCATAAATTCTCCTGCTTGTTCGTCAAGCTGAGCAAGGGCCTTTCTCCATTGATGAAGCCTCACACTCTTCCTTGTTGGAACAATCTTAGACAGAGGTGTGTTGATGTTTTCTGATTCCCTCTTCTCAGAATTGGAGGGATTCTTCTGAGAACCCTTGGGACCTTCCTTTTCTTCTTTCTCAACCTTCTTTTTCTTCGTCGCTGGTTGATCAGCAGTAGAGTCAAGAACTCTACGACCTTGAGGTGCAACAGAGCCTTGAGACACTTCCTCTACGATTACATTCACCTTTCTCTTGCTTTTGACTTTAGTGGGCTTCTGAACCTCACTAATGGTGCTCTCACTGCCACCTTCTGACTGTTTTGACCTTAAATTCTCTAAAGGATTCCTCTTCCAGTTGTCAAACAATTTGGGGGTGATCTTCTTGTTGACATTGATGAGTGTATTTTATACACACAATTTGGGTACTTTTGGCCTTGATAATTTGCAAGTCTTTAGGTATTTTATGTGGTTTTTATGTATTTTTATCTTATTTCTACATAAATTAGTTTTTAGTTATTTTTACATGTTTTATGTTGCTTTGATGCATTTTCATTATGTTTGTAGGAATTGAAATAAAGACCGCTCGGATCGTTGTTTGTATTGACTCAATGTCCGTGCCTGGACGTCTGTGCCCGAATGGTAGTATGATGGAAATTTGTGCTTGGCGACGCTCGGTGCTTAATTTGACAACATTTGGTAGTTGGGCGTGCACGACGTCGGAAAGCGTGCACGGCGTGCGGCGTCGACCAAGCCACGAGGGCAAGCCCGTGCTTAGATATCCGTGCCCGAATGATAACACGGTGAAAATTTATGTTTGGCGATGCTCGGGGCTTAATTTGATGACATTTAGAAGTTGGGCGTGCACGGCGTTGGAAAGCGTGCACGGCGTGCGGCGTCGACCAAGCCGCGGGCACGGCGTGCGGCAGACGGGGCGCCAGCGTGTGGCCCAGGCGCTGGGCGCGGGCGCATGGGCGTGGCGTGCGGGCGCGCGCTGGGCGTGCGGGCGTGTTGGCGCGCTGGGCGTGCGGGCGTGTGCGGCGGGCGCTGGGTGATGGGCGCCAGGCGCTGGGCGCGGGCGCATGGGCGCGGCTTGCGGGCGTTGGGCGCGCGCGCTGGCGTGCGGGCGCGCGGCGTGGGCGTGCGGGCGTGGGCGTGCGGCCAGCGTGCGGCCCAGGCGCTGGGCGCGGGCGCGCGCGCTGGCGTGCGGGCGTGCGGCGTTGGGCGTGCGGCCCAGGCGCGGGCGCGCGCGCTGGCGTGCGGGCGCGCCAACGCCGTGCTGAGTGCAATCTGACACAGTTTTAGTGCGATCTGAGCTCCATTTTGTCCGATTTTTGCTAGGGTTTCTTGATGGAGGCTATATATAATCTCTTCTAAGCTTCATATGAAAAAACTAGGGATTGGGAGGCTAGACTAAAACATCAATTTGAGAGCAAAAGTGCTGCAATACAAGGAAAAACTCAGCACAAGCCAAAGAACCAAGAAGGAAGGGATTGTCAAGGCATATCTAGACCTTGGGAGGCTGCACATACATCATCAAGAAGAGCTTGAGGGCTACAAATCAAGAAAATTCCAGCAACAAGCTCAGGAGCAAAAAGAGAAACGAATGCCAAATGAAGAAGAAAAGCTAGAGATTGACATCAACTAAGCAAGCAACATATGAATATCTTCTAAATGGGTTTTATCATCTCTTGATTTCCTTTGAATTTGTATTTCAATTTTATGATGAACACCACGTGTTTGATGTTTTGCTTAGCTACCATGAACTAAATCTTGTATTCTAAGATTTCAATGGAACCCAACACATAGTTGAATTGAATTCTCTCTCTATTGATTTTAGTTATTCATTTGTGAATTGATTGTCATAACCTTTGCTTTCTAGATTAATTGCTTGGCCCGTAATTACCTTGGGAACCTATATGAACTTGACGAACGGATTATAGGTTAAGACCTAGTTATGATAGCATGCGAGAGTATAGATTGTTGTGGGTTATTAATCGGATTAAGTGACGTGTGTCTTATTAATTATCTGCAATAATAGGTATCTTGATAGTAGTTAGGATAGATATATACCTAATTACCGCATGTAACCTATTGAGAATCTAGTCTTAATGACTTCCGATGTGAAAGTTGGTAATTGAAGGGAGGATTAATTAGATTTGGTGACACGTGTCTATAAATCATTCTTGAAATTAGTCTCTTGATAGTGTATAGGATAGACATATACCTATGCACCGCTTAGGAAGATTCGTGATTGACCATCGACAGAGGCTCTTATGTAGTTTTGATTTATCGGTTGTCAATTCGTATGCTATAATTGATTGAAAAGAGAGAGTTAGGAGATTCAAATGACGTGTTGGGGGAAATTGTAATCTTAGACCTTTCTATCTTGATATTTTACTGCATTTTACTCATTACTTAACTTGTGAACTCAACCAATCCACAAACAATCAAACCTTCATAGTTTAAATTAGATCAAATTGATATACGATTGGTACTTGGTTATTATTTGTCACAATTCCCTGTGGGTTCGACTCTTATCTTATCATATATTACTTGTGGGCCGTGTATACTTGCACGTGTGTGTTATCGATTGCGAAATCGACCAACAGACATTCAAAGGCTCCCTCTCTTCATCTCCAATTCGATTTTTCAGCCTCTTCTTCAAGATGATGCTCACAAATCTCCCATAAAACATTTTGGGAGCACGCTTTCCTGCAGCCTTCTTCTTGCCAAAATTTTCAACCCATTTGGCCAGCCAATCCATGAGAAAGGCGCCAAAGCTGATCTATTTCTTCATAACGATAGCAGTCATGAACTTCATCTGTAGCTCACTAACGGAATCATGAGCACTGTCTGTAACGACCGGGAATTCTAGATTTGCCTTGTAATTCGAATTTGAATATTAATGAATATGTTATATTTTTGTTAATATTATTTTTATGTTGCATGTTTAAAGTTTGTGTGACAACCTAGATTAAATGAGTGCATGAATTTTATGTGTTGTAACTTCGTATAAGTGAATAAATTAATTCTATAAGTGTATGAACCTATAGGATCTTATAGTTCATCTTGTAAGCTTTCCATAGCCTCTGAAAAGACCTAATTTCGAATTATAACGAAGAAGTTATTAAGGTTTGGAGTTTGTGTGTCAAAACAGAGCTTTGCTGGAAGTTACCGGGGCGAGCTCGACAGAGAGGAGTCCATCGGGGTGAGCTCGTTTGGCCTAGGAAGTTCCCGGGGCGAGCTCGACAGAAAGGAGCCCGCCGGGGCGAGCTCCTTGTGCTCATTCTGACCTCCTTTACTAAAACAGAGCTAACTTTCTCATAACAACTCCAAATTGGATGATTCAAGATGATACAAAAAGCTTAGAGATAGACCTACAACTTTTATTAATGAGAATTGAAATTTACTACTTGGAGAAATTTTAAAAGTGACCGTTTTTAGGGCTGTTGTGCAAACGGAAGACGCCGGTCATGTGCGTGTGCAACGTGTAATGCTTCCGACAATAAAAGACATTGTTCTAAGTCCTAAAATATGAATGTTATGAATCATAATGATACTTATCATTAACCAATGAGCATTAGATAAATCGAATGAGCGTGCTAGGCATACACAATTGTGTGTCGCTTGGGCGTTCGAATAGGCAAGGTTGGCGTACGGACGTACAAGCGTTGTAACGCCATAGCTAGTGTGTATAACCTTATTTAATATTATATTCTTAATAAGAATGAATCATTATAGAGTTGTCTAAACCATTAATTGGTATCCGTTATGTCTCTAATTATTATGTGAATATGTACTTATATGTGTAGGATAATTGAAGAGCGTGTATTATAATTTTGTAGCCGACACTCGAGGCAAGTTTCCCTAACCTTACTCAAATTATAATTGAGTAGGTTTCATATCTTATACAAATGTTGCATATTGTGGTAAGTTCTCTAACTTCATTCTTTCTATATACTGAATGCAAGTTTTATATCTTACTCAAGTCATATTTGAGCAAGTATTCTATCTTATTGCCAGTTTCATGACTCAAGTCGAGTTATTACTTTCAAATTATCTTAGTGGATTAATTATTGTCAATTACTCTACATCAAGGATAATTATTGATATTCGCACCTTGTGCATTTGAATTCATGTTCTGTTGTTGGACTGTGAAGCATAAGTTCTTCATTCATGAAATGTTTAAGGAAATAGTCTACGCCACTTGTTTCGGCTAGACATGTACAGGTTATTATTTTAAAAACTATCCAAACCAATTGTTGGTATGGATTCTTGGACTGAGAGAGCAACCCTTTTAAGGGGATTATAATGTGTCGGTTATTCGATGCAGTCAGAGTTAAATGTTATGCATATACATAGGGTACTAGAGGTTGATCCCTTCAAGTACTACTGATGGGCCATGCGTTTAAAAGGGTTAGTTGAATGACTGATTCTTTGGCCAAAAAGTTTATGGTCTATTGGACCACTCAGCAGTAAATAATGAATATTCATTATTTCATTTGAACTTTGATTATATTGTCAGCTATTTCTTCAATGTTCTTAAATTGTTAAACCATGCGATTATTAGTCTTATTCATTCATGATATATCTTCTTTCTTGTTATTAAACTTGCTGGGCAAATTCGTTGCTCACCCTTGCTATATCATGAAGCTATTACAGTTAAGCCGGAGAGTTCTAAAGCGGACAAAGGCAAAGGAAAACTTAAGGACTAGTTATTTGTACTATCCCATTATGTAATCGTGGAATCATTTTGTATTATTAATGTATTCCGTGATGTATTTATTTAAGGTTATAGACCTTGGGACCGTAGTAAACCTTTTGTAATGAATAATATATGTTTGTTTATTCCGCATTAGTTGTCATCTGTTGTTTAGAGATGTATGGATGTAGTTTATCGTGAGCACCAAATTCGAGGTACTGGTACCTGAATTTGGGGGTGTCACAAGTTGGTATCAGAGCTTTAGGTTATAAAATTTAGGAATGAGAAAGCTAGGTTATAACCTTAGAAGAAAACTCATATAGAGTTATTTTTTTGGTAGAAATTTATTATGATCTTAGAATTGAGGATCTGGATTATACGTTAGTGTTATTAAGCTTGTGGATAATTTGAGGAATGTGTATTGATGAGATAATATGGTAAAGTGAAGACCATTAAGCATGGGCGATCCATTGTAAACTGGAGTTATAGATATTCGAGGTTTTTGCTCCCTTCAATTGATCGAACAAATCATCAATCCTGGGCAACGGGTACGTGTTCTTAATCGTGACTTTGTTCAACTCCCGATAGTCAATGCAAAGCCTAAGCGATCCCTCTTTCTTCTTTAGAAATAGTACTCGTGCTCCCCACGGAGATACACTCGGACAAATATACCCTTTATCCCGAAGCTCCTGCAGTTGAACCATCAGTTCTTTCATCTCCACCGGTGCCATCCTGTATGGTGCCTTTGAGATCAATGCAGTTCCCGGTACCAAATCGATTATAAACTCGACCTCTCTATCCGGTGGTAAACTCGGTAACTCATCTGGGAAAACATCTGGAAATTCCCTTGAACAGGTATCTGACCCACCTCACCCTTTATTCTCCGAGTATCAACCACGTAAGCCAGATAATATATACAACCCTTTTCCAAGCAATCTCTTTGCTTGCATCACCGTCAGACAACAAGATTGTCTCAGCAATTTACTACGGTAAAATACAACCTTCGACTTATTCGGAGTCTTCAGGTGTATGCACTTCTTCTTACAATCAATCACAGCCCCGTGGCTAGACAACCAATTCATTCCAAGAATTACATCAAATTCTTCTACTCGTATCGGAATTAAATCTACGCTCAGTTTACATCCTCTTATTGGAGTTACTTCCTCCGTCATTCCCATCCTTGTGCCCCTCGTAACTTTTATTTCTTCTTTTTTTTTTGCTCTTGGTTGTGCTTTGCCAACGCTTCATTTCCTCATTCGACGATAATGGCCTTCTCAATAAGTGTGGAAAAATTATTGATTTGCAATACTGCCACCTTGTTGTAAACCCGGGGTTTCAACCCTTGCTCGAATCTTCTCGCCCTCCTAGCTTCGGTGTCCACTTGGTCTGGAGCAAACCTAGCTAGTTCGTTAAACTTCGTTGTGTACTCTACTACTGACATATCATCTTGCTTTAGTTCCAAGAACTTTATCTCCATACTTGCCTGCGTGCTTTCTAGAAAGTAATTTTTCGAAAAACAGCTCCTTAAAATCCACGGAGTTGTGCCTTCCCCAGCTCGGCTTTTATTCGCCTTCCACCAGTAATTTGCCTCACCCTTCCTCATGAAAGTGGCAACGAAGTCTTATGTTCCTCGGTCACTCTTGTGACCTTGAAAAGCTTTCTCCATTTCTTCTACCCATGTTTGGGCTTCACTCGGATCCGCATTCCCACGAAACTTCGGTGGTCCTACTAATTTGAAATCCATAAAGTTCATCATGTGACTTCCTGGATGAACAACCGCAACGGCTGGTCTACCTTGCATCGCTTCCTCTAACAAGTTCGCAAAAGTCCTTTTGGGGTCAGTTTGACCATCCTCATTATTCACTGACTCTTCCACCCTCGTGTAACGGGTTATCTCCTTGACGACATTGTTCGTTCTAAACAAAACCTTACATAAATCGCTCGTGTGTTACACACCCTACAACATTCTACTAATGTTATCATTCAAGAGTCAAAGCATAAATCGATCACAATCAAACATGTAATAATAATACCACATTTATATTCATACACCCCTTAGTGTGTCAAACACTTATAATTCCGGCATATTCCTATAAATGTTAACTATCCCATTAAGACACAAAAGATGGGATTAATAAGAACTACATTTCCCCCAGATCTAAAAAGTGGGGATGTATCATCATCATATTACCTCGAGGCACCTTTAATAAATACTAATAAGCTCATCTTAGTACCTCGTACTACTTAGATCATATAGCATTCCTGCTATCCACTTATCCCTCTGTTACTAACAACAAGATGGGATTCACATAACCACTCCATAACTTACACAAAGTTGGGACTTACAACAGATGTATTGCTAGTTGTACAAAAGCTGAGATTCACATTTCTTACACGTATAGATATACCTATACATATACATTGCTTATTAGCGCATGTGTTTGTCAACAATGAAAGCCGCAGAACTTAAGACTCGAGTTGAGAAAGAGATTGACTACTATTCTTCATTCATTACGACTCACAAAGGTCTTATAACTCTCAGACTTAACCTTTCTTTCTTTCATTTCCTCCATCTATTCCTTATATTGATCCTTCTTAGGGATTTCCATTATCTCGTCGTCCAGTTCCATCTCTAGATACTTTTTTCAGATCAGACACTAGATCTACCCTCGGTTCATTTCTTATAATCTCTTCGTTGTCTCTCCTTTCTACTCATTAATTGCTGTAATTCTTGTTGTCATTGGTTGTTCATGAATGGTTAATAATGTTGTTAAGAGACTATATAAGCTATTAATATCATTAAAGTGGAACAAAAACGTAAGGAATCCGTACCTATGCATAAGGAGGAAGAAAATGGACAAAAA
The DNA here is from genome assembly GCA_034770075.1 of Aralia elata. Lineage (NCBI taxonomy): Eukaryota > Viridiplantae > Streptophyta > Magnoliopsida > Apiales > Araliaceae > Aralia > Aralia elata. The sequence continues at coordinate 32,041,222 of CM068380.1, read as the reverse complement.
TTGGACTATGGACTATTTTGGACGAATTAAGAGGACCATTGTAGATATTTTTCATGTTTGATAATTTTGGTTAATGTTATAAGTGTATAAACCTATAGGAGTCTTATAGTTCATGTTGTAAGCTTTCCATAGCCTCTGAAATGGCCTAATTCCGAATTATAACGAAGAAGTTATGAAGGTTTGAAGTTTGTGTGTCAATACAGAGCTTGCTGGAAGTTCCTGGGGCGAGCTCGACAGAGAGGAGCCCATCGGGGTGATCTCGTTTGGCCTAGGAAGTTCCCAGGGCAAGCTCGACAGAGAGGAGCCCATCGGGGTGAGCTCGTTTGGCCTAGGAAGTTCCTGGGGCGAGCTTGACAGAGAGGAGCCCGCCGGGGCGAGCTCCTTGTGCTCATTCTAACCTCCTTTACTAAAACGGAGCTAACTTTCTCATAAAAACTCCAAATTGGATGATTCAAGATGATCCGGAAAGCTTAGAGATAGACCTATAACTTTTATTAATGAGAATAGAAATTTACTACTTGGAGCAATTTTAAAAGTGACCGTTTTTAGGGCTGTTGTGCAAACGGAAGACGCTGGTCATGTGCGTGTGCAACGTGTAATGCTTCCGACAATAAAAGACATTGTTCTAAGTCCTAAAATATGAATGTTATGAATCATAATGATATTTATCATTAACCAAGGTTGGCGTACAGACGTGCAAGCGTTGTAACGCCATAGCTAGTGTGTATAACCTTATTTAATATTCTATTCTTAATAAGAATGAATCATTATAGAGTTGTATAAACCATTAATTGGTATCCGTTATGTCTCTAATTATTATGTGAATATGTACTTATATGTGTAGGATAATTGAAGAGCGTGTATTATAATTTCGTAGCTGACGCTCGAGGCAAGTTTCCCTAACCTTACTCAAATTATAATTGAGTAGGTTTCATATCTTATACAAATGTTGCATATTGTGGCAAGTTCCCTAACTTCATTCTTTCTATATATTGAATGCAAGTTTTATATCTTACTCAAGTTATATTTGAGCAAGTATTCTATCTTATTGCCAGTTTCATGACTCAAGTCGAGTTATTACTTTCAAATTATTTTAGTGGATTAATTGTTGTCAATTACTCTACATCAAGGATAATTATTGATATTCGTACCTTGTGCATTTGAATTCATGATCTGTTATTGGACTGTGAAGCGTAAGTTCTTCATTCATGAACTGTTTAAGGAAATAGTCTACGCCACTTGTTTCGGCTAGACATGTACAGGTTATTATTTTAAAAACTATCCAAACCGATTGTTGGTATGGATTCTTGGACTGAGAGAGCAACCTGTTTAAGGGGATTATAATGTGTCGGTTATTCAATGTAGTCAGAGTTAAATGTTATGCATATACATAGGGTACTAGAGGTTGATCCCCTCAAGTACTATTGACGGGCCAGGCGTTTAAAAGGGTTAGTTGAATGACTGATCCTTTGGCCAAAAAGTTCATGGTCTATTGGACCACTCAGCAGTAAATAATGAATATTCATTATTTCATTTTAACTTTGATTATATTGTCAGCTATTTCTTCAATGTTCTTAAATTGTTAAACTATGCTATTATTAGTCTTATTTATTCATGATATATCTTCTTTCTTGTTATTAAACTTGCTTGGCAGATTCGTTGCTCACCTTGCTATATCATGAAGCTATTACAGTTAAGCCGGAGAGTTCCAAAGCGGACAAAGGCAAAGGAAAGCTTAAGGACTAGTTATTTATACTATCTGTGACGCCCTCAAATCCGGGTTACCTTATCCACGAATCCGGTGCATCACTGTGCAACTCTTACATCATTCTAACAATAATTCATTGCGGAATAATAAAAATATTTACATTGATATAATATAAATATTATCGTCCCAAGTCTCGAAACCATAACTAAAACATGACCTTACTACATGAAAGTAATTACAAGATTATTACAACATGTTCCCATCTAATCCCAGGTACGAAGACCTTAACTAATACATCATTTAATAATCATTACAAATTTAATTCTATACCTGCTGTATATAGCTATCCATATCAATGTAAGTATTAATAATTAATACCTCAAACTCTTCTCAATCCTAGGTTTCGTAACATTTAAATTATACACTTATGATCAAGGTTGAATAAATACCATGATCATTTACAATATCTTCTATGTGAACGCAAGGTTCAAATTCTGACTTCATTCAATCCCTGAATATTTACTATGTTTTTCAACAACTATACATTCGTTATAAAAATGTCCTTTATACATCATCGGCATCCTTGTAGTTTACTATAACAAGTAACTAACATAATCACGTCTTACATACTATAATGGATAACCTTCATTTTTAACACAAGGTTTGCATAGTCAGGTTCACGTACATCATATACCGTCATCACAGCTAAATAATTACAATAAAGGAATATTTAGCAACCTTCTTGTCTCCACGCGTCTCTAATCCTTATCATCACAACAGTAAGATAATTGCATTGCATCGCAAATCTGCAAAAGTTTTATTTTTGCAAGAGTGAGCACGACGGCTCAGCAAGAACTAACAGTTTTCATATTTCATGCTTCACGTAACACATAAGTTTGCATTTATCTATGCATCATGATTCTTATACTATGCATCCTACTCATGCATTATAAATCTTATGCAATTCATCTATATATAAACATCATGTATCTCATAGCATATCTCATGCATCCCACATTGTATATTTACAATAATTCAAGTTCCACATAGAACAATATAGTCACATAATTGCACATTGTGCACATTTTAATCATGCTCGCATATAATCCACATAATAACGAAAGATTTAGTAATCAAGTTATGAATATCAATATATTTAAACAAGTCAACAAGTTACTGAAAGAACTTGCCTTTAAGCGTTCCTTGCCAAATTATTATAACTCGTCCTTCAAATATCCTACATAATTTATTTAACAATAAAATACCAATTAGCCACTAAAAAGGCTTCACATAATGGTTTAAACCATAATAATTCTTATCTCATATTGTTCGCGTATTATAATTTAATAAATGTGATTAACTCTAAAACGTTACTCGGTGTCGCGTCGTTTGAAAACGTTACGACCCTTATCATCATCAATACTTATTGGTTACATTAACCCCACTTCATATCTTATAATGTTCATTTCATTTGAATCGAAACACTATTTAAGTTCATTAACACTTTACGCGGCGTTTCGACGTTTACACGTCACACGCCTAATTCGCCTCCTTTGCATGTGCTTAGCATGCTCATACATTGGGTTATAACACTCTATAATGTTTCATTATTATTAGAATAAAAATGTTAAACAAGGTTATGCCCACCAATTACGACGTTACAACGCTTGTACGCCCAAACTTGCCTATTCGAACGCCCAAGCGACACACAATTGCGTAGGCCTAGCACGTCCATTCGATTTATCTAATACTCATTGGTTAATGCTAAGCATCATTATAATTCATAACATTCATGTTATGAATGTTAGAACATCACTTTACATGGTCGGGGGCATTACGTGTGCAAATGCGCATGCCCGACGCCCTCCGATTGACCCTAATTACGCATCAGTCCTATAAATGGCTAATTTAGGCCATAATACAGATCTCAAATCGAATAACTTAAAGAACGAAAGTTATAGGTCTACTCTTCCTCTTTTCGAATCATCTTGAATCATCTAATTTCGAGTTCGTATGCAAGAGTTATGGACATTTTACTACAGGAGGTCAAATTTGGCCTTATGAACTGCGCCCAATTTGGCCTTATGAACGGCGCAGCTGCGCCATGCATACAGGCCACAATTTGCAGAATTCTCCAGACGCGAATTTCCGACCTCTTTTCACTCCGATCTCCATAACTTCTTCCATACACGTTCAAATTGGTTCATTTCAGACTCTATGGACTCCTAACTCATGTGGCTATAACATATCAAAAATTTAGAGCTACCCATTAACATTAACATGACCAAATCTGAGGCCAAAGTACTAAGTTCATACTCTATTTTAGGTGTTCTAAGTGTTCTTCACTAAAATCAACACCAAATCTTCGTTTTTACATCTTTTTACTCGATTCCAGCTGTGTTAGCTTCGTAACCTATGGAGCTACAATACCATAGCAACAAATAAAATTAACAAACACGAAATCATAGCTTTATAGTCTTCTAAAAAGTCTGAATGTCCAAAAAGTCCATTGTTCTTCATGTTCTTCATCCTCCTTACGCATAGGTACGGATTTCTTCTATTTTTGTTCCACTTTGATGTTATTAATGACTTCTATAGTCTCTTAACAACATTACTAAACAACCACAACCAACAACAACAACAAGAATCGCAATAAAATCACTCATCAAGCAAAATAGCTCAAAAACCATAAAAAGCTTGGAAATCTTACCCAAAATTGAATGAAATGGGTTTAAGCTAACGATTTGTCACTGTAAATCCGTTTAAATGCTAAGAAGACGAACTAGAGAGCTTGTTAGGGCTGAGCTTGAGGTTCCTTCCTTCTTTGCTTGGCCACCAGAGCACCCTCTTCTTCTCTTCTTCTTCTTCCTCACTTCTTCTCCTTCTTTCTTCCTTGCTTTTTTGTGGCTGCAACTCTCTCTCTCTCTCTCTCTAAAATCTGCAAAAACTTGGAGGGAAAGAATGGAATGGTATGGGAGGGAGAGTGCTTCGGGAGGAAATGAGGGAGTTGAGGGCTCAAGGCATTTTTGCCGGCTCCTCTCTCTTCTCTCTCTTTTGATTGGTCTAAAATGGGGGAGTTGGTTCCCTCTTGGAGTAACAAGCAAAAATAAGTACCCATATACACAAAAATATATCCGAATACTCCCACTTTTGTGCCAAATTTGCTCAATAACTTTACTCAAAATTAAAATGGGTACTCCCATAAAATATTGGGATGCATAAAAATAATTTTTACGGGATTTGTTCATATATTCGGAACACCCATATAATACATTTCAGATACGGATAAAATCACGTATCAGCTCAAACAAAATTTTTGACACTTGAAAAAATTATTCCTTCACGTACACGTCTAAACAAAATTAATAGAAATCAAAAATGACGTAAAAAATTTGAGCATGAATAGTGCCTCGGGAAACGTGTCCCGTGAATAGTGATTTTACGATATTTTATAAAATTAATTATTCACTCCTACGGTTCGATAACGCATAAAACTTCATACGTTGACATCATCCAGGTTATAAAATAACCTTTAAACATGTCACATAAAAAAAATAATATTTAATCTATTTAATAATATTAACAAACTCAAATTACAAGGGTATTCACGATTCGCGATCGCTGCTCTTCACGATTAACTCCCCATAATCATATACATCAACGTACATATATCTCACCCATATTCTGGGTTAGCGTCTTTACAACAATTAACTCGTTCAATAATATTACCCTTCAACTATTTATTTAATCCAATAAATAGTACACTAGAGATATTCCTCGAAAACCACCAAATTAGCTTATACGAAAACTTTCATACTTACTAATCATCGTCTACACATAGTTTAGGTCATAATATCACCTTTAAACGCTTAACACATAATATTATTAATAAAAGTCTATTTTATTCAATAATATTCATAAGCTCGGATTATCCAGCTATCCACGACTCGCGATCGTTACAATAATTAACTATTAACTCATTCAATCTGAATCTACGTATATATTTCACATTTATATATATACATATTAAGCTCACCAATTAAATCACATAAATATATATACGACATATATATATATATATATATTGTGACGCCCCCAAATCCGGGTCACTTGAGCCACGGACCTAGTTCGTCACTATCTAACACAAGAATTATACAATCGATAACTTATAGCGGAATAAAAGAATATTTACATTGATATAACATAAATAACCTTGTCCCAAGTCTCGAAACCAAGGCTACAACAAAACATAACATAATACATAAGGGTAAATATGTCTTAATACACGACGTCAATTAATAAGTCTTAATACAAACGATAATTCTAGAACAACAAATTATAACTACACCGTAGCTTTCCCCTTTCCCTTATCTTTTCCTGAGCTCTCGCCACGTGCCGCACTAACTGAAATGTTTTTAAGGAAAGCAAGGGGTGAGCAACAAATTTGCCCCACAAGTATAATAGCAATGAATAATCACATGAATAACTTTATAGCTCACAAGAGTAAAAATTTATCTAAGTCAAGGAAATAAACAACTTCTTTTTATCACCGTTATAGTGGTCGCTATAGACCGAAGGATTTCTGAAGTATCCAAGGATTTCAAAGTTTCCCGAAGAAGGGAACTATTCAATACTGAGGGTGCACCAAGGCACAGAACTCTATTCTAGAATTATTGAAAATTCATCCGATAATCCACAAAACTGGTACAATAGGTGATCAGCCTAAAATACCTGGCGTTATGCATAAGCCTTACATTTTTCATTTACGCGCGTGTCGGTTCCCCGACGTTTATACCATTTCCCCCGCTATGAGGGTTGTTCTTCTCAGCTTTACACGGGAGTCCGGACCAAAACAATTTGATCGGACAGTTTTACTTAACAACAATTGTAGTTGGAGGACTTAACCTCACTTCAATAAAGAAATCAATAAGTGTCTAGCTGGAACAATTAGCTTTGACATAGCTTTCAAATAGTTTATGGAGTAAAGGGTTTTAAGGTTCAACAACATGCACAATAGCATCAATAATATCTTGAATGAATAACAATTCATAATCTTTGGAATCACACAATATATAACATTGCATGAAATGGGCTTTCATTGCAATACTTGAATAAAAGTATGAATATTAACACACTAATTGCTAATTTGATAAGTAATTTGAACGGGAGTCAAGAAACTCAACAAGCTTGCTCAATAAATAATATTTGCTCAAATATAATTTTGGGTAGGGTAAGTAAACTTGCACAATAATTACTTGAATAAGATAGGAGACATGCTCGATAGATAAATGAGTTAAGGAAAAACTCGCACAATTAAATAAGGGTTGAATAAGGAACTTGCCTTGCGCGTGCGTTAAAATCTTAACGTTAATCGCCCTTCAAAAAAATAATACCCTACAGTTCATTAAAATCATCATAAATATTAGTCATGTGAGGACTAGGTTCAATATAGTCATCACATCATCAAAATACATTAATTACCGCTACGACTATCCAGTCGGGGGTCTCGCTCACCGGTCACTTTGGTTGACACGGGTATAAATTAAGCACATAGGGCTTTAACAAGATATAAGCGTTTCTAATCATTTTGTACAAAAATATAAGTTTTAGACTCGCGGGAAAAATTTACCGGGTCTGACCCGATCCGGCCCGACCGGGTCCGGCCTGACCCGACCCGGTCCAGCCTGACCCAACCTGGACCAGGCGCCATGCAGTAGCAGTTGCAGTAGCGAACTGCAGTTCCTGCTGAACCGTGACACAGTCACCTCGCCTCGCTCCAGCAGCTATAACTCTTCCTATACTCGATCAATTTGATCCCTTACGGATTCTATGGATTCCCAAGACACGAGGCTACAACATATCACAAATTCAGGACGACCCATAATCACTAACATGACCAAATCCTGAGCTAAAACATAAACTGCATGCTCTGTTTTTCGCAACCATGAAATATCTCACACAAATGGCAACTGTGACTTCATTTTAGCATCATTTTGATTCATTCAAATTGGGATATCTTCACAACTGATAGAAGTACAATATTCCAACAACAAACAATCAAAATAATCGCAACATCAAGGCTTTACTGTCCTCTAATCGTCCAAAGGTCCAAACAGTCCATTATCTTCCTCCTTAAGCTTGGGTCCGAATCATTATTTGTTTTTGTTTCACTTTGAAGGTATTAATGGTTTATAAAGCTTCTTAACAACGTTCATAAGGAACCATAACCAACAGTGCAACAAATATCTCAAGGAGGGCTCAAACCCATCGGTTTGAGCTCAAGAACCACAACTGTAACTAACAATGGAAAAAGGGAAGGGATGAGGCTTGTATACCTCTTCCTGTTGGCTTTGGGTAGGTTGAGATGACTTGCTAGGTTGATCTTCTCCTTGCTCGTTTCTGCTGATACTTCCTTTCCTCTTCTCCTTGCTTGCCTTCTTACGTCCTTACCGCACACACACACTTACTCTCCTTCTAGCTGCAATAAGCTTTTTGTTTAGCAAAAAAAAAATAACTCTCTCTCTCTCTGAAGTTGCTAACAGTTGAGTATGGCTTGAATGGAGGAGGAGAATGAGCTGAGGGGAGAATAAGAGGAGTGCTTCGGGAGGAGATGGAATGTATGGGTATGCAAAAAAAAAATGTGTTACCCGAGCCAAATGTTGGTGTAGTTAACAGGCCCATGTATGGTGTACTGTGCATGTTTATTCCTTTCTCCCAATTGGCTCTTAATATACATGTGGCCTCCCCCAATTGGTTTGAGGCTTAAATGTCTCACCAATTAATTCGAATACACAGATAAATATACCCGAATATTCCCACTTTTGCACCAAATTTGGTAAATAACTCTACCCAAAATTAAAATGGGTACTCCCATAAATTATTGCGACACGTAACTATATTTATTATGGGATTTGTCCATTTATTCGGAACACCCATACTATACATTTCGGATATGGATTAAATCACGTATCAGCTCCAATGAAATTTCTGACACTTGGAAAAATTATTCCTCCGCATATATGCCTCCTCTAAATTAATAAAAATTAAAATAGACGAAAAAGTTCGGGTGTGAATAGTGCCTCGGGAAGCGGGTCCCGCTAATAGTGATTTTATGAATTTTCGCAAAATCGATTTATTCACTCTAACGACACAACAACACATAAAATTTAACATATGCACATTTTTTAGGCTGTAACACAACTCTAAACACGTAATATAGATTAATATAAATAAAAAAAAATAATAAAAATTCATTTTATTCATACATAACTCGGGTTACAAGAAAATCTAAAATTCCCCATCGTTACATTCTCCCCCCTTATAAGGATTCTGTCCCCAGAATCACCGTACAAGGTTAAACAAAAAGTTGAGGGTAATTCTCCTTCATCTTATCTTCCAATTCCCATGTAGCCTCCTCAGCATTGTGGTTTCGCCAAACTACCTTCACAGAAGGTATAACCTTATTTCTTAATACTTGCCCCTTTCTATCAATTATCTGAATAGGAATTTCCTCGTACGTAAGATCCTTCTCTATATGAACGGGCTCATAGGATATCATATGCTTATAATCGGGTTTGTATGGTCGTAACACTGAGACGTGAAACACATTATGGACATGCTCCAATTTAGGAGGCAATGCTACCTCATACGCCACTTCACCCACTCTTCTCAATACTTCGAACGGTCCTACGAACCTTGGGCTCAACTTTTCCTTCTTCCCAAAATGTATCTTCCCTTTCTAGGGAGACACTTTTAGAAACACGTAGCTGCCGACATCGAAGTCTCTCGTCTGGCGATGTTGATCAGCATACTTCTTTTGTCGGTCTTGGGCTGCAACTAGTCTTGCCCTGATCACCTTGACCACTTCGGCTGTCTGCTGCACCAACTCTGGTCCCAACAGTCGTCGTTCGCCGACCTCATCCCAACTTAACGGTGTTCTGCACTTCCTCCCATAGAGGGCTTCATACGGTGGCATACCGATACTTGCATGATAGCTGTTGTTATAAGCGAATTCCACAAGTGGTAAGTGGTCATCCCAATTCCCTTTGAAATCCATTACACAAGCTCTAAGCATGTCTTCTAGCGTATGTATCGTTCGTTCACTTTGTCTGTCAGTTTGAGGACGGTAAGAAGTACTTAGTAGCAACTGTGTTCCCATTCTCTCTTGCAAGCTTTTCCAAAAATTTGATGTGAAGCGCAGATCTCGATTTGAGACAATTGACACTGGCACTCCATGTTGCGAAACAATTTCCTTTATGTATAATTTGGCTAACTGGTTCAAATTGAATCGGATTTTTATCGGTAGAAAGTGTGTTGATTTTGTCAATCGATCTACGATAACCCAAATGGCATCATAACCTTTTTGTGTAACTACAAGTCCCACCACGAAGTCCATAGTGATATGCTCCCATTTCCATTTCGGTATATTCAGTGGTTGAAGTAACCCACTCGGTCTCTGATGTTCCGCCTTGACTTGTTGACAGGTGAGACACTTACTAACGTACTCTGCTACGTCCCGCTTCATGTTGGGCCACCAAAAATATTGACGAAGATCCCGGTACATTTTCGTGCTTCCAGGGTGAACATAATATGTTGAATTATGTGCTTCATGTAAAATTTCCTCTCTTAATTCAGTCACGGCTAGCACCCACACTCGCTCTTCATATCTCAAGATACCATCTTTATCCGTCCGAAATTTCTCTTCCTTATTTTCTGCAATCCTTTCCCGAATCCTTTCACACTCTTCATCCTTTTCCTGCGATTCTCTCACTTTGTCGTGTAATGTTGGATGAGCTTCAATTACGAATAACTTCTCTGTTGTCTCTGTCGGACTTTTCACTTCGATCTCCAGTCTCACCATTTCTCGTATTAGCTCATCATGAGTAGTTAGCAAAAATAATTTCTCGTTCCCCTTTCTGCTCAATGCGTCTGCTACTACGTTTGCCTTTCCTGGGTGATAAAGAATTTCGCAGTCGTAATCCTTGATTAATTCCAACCACCTCCTCTGTCGCATGTTTAACTCCTTCTGGGTGAAAATATATTTCAAACTCTTATGGTCCGTGTATATCTCACATTTCTCCCCATAAAGGTAATGCCTCCAAATCTTCAACGCAAAAACGACAGCCGCTAACTCCAAGTCATGGGTAGAGTATCACTTCTCGTAATCCTTCAGTTGTCGCGACGCATACGTAATAAACTTGCCGTGTTGCATTAACACACAGCTAAGACCCTTGTGTGATGCATCACTATACACTACAAAACCTCCCGTATCATCTGGTAAGGACAATACAGGCACCTCGCTTAATCGCTTTTTCAATTCCTGAAAACTATCTTCGCACTTTTCAGACCACACAAACTTCACCGTCTTCCTCGTTAGATTGGTCAATGGGGTTGCTATTTTGGAAAAATCTTGGATAAACCTTCGATAGTACCCGAGTAACCCTAAGAAACTTCGTACTTCTATCGGCGTCCTCGGTTGTTCCCACTTACTAACTGCCTCCACCTTTGCAGGGTCCATTGAGATACCGTCTTTGTCGATCATATGCCCTAAAAATTGCACCCTTTCCATCCAGAATTCGCACTTGGAAAATTTCGCGTATAGCCTTTCCCTTCTCAGTGTCTCCAGTACTTCGATCAGATGATCGGCGTGCTCTTCTTTGGTCTTTGAATAAATCAAAATGTCATCGATGAAAACTACCATGAACCTATCTAAGTATGGCTTCCGAATTCGGTTCATCAAGTCCATGAATGATGCTGGCGCATTAGTCAAACCGAAAGACATTACCAAAAATTCGTAGTGACCATATCTTGTCCGAAATGCAGTTTTAGGCACATCTTCCTTCCTTACTTTTAGCTGATGATATCCGGTCCTCAAATCTATCTTCGAGAAGTGTTTGGCTCCCTTTAGTTGATCGAACAGGTCATCGATTATTGGCAATGGGTATTTATTCTTGATCGTTGATTTGTTCAGCTCCCGGTAGTCGATGCAGAGTCTCATCTGTAGACACCCAAATTTTACGTTCCCTATGCTAACCGTGACAGGAGGGCAAAATCGTCAATTGAACCAGCCTACGAGAGCAAAGGATGGGCACAAGTACGAACACTTGACGACACTGCGACGATTCGTAACCAAAACCGACGTGACAACAAGGCTGTCCGAAATGAGCATTCTCGAATGATGTGGCACGTCTCCCAATAATTTCCGGACTGCAAAATACAAGCCTTGCGGCGAAAACTAACGTCACAACATGAGAATCGAGGCATGGTATGAAAACCGAGAAAGTCAAACCAGCCAGCCGCGGATTTATCTACGGCCAATAAGTGCGCCTTTTGAAAACACGGAACTCGAAACACGGAAATCGAAACCAGGCTGAGTGGCTGGTGGGCGGCCAGCCGCAGATCCATCTACGGCCAACCGCAGATTGATCTGCGGCTACCCTGGCTTCCCTTATCAGCCCAGTTTCAGTTCATTCGTTCAAGGAGAGAAGCAGCGAGAGAAGTAGAAGAGAGGAGAAGAATAAGCAGCAGCAACAGCAGCTCCGAAAATCAAAAAAGGAATAGCAGAAATTTGCAACAAGATAGGAGAGAAAGGAGAAAAACGGAGAGGATTTATACTCTTTTGATTTGATTGTATCATATATACTTCTCATTCTATTCAAATACACAAGTTTACATCCATTTTGATATCATTTGCAAGGTGAAAATCCCCTTGTTATAGCAATTTCTATCACATCATTTGGTTAAATTAAATGTAGTTTTCATGTAATTTATGGTGGAACAATGAATTAGGGACTATTAGTGAGGGTTCCATCGGAACAAAATTCTTCCTAATAACCCGATGATATTCATTTATTGAATTTTTGTTCGTTTTACGGCGATATATTGGGCGTAGTTCATTTAGGTTGCTATTTTAGGATGTCTTGGCATTGTTAGATTATCCGTGTTGGTTATTTCTTGTAATATCCGTTTTGTGGGTGTGTGGAAATTTCGGGTGTGGGCCTAGGAACGCGACCCCGTGGTCTAAATCTGATGATGGACATCTTTTGATGTGGGTAATAGGAATGATGTAGTCTTCATTGTAAATATGTAATCGTCGGGCCTTAAAACGACGCCATGGAGAGAATCGTGTTTAAGGCCCCGTCATAGTGAAAATATGTGATTGTGGGCGTTCGGGGTTATTTTGATGGCTTACATGTCCGTGAATAACCCCCTACGCATTATAATTTGAATTGCAACACCAAAAAGGATTTCAAAGCTAAACGATGAAGATTTTCATAAAATCAATCAAACTAGGTTATTAGCATCACGAGGATAAGAAATTGGAAGTGCTAATGAATGTCGATTTCTATTTAACGAGAAGGCAAAAGAAAGATCGTGTTCAAATGTCACGAGAAATGGTTTTATGAAAATAAATGGTTGTTTTATTAAACCGTTGTGCATAGGGTTAAAGAGATCCTAGAAATTGCCCGCCACTTTGTATGCAAAAGCGATGTATAGGTCTCGATTCCTATTTTGATAAGGGTTTAAAAAACTGATCTTGTTTTGCCAAAACGACACCCAATGAAAATCTCGCAGTTTTGACAAATAAAATCAAACCTTTTTCGTAAAGAATAAAGCTTTCTCGTATAAATCGAAGGACATTCTAAAGCATTCTAAAAACACGACTTTCCATAAAAAACCCAAATGATTCTTTCATACAATCTCACCACAACATTCACGTAAACACACACACATACACACACACACGCACACACACTTTGGGAATTAAAGGGATAGGAACAACATCAAGATTGCGGTAACCGTGTTTCACGGAAGACGGGGGGTGCCTAACACCTTCCCCTCGCTTAAGCAGGCCCCTGAACTCTATGAATCTCGGTTTGCAGACCAATTAATTCGGATTCACATATGAGCCAGCGATTTACGAAAGAAAGAAACTCGGATGAGTTGGTACATCCATTTCAAATATACCAACTGGCGACTCTGGTCAATTGGCTCATCATAAGAAACGATCTTTCAAAACCCCATCGACATTAGTGCCGACCTTTTCCAAAAAATCATTTAATAAAAGGCTAAAATTGGAAAGGATAAATATCGCAACGAAGCGATTCCTCCCGGCGTCGACAGCTGGCGACTCCGCTGGGGACATTAGAGGGCTTAAGCCGCGTTCAAATCTTGATGCTGTCCTATCCTTTAAATTCATGAATGTGTATGTATGTGCGATATTTTGACCTGTTTTACTTGTTATTATGTGAATGTGTGTTTTGTCCAATGAATGAATGATTGAATAGAATTGTTTTACTTTAAAATAATCATTTGCATACGGTGAGGATGATGAATGTGAATGTATGTTGAGAGTGTACCTCCTCCTGAGGCAAACCTGTCGGTTGCTTATTACTGGACTCGAAGGGGCTGCTCCCCGGAGATGGCTCAGGAAACGCACCACCCATATCTGCTCCAATCGAAAGGATTCAGACGAGTAGATTGCGAAGATTTGGGGACCTTCATGCCGAAAAGCCGCGAGAGTAACCTTAGGGTAGGTCAGCCTCAGATTAACCCAACGTAGGAAAAGTCTCTTCATGCCCTTTTACGTTTACGCGCATAAATGTCATAGTCCCATTTAATATTTTTATATATACCTCCCTTGTGTCAAAAGAAAGGACTAACCTCTATGTTTTGCAGGGAATAGTTGGGAAAGCATAATAATTTGTATCTAGCATTTATTATTACATTAAGGGACTACTAACATTTTGTTTTGCAGGGAAAGATTAAAAAACACAAAAACACAAAAGTTACAGCTTTAACATGCATCCTCATCTTTCGTTTCCCAAGAACTAAACTTCAAACCATTTTTTTCTTGTAGGATTGCTCCTCAAACGCACTTGCAATCTAAGAAGGCCCAGGTTTCTACATCTGAAATGACTGACTGTCCACCTCCTAATCTTGGTTCCATATCTAGGGAGGAATTCGATGATTTTAAAAAACAGATGTTGGAAATGGCCACGATGCTGAAAGAGCAGTTCCTACTGAGACATGACCCACCAAACAAGGATCCGTCTAAGGATGATCAACCCCAGCCTAAGGGTGAGCCAGTCATCCCCAAAGCCATTCCTGCACCTAACAGGACAGTCATCACTATTCTAGAGGAGGGAGACACTGACGATCTTCGAAGGAAAATGAAGCAAATGGAGTAGACCATCCAATCCCTGAAAGGCGTAGGTTCCTTGGGCAGGGTAAATTATTCAAATCTGTGTGTTTTTCCAGGAACCAGATATCCGGAGAAGTTTAAAATCCCCAAATTTGAGAAATACAATGGGAAGGGGGATCCTTATACACATCTGAAAATATACATTGGGGAGCTTGGATCTTATGCAAAAGACGAAGGTCTAAGGATGCAATTATTCCAAAAGAGCCTGACGGGAGAAGCAAGAATTTGGTATGCCCGTTTTGATAATGCCCGGATCCACAATTGGGAGGAGTTGGCCCATACCTTCTTAACACAATATAGCTTCCAGGCACAAATGGCCCCTGATAGATACCAAATGACAAAAATCAAGAAGCAACCAAAAGAATCTTTCAGGATTATGCACAGCGATGGAGGGGTATGGCTGCACAGGTGAATCCCCCAATGAGCGAGTCGGAGATGGTGATGACCTTCGTGGATATTCAAGAGGCACCTTATTATGAGCGGGTTATATCGGGGATTGGAAGACCTTTTGCCGAGATGATAAAACACGGAGAAATGGTGGACATGGGGTTGAAGTCTGGCAAGATTCGGGATTTCACGGCTTTGGAAACAACTGCAGAACAAATCCAGAGTGGAAACTATGGCAGCACTTCCCGTAGGATCCAAAAGAAAAAGGAGGAAGATGTTTCCGTCATCCTGCAGGGATCATCTAGAAAGGCGGAGAACAATCCTCCAGTACAGATACAGAGAGTAGGGCCATCCCGACAGCCTAACTTCACTGATCAGAGGATGGGCGGGCGAAGAAGATTCGAGACCACGAAAAATCGAGTATTCACACCGCTCGGGGATCCTCTTGAGCGGATTTTGGCAGTATTGATAGCCCAGAGGAAAATAGTCGATTTGGTACCCCCAAGTGACCCGAAAGGAAGAAGATTTGACCCAAGCAAGCAATGCGCATACCACTCAGGTTCCCCTGGTCATGATACGCAGGAATGTTGGACGCTGAAGCACAAAATTCAGAACTTGATTGATAGTGGGGAAATCGTGGTGGAACAGCCAGACTCCCCAAATGTTAAAGTCAATCCCCTGCCTAGGCATGATGGAGAAGGGGTCAATGTAGCGGAAGCCAGTGAAGCCGAAGGGTCGTCAAGGCTGAATTATGTAAAGAAAATTGATGAGATGATCAACATGATAAGTGATCACGAGAGTACACGGGGAGCGCCAATTAGGTTGGCGGGTGTAAGCAGAAATATCATAGAGGGGCCTGTCAAGTTAACGGCTCCGAAACTCCTCACCCTTACAGCGAGACCGCAAATCCCTGTCAACAGTCTGAAAACGGTACCATGGAATTACGGGGGAGTGTCAGAGGAAGCGGCCAGTTGTGCTTCTGTAACATTAAAGGGGAATCCTTTATATCTTCCAGGACGAGTCCTTGAAAGCAAAACGAAGAAGAATGAAAAGATATCCGAGGAGAAAGCCATGGAATTCTTAAGGAAGATGGATCATCCAGAAGCAAGGGGGATCCAGATATTAAGCGAGGAGTCGACCCTGACATCGATCATGGATTTGATGTTATTATCCAGTGATCACTGCAAAATTCTGGCCAAAGTCCTGGAGGAGGCATACATTCCCAAGGAGATTAGCAAAGAAGGTTTCGGCCATCTGGTGGACCATCTGTTGGAAAGTAATGTAATATCGTTAACAGATGATGATATCCCTAAAGAGGGAAGGGGGCATCGAAAACCGCTGCATATTGCGGTAATCTCCTCGGGTTATATTATGAATGGGGTGCTGATTGATGGGGGATCGACGTTGAATATCTGTCCACTCAGTACATTGAAGAAGATGAACATCAATACGGGCCAGTCATGTAGTGGTACGAGCCTTCGACGGATCCCGGAGGGATACAATTGGGGAGATAGAATTGCCTGTGGAAATAGGACCTTGTACTTTTGATATCTCTTTCCAAGTCCTAGATATTGCGGCAAGTTATAACCTGTTATTGGGGAGGTCGTGGATACACATGGCCGGGGCATTTCCTTCCACGCTACACCAGCAAATCAAACTTATCATCGACGGGAATCTGGTGACGATCTCGGCAGAGTGTGATGACCCTTCTCCTTCCAGGAATGGCCTGCCGGTGATTAATGTGGACGAGTCGGCGGCACCTGCCAGTTTCCAGGCGCTGGAGATCAGCACTCCCCACTACAGATGCCTGGGGGCTCCAGCCGTGAAACCTAAGGTCTCTCTAGAACTTACCTTTGTTGCAAAAGAAATGATGAAAATGAAATTTCAACCTGGACAAGGGTTAGGAAAGAGTAGTCAAGGAATCACCGAGCCCATTCAACTACCCCATCAGATAGGCAAAGCACGGTTGGGATATCATGAAGGCGTAGCACGGAGACACCATCAAGGCCCGACCCCGACTCGACTGGCCGAAAATCCGATGACCAAGGTCAACAATGAACGAGGGACTAGCAAGCCTGTGATTGGGACAGAGGGTGAAGAATTGACCCCCACAAGTGATGAGTCGACCAAGAGGGAAAGTTTCCTACAGGAGGTCGCGCAAAAGTTCGAAACCAGGTGCCATATCCCCGTACAGTTAACGAGCAATGGAGAGGGGAAGGATGTTGCCACGCCACCGGGAGCCCAACAAAGTGTGCCTGTCATCGATTGGGCAAGGCTAATTATTCCTGAAGAAGGTATGAAGAGGGACTCAGGCAATGTGGCCGTAGTCATCGGGGAAGTTTCCGATGTGAAGCCACCTTTCATCCAGCGCATTTCGTCTGATCTAACCACCGACAACTAGACAATGGAACCAGTGATATCCAAACAAGGGTAAAACACGACATCAGGGTGGTAGACCCCAGAGGATGGGAGGATGAAGAAATATCATTTTTGTTTAGTATTTTGCATAATTATGTCATTTCGTCATGTTATCTAAAAAATGTGATCATTGTGGAAAATGACTTATATATGATAAATATTTTGTTTCGTGTCAGGTGTACCAATTTGAGTATTCCTTGCCTAACAAACGGTCTTTCAAATTTGAATGATGACTATGATTTTGATATTAAGCTGGATTTCGATTTAATGGGCATTAAGCAAGACGAGACAGATTACGACGACGCGCCTGACGAGATCAAAGGATGGGTCGAGGATAAACCCAAACCCAACTTAGACCAAACCATCAGCACAAATATCGGAACCCCTAACAAACCCAAAGAGCTCAAGATAGGGACAGACCTGACCTCTAGCCATAAAACAGAAGTAACCAAGTTGCTAAGCCAGTATGAGGATATTTTTGCCTGGTCTCATGAGGACATGATCGGATTGTCCACCGACATTATGGTACACCGGTTGCCCATCAAGGAGGGTTTCAGGCCTGTCAAGCAGAAACTAAGAAAGTTAAAACCGGAGTGGAGCTTGAAGGTGAAGGAAGAGATCATCAAACAGTTCAGGGCTGGAATCATTATGGTGTCCACTTACCCAGAATGGCTATCCAATGTAGTCCTAGTGGCTAAGCCTAGAGGGAAGGTGAGGGTATGTGTCGACTATATAGATCTGAACAAAGCCAGTCTCAAGGACAACTTCCCAGTGCCTTTTATACACATCTTGGTGGATAACACAGCCCAATACGAGATGTATTCTTTTGTTAATTGCTTTGAAGGGTATCATCAGATAATGGTGGCGGAGGAAGATCGGGAAAAAATCGCTTTCATCACCCCTTGGGGCACCTTCTGCTACAGACGATTGGCTTTTGGTCTCACAAACGCGGGGGCTACTTATCAGAGGGCCATGATGGCTTTGTTCCACGACATGATACACAAGAAGATAGAGGTCTACGTGGATGAAATTATAGTGAAATTAAGGGTAGAATCTGATCATATAACCCATCTCAAAAAGCTATTCGATCGGCTCAGAAAATATAATTTGAAGCTCAATCCGGCAAAGTGTGCTTTCGGAGTGCAGTCGGGCAAGCTCTTGGGATTCCTGGTTAGTGATCGGGGCATTGAGTTGGATCCGGCGAAGATTAAGGCCATTGTGGATATGTCGGCACCTCACACAGAGAAGGAGATAAGTGGATTCCTTGGAAGAATAAACTTCATCAGCCGCTTCATATCCCACTTGACTACATGCGAGCCGATTTTCAAACTATTAAGGAAAGATGCCTCCCAAGAGTGGAATGAGCAATGTCAGAAAGCCTTTCAGACCATTAAAAAGTAGCTGACAGAGGCACCAGTGCTAGTACCCCCGAAGGATGGGATCCCTCTGTTTATGTATATATCGGTCAATGCCATTGCGATGGGATGTATGCTGGGATAGAAGAACGAATCAGGCAAAGAGCAGGCCATCTATTACCTCAGCAAGAGATTTAGCCGATGCGAACAGAATTACACCCCCATCGAAAGGACCTGTTGTGCTTTGGCGTGGGCGACAATGAGGTTACAACACTATCTCCATGGTCACACTACGTACTTGATATCGAGAATGGATCCCCTGAAGTACATCTTTGAAAGGCCCATGCTGAATTGTCGATTGTCCAGGTCGAAGTTAATCTTGCAGCAGTTCGACATCGTATACGTAACTTAGAAAGCCATAAAAGGGCAGGGAATTACAGATCAGTTGTCAGAAATGCCAGCAGGGGGGATGGAGCCTTTAGAAACTCCTTTGCCGGGCGAAGATGTATTCTGGGTCTCACACACGAGATGTGATGACGAAGGGCAGTTCTGGAAGCTGTATTTCGATGGTGCCATGAACGCTGAGGGGGCAGGAGCCGGAGCAGTCCTGGTCTCTATCACCGGAGAGCAATACCCCGTGGCCACTAAATTGCAGTTCAGTAATTCGAACAACACAGCTGAGTACGAGGGATGTATATTGGGACTCTGTTTTGCCCGTGATATGGGAGTGAGGAGACTAGCGGTGTTCGGGGATTCAGAACTGGTAATCAGACAGGCAATCGGGGTGTACAACACTAAAGAGCTCCGGTTACTTCCATACCATCGTTGTGTTATCCAATTGATGCGAGAGTTCGAAGATATCGCTTTCCGATATATCCCCCGGGGACGGAATGATTTTGCCGATGCATTGGCAACTCTGGCTTCCTTAACCCACGTAATCAAGAGCAGGGACGTTCCACAGATTGAGATAGCAGTACAGAATGCCCTGGCATACGAGGAGCATGTTGCAGTATTATCGGACGAGGTGGTTCTGCCAAAGCAACCTTGGTATCATGACATAAGGGAATATCTGAGGGATAGATCCATTCCCGACCAAGCAAGCCGAGCTGAGAGGATGAGAATTCAAAAGATGGCAATGAAGTTTTACCTGAGTGGGGATTCACTCTACAAGAGGGATACTGGTTTGGGATTGTTGCAATGTGTAAATGAAACACAGGCACAAAAGACTATGGACGAAATACACGGTGGAGTGTGTGGGCCGCACATGAGTGGACCGATGCTGGCCAAAAAGATCTTGAGAACGGGACATTACTGGTTAACACTGAAAACCGACTGCGATGATCATGTTAAACGATGTTACCAATGCCAGGCGCACGGTAATGTAATCCATGCGCCCCCCAATGAACTGCATTGTATGACCTCCCCTTGGCCATTCTCAATGTGGGGTATGGATGTAATCGGACCAATAGAGCCCAAAGCGAGAAACGGACACCGATTTATCTTCGTCATGATCGATTACTTCACTAAATGGGTAGAAGCAGGTTCTTTACCTAAAGTAACTCAGGAGATCATCGTTGGTTTCATTAGGAATAATGTCATTTGCCGATACGGGCAACCTGAGGTCTTGGTCTCCGACAATGCCAAGAATTTGAGCAATGCCCTCATGAAGGAATTATGTGACCAGTTTAAGATCAAACACCTCAATTCTGTCATTTACCGTCCTAAGATGAATGGGGTAGTGGAGGCTGCAAATAAGAATATGAAGAAGATCATGGCGAGAATGTCCGCCAATCATCGAGGATGGCCGGATCTGCTACCTCTCACCCTGTTGGCGTACAGAACGTCGGTGCGTACTTCTACTGGGGCAACCCCTTACGCTTTAGTATATGGAATGGAGGCCGTTCTGCCAGTTGAGGTTGAGATGGCGTCCCTCAGAATCTTGATCGATGCTCAAATAAGCGAGGAGGATTGGATGCAAAGTCGGTACGACCAATTGGCCCTAATTGATGAAAGGAGGGTGGCTGCCGTTTTGCACGGTCAGTTGTATTAGCAAAGAATCTCTCGATCGTACGACAAGAAGATAAGGCCTCGAAAGTTCAAGGAAAATGACCTAGTGCTGAAGAGAGTCATGCCTTGTCAAGACGAAGCCAAAGGGAAGTTTGCCCCGAATTGGGAAGGACCTTTCGTGATTAAGAAAGTGCTGTCCGGAGGAGCCCTCATATTGCAAGAGATGGATGGTGAGGTGTTTCCACAGCCCATCAATTCTGACTCGGTGAAGCGGTTCTACGCTTGAATCATCATTTTCTCCTTTTTCTTTGAAGAACGAACTACGTAGGACCTGATTTCCCAACCTGTGGGAATACGTAGGCAGCCATCATGGCACGGTCCAATTCTTTACAAAATAATACTTTCTCTAACCAAAACCGATTCCCAATAGTCAGAATAACCTTCCTATACCCTCGAAACCTTCCTGAAACTAGCCCCTAATCAGCTTCATCTCAAGTAACATAACCCTAGCCCAACCAAACAGTTAGCCAAAATCTAAGACTCAGTCCGATGAAATCAACAGGGGTGCGGCGGTATCTGTCAAATCTCCATCAAGACTTGAGAAGAGAAAGAAGGCAAAATGACAAAATCATGGTCAACTGGATAAAATGAGGATCCAATGAAAGGCAACGATACGACAAAAAGGGAAAATGACTAAATTTAAATGCATGTCTACATATATAAGTCATTTTGTTACAAGATTTCTCTTTCGATAATCGATGAAACTGACCTAGTCTATGCAGGAAATAAAATAATCTACAAATCTGAAACTAACTGAAGCAGGATGGATAAGGTGGTGGACAGATCTGAAGCATCGGTATCCCCTATAATCTGCTGCCCTATCATGGTGATGCGATCCAATAAAGCAGTGGCTCGGCTGATAGTCTCAGAGTGAGCATCTATAACTGCCCTAGTCTGCAATACAATGGCGTCTCTATCAGCAAGGGCAGCATCTCTAGCCAGAATGGCAGCATCTCTCTCAACAAGAGCGGCATCCCTCTTAGCCTCAGTAATAATCAAGGCCAGGTGGAGTCGGGTATCCTCAGTAACCCGACTAGGGACAGAATCAGCTGAGATGGAATGATCTGTGGTATTATCTGGGAAAATCACTCCAGAGTCATCAAAAGCCCCAGTCTGACTCAAACCAACTGTATCCGAATCTCCACGCAACCATTACACATAAGCAAATGTCTGGATGGGGCAGCTCTCACTATATTCGGCAAAGATCCTGCGAGACCAAAGATCGTATACCCGCAGTAGATCTCTCTTTGTCTGGGGTGATATGAGGAATTGATAGTCGGCCGCGCCCGTGAAAGGGTGAAAATCCTGTGTCTGATCAAACTGCCCCAGAACCGCCAAGGGATGATAAGTCGTCATGCCCCTCAAGCCAGAAATAGGGATAAAATCCAAGGTGGGCACATAAGTCAAGAAGCTCAGGAAGGAGTAATAACCCGAATAGATCAAGAGATGAAAGGGCTCCTCAATAGACGACAAGAATTCTACCCAGGAAACCGCATCAACACAGCTCGCGGGACGGAACGAGAATTGTAGGGCTATGTCGTGGCTGAAGCAAAACCCATGGCGACGGAAATGACCGATGGGGCTGAGATGGCTCATAAACCACACGTACAACAAAACAGAGCTCCCCCTGAACACTCTGCCTCGGAAAGACTGACAATATGGGGCGAACATGTATGTATCCGCTAGTATCATGGGAATGATGGTGTAATCCTCCTGAAGAGCTCTAGTGGCCGCAATAATTCGCATGTCCAACAGATCGGATCCGGCCGGCAGATACAAAACTGAGATGACATAGGCCATCAAAACGTCTACTCTCAAGGTGCCCCAGCGCTCCTCAGATACAGAAAAATCACCAGAGAATCGATGAAAACTATCGGGTGAGCCGAATCGGTCAATCAGGAAGTGAAGGGGAACTAGATGGTCTGATGAGATCACCGATAACAGAACTGTCCTCCGCAACCCCGTGAAAGTCAAGAACTGACGGCGCATGGAACCAGCTGTGACCCTGGCACAAGGACCATCCAATAACAAACCGGTAAAGCGGGCGTACTCCTCGAGAGTAGGGGTCAGCTCCACTGTCCCTAATCTGAACACCTGACGAGCAGGGACCCAATGGCTCAGAATGCCCTCCACAAAGCTCGTCGGCACCTGAAAGGATAATAAGGGTCAGGAATGTCCCAGGAGACCATCTGCGATAACCCTGTCGGCCGGCGATAAACTGTCCAACCAGCGGAGAAGACTGCCAACCCACCCTGTGGGAGGAATGAGATCTAAACGTACCACGGCCTCTAGTGACGACATCTGTGAAAAATAGTATCAAAAAGACTGTGCAGGGGTCATTCTCTATCCATGAAAAAAAGAGCATGCATCATACAGTTAATAATAAAACAGTTGAACTGTCATAATGGTAGAACTGTGCATAAATAAATGAAAGAGTTCAATACATAATGCATAAAGTGAAAAAGAAATCTAACAGGTTCAAGTACAAAAGGCCCTATCCTATCATGATCTAATCAAAGGTAATGTCGTCTATGAAGTCCGGATCCTCGAACTGATCCCCTGGAGTGGTCGAAGTCGAAGGACCGAAGTTCGTATCCGGGATATAAGGCTACACTGGGGCATCAGATGAGCTCGGGCCTGTGTCAAAACCCGCACTGTCAGGATCATATGCATAGGCATCCTCTGGGGTCCGACCTAACGCCCGAAGATACAATGACAGCTGCTCCACCTAGCGGGTCAGAGTGGCTATCTGCTCAGCATGAGTGGGAGTACGAACGCAGGCGGCCCAGTCAGTCATCATCACTGAGCCAGGGACCATATCTCTGAGGAAGACTGTGGCCCGAGTCTGAGGACCGATAGTGCGGGGCACCCACCAAATACGAAAAGCCTCGCTCGTGCTGGGACCTGAAGAAAGTGACCGGCCATCCTCCCCCGCGAGCATAATCTCTGAAGGCGGAGAGTCCAACGGCCATGATGTAGTGAAAGGAAGGGAGTGCGGAATGTGGATCTCTCCAGTAACGCATCTGAATGCGCGCTCTCCTAGATACATCACCCAGCCCCCAACACTCTACAAAGTAAGGCGGCGGGTGGAGAGTGCGAACTCTGGGCCGGAGGGATATCCATCTGTAAATCCCACGGTCAGATGCTCGAAAAGGTAGGGAACCCAGATGACCTCCGCGGCAGTAATCAGCTCCAGCTGAATACGGCAATGTGCGAAGCTACTAGACACCGGGACCTCCTCCAAGGTGCTGTGGTGCCATCGCCGACCCCGGGGATAGGTATCCAGAATGAGAGTCGTGACAGGCCTCAGACATGGGAGTCGCTCGTACGCCCAGAACTGTGAATAAAGACAAGAAACAACATGAGTAATCGGCAGATACAGAAAAGGGAGATGAAATAATGGGAAATGCAGTAAGGAAAGAAGGCTTACTAGCAAAAAGGGGTAGAACCCAAGCCAAGCGTCTGTCCGTCCCTCTGAACGAAGACGAAGACCGTGGAGGAAGTAGGCAAAGGTGAAGGACCCCCAATCATAGTCGCCGATCCGGTCTACATCCCTGACAGCTCCGACGACGCTGAAATGAATGGTAGAGGAGTTGTTCCCTAGGAAACAACCCCTCATGATGGTCAGGAACAGACGCCGGAGCAGAATATCACGAGTGGCTCGATTTGCCGGGAAAGGCGTCGCATATATGCCTCCAATAGCGTCAACAGCCAAAGCTCCGGACCGAATGCTACGGGCCTTGAAGACCCGATCCTCGGCAGCAAAACCCAATAAAGCTCGGACCTCCGCTAGAGTAATGTCTAGATCCAAAGGGACACGGACTCCGGTGAACTCAATACCGGTGATGTACCTCCAATCCCAAGGTGTCAGCACAACCTCGCAGTCCAGAAGATGAAGGGACTGGGTCTGGTGGAACCATCGCTCAGACAAAGCCCTCATGTAACCCCAGGGGCACTAACGGGGAATGATAGTGAAGAAAGAGCGGAAACCCCAGGAATCCACCACCGTGCGATAATCAACGTGCAGTGCTGTGTAGAGGGAATAGATGTTGAACCAGTTGCCCCTCGGCTGGGTGAACTCGGGCACCTGTGGCAATCACTAAGGGGTCAGTCCGGATACGAATAGAGATTGAGAATGAATTCAAAGAAGTAATGAGTATGCCTCATTAGCGACAAGAGACGCTGAGGGGTGACGGCTGAGGTCTCGGCGTAACAAATCAGGCACCTGAACATGGGCACTGGGCAAAACGCGGCGAGCGGAGGGAGCTGGTGTGCTGGAGGACGGCCCCTCTGCCTTAATGTCTGGAAGAATGGCCTCCTCAGCCTCAGGGTGATCGGGCCGGACGACGGCCTCTGCTAGTCGACGAGCCTGGAGAGTTCGAGGCAAGGCCGGGGCGGGTGCAGCCTTACGACGGCGAACACCCGAAGCACGAGATGCAGCGGAGCTGCTGGGAGCATCAGGATCCATAGCTGGAGCGACACAGTCAAAGAGGGAGGTACATTATATTTCTAATTGTGTCACGAAATATTTTATCTGCCTATCTTCATCATAGGAATAATGCAGCATGATGCATGATTACTATATATGCATGAAGTAGATTAAAAAAAAAATCGGCAGAGTTTCGTCTATAAAATGAGCATCCCATGCACAAACATGCATGTTTTCCATCAACCCAGGCCACAGCAGATCAAAATTACATTGTATATGGTTAATTGCGACAATAAAAGGACCATAATGCATGATTTTCTTTCAAAAAGAAACAACAGATATGTGGGACCGCATCATGAGCATAAAATATGACTCGCGCAGTTGATACATAGCATGTATATACAATAACACATGGCATAGCACTTCAAAGCATGCATTTGTTCTCTAAAACATTCAAAGTAACAAATGTATAGCAAAACATTGACGAAATTGGTAAACAATCGGTCAAAGTGTTACCTGTAGCGCGCAGATCGATCTAACCAGAGCGATTTTTGCAAAAAGGTTGGAAAAGTCGGCCAACAGGACGTGCAAAGGCGCAAAATCGCGAAAGCCAGTGTGGGGTACGAGTTGAAAGTGACGGATCTGGGAAGCGGCTGGCTGCCTAAGAATCCCGATCTTGGCCGCAGATCCATCTGCGGCTGGGCCCAGTGCCTCCTCCCTTGTCCATTGCAAGCTTAATCGATTCTAAAACTCGTTTGATTCATAATGTGGTAATAAAATGCAAGATTTTGATGAATCGGGTGTCAAACACGACTTCTCAATTCGACGGAGCGACCGAATACGAGACCCGGCACTCACAGGACGATCAACCGGATACGAGACCCGGTGATCACGTGACTAGCGACCGGATACGAGACCCGACGCGGAAAAGACAATCAACCGGATACAAGACCCGGTGATTACGAGACGAGCGACCGGATACGAGACCCGGCGCAGACGAGACGATCAACCGGATACAAGACCCGGTGATCACGAGACGGGCGACCGGATACGAGACCCGGCGCCGACAAGACAATCAACCGGATACGAGACCCGGTGATTACGAGACGAGCGACCGGATACGAGACCCGGGACTCACAAGACGATCAACCGGATACGAGACCCGATGATCACGAGACTAGCGACCGGATACGAGACCCAGCACGGACGAGACAATCAACCGGATAAGAGACCCGGTGATTACGAAACGAGCGACCGGATACGAGACCTGGCGCAGACGAGACGATCAACCGGATACGAGACCCGGTGATCACGAGACGAGCGACCGGATACGAGACCAGGTGATTACGAAACGAGTGACCGGATACGAGACCCGGCGCAGACAAGACGATCAACCGAATACGAGACCCGGTGATCACGAGACGAGCAACCGAATGCGAGACCCGGTGCAGACAAGACGATCAACCGGATACGAGACCCGGCGATCACGAGGCGAGCAACCGGATACGAGACCCGGCGCAGACGAGACGATCAACCAGATACGAGACTCGGTGATCACGAGACTAGCGACCAGATACGAGACCCGGTGTAGACGAGACGATCGATTAGAAGACGAAACCCGACGACTAACAATGCGGTCAGGGATTGATGCATTGACACCTTTACGAATGTTTTGCTTGCCTTACATCTTGCGTTGCATCATAAGTTGTATGTGTTGCATCATGTATGTATTGCCATTCTTGTGCACTGTCATTCATGCATCGGGTGTCTATTTCTTTATCCTGTTCATTTCATTTAACATTTCATAAACATAATAAAGAGGGGCAGCTGTAGACACCCAAATTTTGCGTTCCCTATGCTAACCGTTACAGAAGGGCAAAATCGTCAATTGAACTGGCCTACGAGAGCGAAGGATGGGCACAAGTACGAACACTCGACGACACCGCGACGATTCGCAACCAAAACCGACGTGACAACAAGGCCGTCCGAAATGAGCATTCCCGAATGATGTGGCACGTCTCCCAGTAATTCTCGGACTACAAAATACAAGCCTTGCGGCGAAAACTGACGTCACGACATGAGAATCGAGGCATGGTACGAAAATCGAGAAAGTCAAACCAGCCAGCAGCGGATTGATCTGCGGCCAATAAGTGCACCTTTTGAAAACACGGAACTCGAAACACGGAAATCGAAACCAGGCTGAGTGGCTGGTGGGCGGCCAGCCAGCCGCAGATCCATCTGCGGCCAGCCGCAGATTGATCTGCGGCTGCCCTGGCTTCCCTTATCAGCCCAGTTTCAGTTCATTCGTTCAGGGAGAGAAGCAAAAGAGAGGAGAAGAATAAGCAGCAGCAACAGCAGCTCCGAAAATTAAAAAAGGAATAGCAAAAATTTGCAACAAGATAGGAGAGAAAGGAGAAAAACGGAGAGGATTTATACTCTTTTGATTTGATTGTATCATATATACTTCTCATTCTACTCAAATACACAAGTTTACATCCATTTTGATATCATTTGCAAGGTGAAAATCCCCTTGTTATAGCAATTTCTATCACATCATTTGGTTAAATTAAATGTATTTTTCATGTAATTTATGGTGGAACAATGAATTAGGGACTATTAGTGAGGGTTCCATCGGAACAAAATTCTTCCTAATAACCCGATGATATTCATTTATTGAATTTTTGTTCGTTTTACGGCGATATATTGGGCGTAGTTCATTTAGGTTGCTATTTTAGGATGTCTTGGCATTGTTAGATTATCCGTGTTGGTTATTTCTTGTAATATCCGTTTTGTGGGTGTGTGGAAATTTCAGGTGTGAGCCTAGGAACGCGACCCCGTGGTCCAAATCCGATGATGGACATCTTTTGATGTGGGTAATAAGAACGATGTAGTCTTCATTGTAAATATGTAATCGTCGGGCCTTAAAACGACGCCAAGGCGAGAATCGTGTTTAAGGCCCCGTCATAGTGAAAATATGTGATTGTGGGCGTTCGGGGTTATTTTGATGGCTTACATGCCCGTGAATAACCCCCTACGCATTATAATTTGAATTGCAACACCAAAAAGGATTTCAAAGCTAAACGATGAAGATTTTCATAAAATCAATCAAACTAGGTTATTAGCATCATGAGGATAAGAAATTGGAAGTGCTAATGAATGTCGATTTCTATTTAACGAGAAGGCAAAAGAAAGATCTTGTTCAAATATCACGAGAAATGGTTCTATGAAAATAACTGGTTGTTTTATTAAACCGTTGTGCATAGGGTTAAAAAGATCCTAGAAATTGCCCGCCACTTTGTATGCGAAAGCGATGTATAGGTCTCGATTCCTATTTTGACAAGGGTTTAAAAAACTGATCTTGTTTTGCCAAAACGACAACCAATGAAAATCTCGCAGTTTTGACAAATAAAATCAAACCTTTTTCGTAAAGAATAAAGTTTTCTCGTATAAATCGAAGGACATTCTAAAGCATTCTCAAAACACGACTTTCCATAAAAAACCCAAATGATTCTTTCATACAAACTCACCACAACATTCACGTAAACACACACACACATACACACACACGCACACATACTTTGAGAGTTAAAGGGATAGGAAAAGCATCAAGATTGCGGTAACCGTGTTTCACGGAAGACGAGGGGTGCCTAACACCTTCCCCTCGCTTAAGCGGGCCCCCGAACTCTATGAATCTCGGTTTGCAGAACAATTAATTTGGAGTCACATATGAGCCAGCGATTTACGAAAGAGAGAAACTTGGATGAGTTAGTACATCCATTTCAAATATACCAACTGGCGACTCTAGTCAATTGGCTCATCATAAGAAACGATCTTTCAAAACCCCGTCGACATTAGTGCCGACCTTTTCCAAAAATTCATTTAATAAAAGGCTAAAATTGGAAAGGATAAATATCGCAACGAAGCGATTCCTCCCGGCGTCGACATCATCGATCCGTTCTTCTTCTTGACAAATAAGACTGGTGCTCCCCATGGGGACACACTTAGTTGAATATACCCATTGTCCAGTAATTCCTGAAGTTGTATCAACAATTCCTTCATTTCCATTGGCGCCATACGATACAGAGCCTTTGAAATCGGTGCAGTCCCTGACACTAAGTCTATTACAAATTCAATTTCCCTATCTGGCGGAAGACCGAGTAATTCACTTGGAAACACATCTGGAAACTCTCTCACTATCGGTATATCTGTAATTTCTACCCCTCCTTTCTTTGTATCTACAATATAGGCTAAGTAGCCTTCACATCCTTTCTTTAGTAACTTCCTGGCCTGCATCATCGTGAGACAACATGAACGTTTCAGCGATGCGATACCATAAAATACTACCCTCGACCGGTTTGTGGCCTAAAGGTTCACACTTTTCTTCTGACAGTCGATCACTGCCGCATGGTCACACAACCAATCCATTCCCAATATTACATCAAACTCTCCCAACTTTATTGGGATCAAATCCACGCAAAAATTATATCCCCTAATCTCAGCGTAGCAATTACGAAGAATAAACTCTACAGAAATTACCTCATTATTCACAATTTCTATACTCAAAGGATTTTCTAACTGTTCTTGGGGTAAATTTAAGCATTTAGCAAACTCTTCAGACACAAAGGAATGGGTAGCACCCGAATCAAATAATGTGTAGGCATTTATGTTATTGATTGGGATAATACCTAACACCATGTCCTTAGTAATCACTGCATCCTGGACGGTCATGTTAAATGTTCGGGCAGGGGTGCGGTTCGGTGGAGTCGGACATCTAATCGTCAGTTTGCTGCCTCCTCCTCGATTGCTGCTTCCACCGCTGTTTCCTTTCTTCGGACAGTCTCTGAACTGATGCTCCATTGATCCATAAGAATAGCATCCACGGTTCTTCTTTGGGTTTGGGCAATGCGGTGCTATATGCCCTTCCTGGTTGCAGTTGTAGCAGACATTACGTCCCTTCCAGCACTCACCCTTGTGATTTTTCCCACATTTCGAACACGTTTCAATCTTCTTCTTAAATCCTCCCTGACTATTCCCTGCCTGATGAGTGTTGGTACTGTTGTTGCTGTTGTTACCACCGTCCCATTTTCTCTTTCCCGAATTGCTTCCACCGCTACTGCCACCTCCACGGTAGTCCCCTCCACTCTTCTTAATTTTCTTGTGTTGATTCAGGGCCTCAATCCCTCCTTCGGCGATGATGGCTTTTTCCAGCAGCGCACTAAAAGTCTCGATCTGGAGAACAGCTACCTTTTTATACAACCACGGTTTCAGCCCTTGTTCGAACCTTTGCGTCTTCAGCTCTTCAGTACTTACTTAAAGCGGTGCAAAACGCGCAAGCTCATTGAATTTGGCGGCGTACTGAGCCACCGTCATGTCTCCCTGTTTCAGCTCTAGGAATTTCACCACCATTTGCCTTTCCATACTCTTTGGGAAATAATTCTCGAAAAATAATTCCTTGAACTTATCCCACGGTATCACTCCTTTGCCTGCTCGTTGTTGGTTAGCCTCCCACCAATAATTTGCTTCTCCTTTCATCATATACATGGCAAATACTGTTTTCTGGTCATCCCCTACGCGTGCGATAATGAAAGCCTTCTCCATTTCCTTCACCCAAGACTGGGCTTCAATCGGATCAGTCATTCCCTTGAACTCTGGGGGTCCAACGCTCTTGAAGTCTTTAAAATTTGTTATGGGTGCTACCGGGGGATGGGGATCCACGGGCCCCGTATTCCTCCCTTGGGTCATTCTCTCCAGTATATCCGCTAACCGCTGCATGGGGTCCACAGGAACTCCTTGATTATTAACCGATCCTTGGGGTGGTGGTGGTGGGGCCGGTATGTTACGTCTAGGTGGCATTATCTGCTTAACGTAAGAAACTTAATGTCATCATTTCATTATACTAAGAGGAATATCTATCATGAATACTATAAGAAAACAACATATATAATAACGACAATTACATTTAGTGCTACCAGCTATTACAACATACATGACCATGCTATAGCGTACTACCATAGATGTCATCAACGTTCTTGATACAACGAAATGGTGAGGGGTCCACCAACATACTCCCCTTAAATAAGCACAAAAGTTACAATATTACAATACTATCCCACACATGTAGCAAAATGTTGGGATTAACATATACAAGATTACAAACAGCTAGGCACATAAGTTAAGCAACCTATCCGATTATACTGATGAGTGGGTTTCATACCTACGAATTAGGTATTGTTGAACTTAATTATTGTGGTCTTTAAGTGTTTTTAGTATTATTTTATTTGTTTTTGTGTTTAATTATTGTAGGATGGAGTTGGAGGGGCATAGAAGTCATTTGGTGAAGAAAAGAATTAAAAAGATTAAAATTTGAGCTGAGTGGCATTTTTGTAATTCCTGGGACATGACCTAGCGCCAGAAGCGCTAGGAATAGCACTAAAGTAGCGCCAGAGGTGCTAAGTCACGAGATTTGATGCTGAGTTGCGGCTGAAGGAGGAAAAGGAAGCCAATTCGGAAGAGGATTCTAGTTTTGACTGATCAGATTTAGAGGAGGAAACCAACAAAAAAACAAGGAACTGGGAGACTTTTATTATTTTTATTCTACTTTTCTAGAGAGTTAGTGTGTGAAGTTTATTGTGGATTATTATTGTTCAAGTGTTGGATATTGATATGGGTAAAACTTTACTTTGGGTTTTATTCTTCAATTGGGTTTGATCAATCTACTTCTTCTTACTTCAATTGATTGTTTACTCTCCATGTTTAGTTTTGATCCCATAATGGCTTTTGGTTCAGACATGAACTAAACTTCATTATGGGATTCTAACGGATTTTAATATGTAGTCTAATTAAAAGCTTGATTGTTAGATTGTTTTGCATATCATAAGGAACTTCTATCATGATTGTTTTGCATGTATGAATGCTTGATCACCATTCGACTTCAGTACTTGTATGGAATTGAAAAATGACTTATAAGTATGGATTGTAATCATGATAGCTTGCGAATATGAGGCTTAATTTAATAGCTTAAATATTTTGTGAGTCAGATAGAAATATACTGTTTCACCGTAAGAGTCAAAATAAGGGCTTGTGCTTAAAATCAATATAATTGCAATTTCGCATAGAAATATAGTGATTTTGATTATAGTGGTGATTGCATGGTGTCTATCGAGTATGGATATTATGTAAGTAGGTCATAATGCATTGACAAATGGTTATGTCTATTTTAGTGACCTTGACTACTTTTCTGTGATATGTACACTGTCTAGCATGATGGTGGTAATTAGGTGAACTATTAAATGAAGTTAGGATCCCATTAATTCCAGGCTTGATATATTTTGTAAGTATTTGCATAGTTAGTTATTAATTGATATAGAAGTAATTTTGTCACCAAAAGTAAGTCGATAGTTTAAGCAAATAAGTATAGTGATAGAACTGTTGCATAGTAATTTAATTTAATCCTTTCTCTGTGGGACGATACTCTACTTCCTCTGTATTACTTGTTGATCACGTATACTTGCGTGAGTTAGAGCTCTTTTATTAAAGACTAAAAAGGAGGCAACAAGTTTTTGGCACCGTTTCCGGGGAAAGGCGTTTAGATTTTTATTATTATCATCAGTTTTAAGCTATATTGTTTGACTTAGACAAATCTAAACTTTTCTCATTTCTATTTTTCTTTTTGTTTTGAGTTTTAGGTACTTGTAGAATTTGTATGCACACACGATCATCCAAATCAGAATTGATACCAGCACAAGATAATATCGACGGAAGAGGTTGGAAAGCAAGAGTGCGTAGAAATTTTCAAGCACAGTTGGACGATACTATATCGAATATGGCGGAAGAACAAAGAGTAGAGCAAAGAGAGGAGCGTAAATCTTTGATGGAATATTCTATGCCAAACATCAGTGGATTGCAGTCTAGCATAGTCAGACCAGCAATAGAAGCAAATACCTTTGAGATAAAATCGGGAACCATTCAAATGGTGCAGAATTCGGTTCAGTTTGGGGGTGCGCCTACAGACGATCCTAATGAGCATCTCTTAAGTTTCATTGAAATATGCAATACATTCAGATACAACGGGGTGACGGAGGATGTCATCCGACTAAGACTATTTCCATTCTCATTGAAGGATAGAGCGAGGAGTTGGCTTCATTCTTTGCCTCCAGGATCAATTACTACATGGGAAGACCTAGCACAGAAGTTCTTAGCCAAGGTTTTCCCAATGGCTAAAACTACAAAAATGAGGACAGCAATCTCTCAGTTTGAGCAACATCTTATACGAGGCCTGGGATAGATACAAAGAGATGCTAAGGAAGTGTCCACACCATGGGATGCTAGATTGGATGGTGATCAACACATTCTATAGTGGATTGGGATGGCAGTCAAGGAAAATGGTAGATGCAGCTGCAGGTGGAGCTTTAGGGGCGAAGAGCTATGACGAAGCTTATGACCTTATCGAGATTATGGCAGCAAATGATTTCCAGAATCCTACAGCCAGAATGCCACAACCCAAAGTTGCAGGTTTGTTGGAAGTGGACGCTATTACCCAGTTGTCAGCACAGATGGCGGCTATGGCAAAGAAAATAGATTCGTTGTCGGAAAGCAAAGCCAAGTCAGTTGCCCTCGTATGTGAGATTTGTGCGGGGTCGCACTCAACAGATCAATGTGCTATCAACTCGGAGTCAGTGCAGTATGTGAACACTTACAGGAAAGACCAAGGTCAGTTTCAAAACACATACAACCCCAACAACCGCAATCATCCAAACTTTAGTTGGTCAAATAATCAAGGAAATTAGCAACAACAGTTTCAGCAGAATCAGCAGTTTCCATCTTAGCCAGCGCAGCAACAGTTTGCTCCACGACCACTTTTTCCACCGGGATATTCTCAACAACAAAATTCTACTCCATATGCACCTCAGCAAGAAAAGAAATCAGAAATGGAGGAGATGATGTTAAAGTACATGGCAAATATGGAGGTGATGATCAAAAGCCAGGCAGTGGCTATTAAAAATCTGGAAACTCAGATGGGGCAAATGACGAATATGCTTAACAGCAGGCCCCAAGGTTCATTGCCAAGTAACATAGAGGCAAATCCACGGAGAGAGGGTAAGGAACAGTGTCAGGCCATTACACTCAGATCGGGAAAACAATATTCAGGAAATGCACCAGACACAGCAGCACCGAGTAAACAAGAGGATGATATTGGGATAGAAACTGAGATAGAAAGTGAAGCTGAACAAAAAGAGATGAAGGAAGAGTCCGAGTCGCAACAAGTAGAGAAGGAGAAAGCGAGTTCAGATAAGAAGCCCGGGAATACAGTACCGCAAGTTCACCCTCAAGTTCCGTATCCGCAGAGATTGAACAAGCAGAGGGACGATAAACAGTTCAGAAAGTTTTTGGAGGTGTTTAAGAAACTGCAGATCAACATACCCTTCGCGGAGGCATTGGAACAAATGCCAAGTTATGCAAAGTTCATGAAGGGTATACTGTCAAGGAAGAGAAGGTTAGACGAATTTGAGACAGTGGCCTTGACGGAGGAATGCAGTGCAGTGCTTCAGCGTAAATTACCTCCAAAGCTGAAAGATCCGGGCAGTTTCACAATTCCATGCACAATCGGAAAGATGAGCTTTGATAAATGTTTGTGTGATCTTGGGGCAAGTATCAACCTGATGCCTTTGTCTGTATTCAGTCAGTTGGGATTGCCGGAACCAAGGCCAACAAATATTTCTCTGCAGCTAGCTGATAGATCTATCACATATCCACGGGGGATAGTGGAGGACGTACTGGTGAAAGTGGATAAATTTATCTTTCCGGCAGACTTCATCATTCTAGATTATGAGGAAGACAAAAACATACCAATCATAATAGGGAGACCATTCCTAGCCACGGGGAGGACTTTGATAGACGTGCAGAAAGGGGAGCTTACAATGCATATACATGATCAGGAGGTGACGTTTAACGTCTTCAAGGCAATGAAGCTCCCAACTGATGAAGAAGAATGCTTCAGAGTAGATTTGGTGGATAGTGTAGTGCATGATGAAGTTGAGAGTTTGTTGGGCTTTGAACCACTGCAGAGGGTGATAGCTGAAAATTCAGATTTAGAGGATGAAGAATATGCCGAACTTGTACAATATTTGGATACCACCCCTAAATTCGGAAACTTCAGAGCACCTATCGAGCCACTTACGAAAGCGGGAGAGACATCGGTAAAGTTGAAACCATCTCTTGAGACACCTCCCGAGCTTGAACTTAAACCACTTCCAGAACATCTCAGGTATGCATTTTTAAATAAAGATTCAAAGCTACCTGTAATTATTTCTTCTGCACTAACATCTTTTCAGGAGGAAAAACTGCTACGAGTGCTTAGAGAGGTTAAATCAGCTATTGGATGGACCATAGCCGATATCAAGGGGATAAGCCCGTCTTTTTGCATGCATAAGATCTTATTGGAAGATGGTAGCAAGCCGACAGTTGAACAGCAAAGAAGGCTCACTCCTATAATGAAAGAAGTGGTTAAGAAAGAGATTCTGAAATGGCTGGATGCGAGAATAATCTACCTAATTTCGGACAGTTCATGGGTGAGCCCTGTGCAGTGTGTACCAAAGAAAGGTGGAATGACCGTTGTCACCAATGAGAATAACGAGCTGATCCCAATGCGAACAGTAACAGGGTGGAGAATCTACATGGACTACCGCAAGCTTAACAAAGCTACAAGGAAGGACCATTTTCCACTTTCGTTTATCGATCAGATGTTGGACAGACTGGCGGGTCATGAGTATTATTGCCTTCTGGATGGGTATTCAGGCTACAATCAGATTATGATAGCTCCAGAAGACCAGGAAAAGACTACTTTTACATGTCCATACGACACTTTTGCCTTCAGAAGGATGTCTTTCGGGTTGTGCAATGCTCCTGCCACCTTTCAGAGATGTATGACAGTAATTTTTTCAGACATGATCGAACAGAATGTGGAGGTATTCATGGACGATTTCTCGGTATTTGGTGATTCTTTCGATTTATGCCTTGAAAATTTGGTTATGGTTTTAAAGAGATGTGTTGAAACAAATCTGGTATTGAATTGGGAAAAGTGCCATTTTATGGTACAAGAAGGAATCATACCGGGGCATAAAGTTTCAAAGAAAGGAATTGAGGTAGACAGGGCAAAGCTGGAAACCATTGAGAATTTACCTCCACCTACTTCAGTAAAAGGTGTTCGCAGTTTTCTTGGACACGCAGGCTTCTACCGCAGATTCATCAAGGACTTCTCCAAGATAACTAAACCATTGTGCAGTTTATTGGAGAAGGATGCAAAATTTAATTTTAATGAGGCTTGCATGAGGGCATTGCACTTAAAGAGTAAATTAACTTCAGCACCAGTTATCACAGCACCAGATTGGGCATTGCCATTTGAGCTAATGTGTGATGCCAGTGATTACGCAGTAGGGGCTGTCTTGGGGAAAAGGAAGAAGAAGATGTTTCATGTGATATACTATGCCAGCAAGACCCTTAGGGATGCACAGTTAAATTACACCACCACGGAGAAAGAGTTATTGGCAGTGGTGTATGCCTTTGATAAATTTCGGTCATATTTGATAGGCACCAAGGTGATAGTGTATACGGATCACTCGGCAATTTGACATCTAGTGTCAAAGAAGGATGCAAAGCCCAGATTGATCAGATGGATATTGTTATTGCAGGAGTTTGATTTGGAGATCAAGGACAGAAAGGGGACCGAAAACCAAGTGGCATACCACTTATCTCGACTAGAGCAGCAGGAAAGGAAGATAGATGGCACAGTTGAAATTAATGAATCCTTTCCGAATGAGCAATTGTTTGTGGTACAAGGGGAGGTGCCATGGTTTGCAGACTACACAAATTATTTGGTGAGTAAGGTGATACCTTCTGACTTGGTGGGGCATCAAAAGAAAAAGTTCCTGCATGATGTTAAATGGTATATATGGGATGAGCCGTATTTGTTTAAACAGTGTGCGGATCAAATGATAAGAAGGTGTATCCCATATAATGAGACCGAAGGGATTTTATAGGATTGCCATTCTTCTGTATATGGAGGACATTATGGAGGAGAGAGAACAGCGGCTAGAGTACTTCAAGCAGGATTCTACTGGCCAACAATCTTTAAAGATGCTTACAATTTTGTTCAGCGGTGTGATAGATGCCAGAGAGTTGGTACTATTTTAAAGAGGAATGAAATGCCTTT
Organism: Aralia elata; assembly: GCA_034770075.1. Taxonomy (NCBI): domain Eukaryota; kingdom Viridiplantae; phylum Streptophyta; class Magnoliopsida; order Apiales; family Araliaceae; genus Aralia; species Aralia elata. The sequence goes on along the minus strand of CM068380.1, from coordinate 32,003,446 downwards.
GAATACAATCCTTGAAGTAGAAGTTTTCGACGTTTAGGGGATTGATTTCATGGGCCCTTTCGTGTCTTCGTGCGGTAATCTCTACATCTTATTAGCAGTTGACTATGTGTCTAAATGGGTAGAAGTGGCAGCACTCCCGATAAATGATGCCAAGGTAGTCCTAAAGTATTTGCATCGCAGTATTTTCACTAGATTTGGGACTCCTAGGGCCATTATTAGCGATGAAGGTAGTCACTTCTGCAATAGGCAGTTCACAGCGTTGCTGGCCAAGTATGGGGTAAATCATCGTATTGCTACAGCTTATCACCCACAGATGAACGGCCAAGCGGAAGTATCCAATCGAGAAGTAAAAAGAATACTCGAAAAAATTGTGAATCTGACGAGGAAGGATTGGTCCTTAAAGCTAGATGACGCTGTGTGGGCATATAGGACTGCGTACAAAACTCCGTTGGGTATGTCACCGTTTCAGCTGGTTTATGGAAAAGCTTATCATCTTCCGATGGAGCTAGAACACAAGGCATATTGGGCAATTCAGAAGTTGAACTTTGATTCGACAGCTGCAGGTGAGAAGCGTTTACTCCAAATCAATGAGTTAGACGAATTTCGACTACGGGCTTATGAAAACTCGAAGCTGTACAAGGAGAAGGTGAAGAAGTGGCATGATCGTAAGATCATAGAAAGAACATTTGAACCGGGACAAAGGGTTTTACTTTTCAACTCTAGACTTAAACTTTTTCCCGGGAAGCTGAAATCAAGATGGTCAGGACCATTCACAGTGAAGACGGTCTTTCCACATGGTGCGATTGAAGTCTACGACAAATTTCCGGATCAATCATTTAAGGTGAATGGACAGAGGTTGAAGCATTACTTTGGGGATGAGGTGGACAGACAGAAAGTCACCTTAATCCTGTCTGCGACATGAGATTCCGGGATAGTCAAGCTAATTGACTATAACTTAGCGCTATCTGGGAGGCAACCCAGCATTTTAACTTTCTGTTTTGCTTTGGTTTAGTCATTTAATTTTCTTCAAAAAAAAAAGAAGGTGTTTTTGTAGCTAACTTGGGACTTTAAATTGATTTGTGTGTAGGTTGAGGAAATGAACTGAAGAAATTTGGCTAAGTATGGAACTACACGCCTAAGCGCTCTAGGCGCCCATCTGAGTGCATGACCAGTGCACTAGGCGCCAGCCCAACAACCGAGCTACTGCATATCAGCGCTCTTGGCGCTCGTCAAGGCCAAAACTCAGCGCTCTAGGCGTTAGCACCTGCTTAAACTTCTGCATAATAGCGTCGTTGGCACTCATTCCCTTTCTAAGCACAGCGCGCTAGGCGCTCGGGAAAGGCCCAGCCTATATACTCCAGCGCTAGAGGCGCCCACACCTTCACCAGCCAAGCGCCAGCAGCGCTACTCCCACACCAACAGCTACTGCACCACAGCGCTAACAGCGCCCAACCCATAACAAATCAAGCGCCAATAGCGCTATACAAACCATCAACTACTGTAACTCAGCGCTAGACGCGCTCAACCATGCACAAAGCCAAGCGCCAACAGCGCTCAACAGGCAATTTTGAAAAAAATTTGTGTAAACCCTAATCAGGCATCTCAAGTTCTTTTATTTCTTTTCACCTCAAACCCATTTTAGCCGCCTGTGTTCCCTTTCTCCTCTTTCTATTGTGATTCAATCGCTCCAGCTCTCTATTTCAATCTCCAATCGAGCCGCTTGAACACTTTTCTCCCAAAACTCAATTCCAACCTTACTTTTATATTTAATCCAATAGCGAAAACCTTCATCACTCCATTTAGGTTACAAAGGAATGCAACTTTCTCTCCACTTGGGTATGAATGTTTGATACAAGCTATATTTATCGGTAAGTTTAATTGTGTGTAATTGATTTGGAGGGTATTTCCTTTGCATTGAATTGATTATATTTAAAAGGAATTATTTGGTTGTGCTTGTAACCCAATTGAGTTTGTGTTGGCTCAATTGGGATTGGGTTTAAGTTTCATTTGTCTATCTTTATGCTTGCAAGTTGTGGGAGATTTCATTGTGCTAAATTGGGTTATTCATAAATTTGGGGAAAACATTGTCTAAGGGTTTTTAAAGGGTGCCTACCAAGTGTTCGACAGATTGTCCCAACGAAATTTTGGTTTTTTTTGGGTCTTGATTTGTGCTTAAGTGGTTAATAATGGCTCCCAAACGACATCGAGGGGAGAGCTCAGGTTCGTCAGCTGTTGTGAAATATGATAAAAAGAAATTTGTTAGTCGAGAAGCAAGTGATAGGTTTAAAAATTGGTCCTCCGGGAAATCTCTAATACCTGAGCGTGGCTTGCTACCTATTGAGCATGTAGATGGGGAAGTTGCTCACATGATACGCACTCGAAATTGGATGGTATTTACTGCGCAACCCGAGCCAGCTGCCGTTAATATTGTGAAGGAGTTTTATGCCAATGCTAAAGAAGCTAATGGGAATCTGGTTATGGTTCGGGGTCAGGAAATAAATGTGGGGCGTAAAGCTATTAATGCGTATTATGGGTTGCAGAAAATTCACAGGGATGGCTATACGAAATACTTGGAACAGGATTTAGATTATTCTGAGATTATCGCAGCCCTCTGTGAGCCAGGGACAGAATGGAAGCTGACTGACCAACAAGAAGCTGTGCACTTCCCCTCAGCCAAATTGAGCAGATATGGAAAAGCATGGCATGCTTTTATATGTGCCAAGTTGATGTCGTGCCGCCATATGAGCGCTGTAATTAATCAGCGGGCGGCGTTATTGTTTTGCATTGCCAAAGGGAAGACAGTGTATATAGGGGAGGTAATTCATGAATCTATCATACACGCACTTGAGGGTAGTACCACAGGTGGACTGCCTCACCCTTCATTGATCACAGATTTGTGCCGTCGTGCTGGAGTCAAGTGGGATAAAGATAAACTTATGCAGGCTCCATTGCCTCCAATTGATCATTTTGCAATGTTACGGTACAGAGTCTGGAGTGGAGGTGAATCGCACCCAAGGGGCTTAGGTTTCATTCTACCACAGGAGCAGCCACAGGAACAACCACTAGCTGTTGAGGATCCGGTTCCAGCCCCCACTATCGTTGAGACTATCCGACAGGATCTTCGGCACCATACTCGACGGATAGACTTAGTGGCAGGATCAATTCAGAGGGGTTTTGATCGGATGACGCGATAGCAGAGTCGACTTGCTCAGCGCCAGGCGGAGATTTATGCTTATAATGTTAATTGTTCCACAGCCTTGGCGGATATGTTTGGGCGGTTGAATCCTTTAGCAGGACCATTCCAATTTCCACCAGCTCATCCTCTATCTATTTACCCACCACCTGACTCACCTCCTGATGCGGATGATGATGATGATGATGATGATGATGATGACGCTGTCGATGGCAGTGATGATGAGTAGTGTTTTTCATCAGGGGAGTCCTCTGTTCTTAATTTCTTATTATTTTTCAATGAGGACATTGTCTTGTTCAGTTTGGGGGGTAGTTTTTTGTTTTCATACATATAGATTGTTATGTTTCATTGTGTTTAAACTTGTTGCATGGTAGTTGCATTACGTTTTAGGTTGTGTTATGCATCTAGTTTCATGAATTAAGCATAAATTGATATAGTATCTAATGTGGCCAATGATAAGACTGGTTTCATGGTTTTAACTTAAGAAGAATTAAAAACTAGTGCTTAGTGATGACTTTGATTAGGAACTGAAGTTTAACTTGTCTGAAACTTTTGTTAGTAAGGAAAGCACATAATCAATTGTTTTGATCAATTTAATTCAAATTGTTGCATAATTTTCTTCTGGTGGAAGATTTGGGTTAAAACTTGATAATATCAGTGAAACGTCCATTAAATCAAAAACAGGCAAGAATCTAAGTTTGGGGGAATCTTGGGGTAAAAAAAAGAGAATTAGAAAATTTTGAACCTTTCATAATTGAAAAATGAATCATGTGGTGGGTTGAGATGGAGCATAAAACGCACTCACTCATAAACACATGGAATGAGATGGAGCGTAAAACGCACTCGTTTAAAAGAAAATGAGATGGAGCATAAAATGCACTCATTAAAGAGAAAAAAATTGTTTTAAATTCCTGGGGAAGGGTTTAAAAAGGATTTAAATGTGTTAAATAACCTTAGCGATACCCCTATTCTTAGTGATTGCTTGAATCAGTTGAATTGGTTGTGTTCATGGGTTGAATTGAGTTACAATTGAAAGTTTTCTTCTAAGAAGTCAATTATGTGATGGATTTGAATTGTAATTGATTGAAATGGTTGATATACACACACGCACGACATGGGTGATGACAGGTGTAACTTAACTAATTGGTTAGAGTTAGAAACTTTGCATTGGTTAGAGATTCTACTTAAGTATGTATGATATCTTTGAGGCCTGATGTTGGATACTATGTTGGTTGATTGTTTGATTCGTAGGCATGATAATTAGTTTGCATTTGCATCATTGCATTGCTTGGGGACAAGCAATTGGTTAAGTTTGGGGGTATTTGATGAGTGAGTTTCATACCTACGAATTAGGTATTGTTGAACTTAATTATTGTGGTCTTTAAGTGTTTTTAGTATTATTTTCTTTGTTTTTGTGTTTAATTATTGTAGGATGGAGTTGGAGGGGCATAGAAGTCATTTGGTGAAGAAAAGAATTAAAAAGATTAAAATTTGAGCTAAGTGGCATTTTTGTAATTCTTGGGACATGACCTAGCGCCAGAAGCGCTAGGAATAACACTAAGGTAGCGCCAGAGGCGCTAGGTCACGAGATTTGATGCTGAGTTGCGGCTGAAGGAGGAAAAGGAAGCCAATTCGGAAGAGGATTCTAGTTTTGACTGATCAGATTTAGAGGAGGAAACCAAAAAAAAAAGAAGGAACTGGGAGACTTTTATTATTTTTATTCTACTTTTCTAGAGAGTTAGTGTGTGAAGTTTATTGTGGATTATTATTGTTCAAGTGCTGGATATTGATGTAGGTAAAACTTTACTTTGGGTTTTATTCTTCAATTGAGTTTGATCAATCTACTTCTTCTTACTTCAATTGATTATTTACTCTCCATGTTTAGTTTTGATCCCATAATGGCTTTTGGTTCAGACATGAACTAAACTTCATTATGGGATTCTAACGGATTTTAATATGTAGTCTAATTAAAAGCTTGATTGTTAGATTGTTTTGCATATCATAAGGAACTTCTATCATGATTGTTTTGCATGTATGAATGCTTGATCACCATTCGACTTCAGTACTTGTATGGAATTGAAAAATGACTTATAAGTATGGATTGTAATCATGATAGCTTGCGAATATGAGGCTTAATTTAATAGTTTAAATATTTTGTGAGTCAGATAGAAATATACTGTTTTACCGTAAGAGTCAAAATAAGGGCTTGTGCTTAAAATCAATATAATTACAATTTCGCATAGAAATATAGTGATTTTGATTATATTGGTGATTGCATGGTGTCTATCGAGTATGGATATTATGTAAGTAGGTCATAATGCATTGACAAATGGTTATGTCTATTTTAGTGACCTTGGCTACTTTTCTGTGATATGTACACTGTCTAGCATGATGGTGGTAATTAGGTGAACTATTAAATGAAGTTAGGATCCCATTAATTCTAGGCTTGATATATTTCGTTAGTATTTGCATAGTTAGTTATTAATTGATATAGAAGTAATTTTGTTACCAAAAGTAAGTCGATAGTTTAAGCAAATAAGTATAGTGATAGAACTGTTGCATAGTAATTTAATTTAATCCTTTCTCTGTGGGACGATACTCTACTTCCTCTGTATTACTTGTTGACCACGTATACTTGTGTGAGTTAGAGCTCTTTTATTAAAGACTAAAAAGGAGGCAACATATACCGCGCTCCACAGCGTTGTCATACTCCCTATGACCCATATGGATCATCAAGTATCGACTCATGGTGTGACGAGTCTGTCCCTCTTCAGTTGGGTAGTGGTACACACCATCTATCCACCTGCCCATTGCCGAGTGGAAAGCATATCCCATTCGGTTCATCTTTCTCTTACCCCTCTTCACTTCACCCTCCAGGTCGTCCACTCGTTCTACGGCATCATCCCGTTGTTCCTTGATCCGAACATGATTTTCCACCTCCCTACCTAGCTGGTTCTTCAGAATCTCATTATCCATTTGCAAATTAACTCCCCGATGCTCTGACTGCTCCAGCTTTCCTGCCAATTCTGCATTCCTCGTGATGAGTGGGTTTTATACCTACGAATCAGGTCTTGTTGGACTTAATTATTACGGTCTTTAAGTGTTTTTAGTATTGTTTTATTCGTTTTTGTGCTTGTTTATTGTAGGATTGGAGCTGGAGGGGCAAAAGAGTCATTTTGGAGCTTAAAGGGTTGAAATCAGACTTGGTGGCATTTTTGTAAATCTGAGGGCATGACCTAGCGCCAGAAGCGCTAGGAATAACACCACTATAGCACTAGAGGCGCTAGTGCACGGATTTTGTTGATGATGTGCGGTTGGATGGAAAAGAGGAAGCCAATTTGGAAGAGGATTCAAGCTATTATTGATAAGATAGAGAGAAGGAAACCCTGAGAAGGAACTTGGAGACTATTATTATTATTATACTACTTTTCTAGAGATAGTTTCGGGAGTTTTACTGTGGTTTTATTATTCAAGTGCTGGATTTTGATGTGGGTTTGAGCTTACTTTGGATTTTATTCATCAATTGGGTTTGATCAATCTACTTCTTCTTATTTCAATTGATCGTTTATTTTCCAATGTGTAGTTTTGATCCCATAATGGTTTTCGGTTCAATCATGAACTAATCTCCATTATGGGATTCTAACGGATTTTAATGTAGTCTAAATATAAGCTTGACTGTTAGTTTGTGTTGCATATCACAAGGAACTTCTATCATGATTGTTTTGCATGTATGAATGCTTGATCACCATTTGATTCCAGTGCTTGTATGGAATTGAAAAATAACATACTAGTATGGATTGTAATCATGATAGCTTGTGAATATGAGGCTTAATTGGGTAGCTTAATATTTTGTGAATCAGATAGAAATATATTGTTTCACCGTAAGAGTCAAAATAAAGGCTTATGCTTTAAATCAATATAATTGCAGTTTCACATAGAAATATAGTGATTTTGGTTATAGTGGTGATTACATGGTGTCTATTGAGTATGGATATTATGTGAGTAGGTCATAATACATTGACAGATGGTTATGTCTATTTTAGTGCTCTTGGCTATTTTTCTGTGATATGTGAACTGACTAGCATGAGGGTGGTAATTAGATGAACTATTAAATGAAGTTAGGATCCCATTAATTCCGATTTTGATATTTTCCATTATTATCTGCATCTTTAGTTGTTAATTGGTTTAGAAATAATTTTATCACCAAAATTAAGTCATTAGATTAGGCAAACAAATATAGTGATAGAACTGATGCATAGTGATTTAATTTAGCATTTTCTCTGAGGGACGATACTCTACTTCCTCTGTATTACTTGTTGACACATGTATACTTGCATGAGTTAGAGCTCTTTTGTTAAAGACTAAAAAGAGGGGATGACACTGGGGTTGAAACTGAGAAAGAAATTGAGGCTGATCAGAAAGAGAAGAAAGATGAGTCCGAGTCGCAGCAAATAGAGAAGGATAAAGTGAGTTCAGATAAGAAGCCTGTGAATACAGTACCACAAGTTCATCCTCAGGTTTCGTATCCGCAAAGATTGAACAAATAGAGGGAAGATAAACAGTTCAGTAAGTTTTTGGAGGTTTTTAAGAAACTGCAGATCAACATACCTTTCGTTGAGGCATTGGAGCAGATGCCAAGTTATGCAAAGTTCATGAAGGGTATATTGTCAAGGAAGAGAAGATTAGACGAGTTTGAGATAGTAGCCTTGACGGAGGAATGCAGTGTAGTGCTTCAGCGTAAACTACCTCCAAAGCTGAAAGATCCGGGTAGTTTCACTATACCATGTAAGATCGGAAAGATGAACTTTAATAAATGTTTGTGTGATATTGGGGCGAGTATCAACCTGGTGCCGTTGTCTGTATTTAGTCAGTTGGCATTGCCGGAACCAAGGCAAACAAATCCATCACGTATCCACGGGGGATAGTAGAGGATGTACTAGTAAAAGTGGACAAATTTATCTTTCCGGCGGATTTCATCATCTTGGACTATGAGGAGGACAAGAGTATACCAATCATACTGGGGAGACCATTCCTAGCCACGGGGAGGACTCTGATAGACGTGCAGAAAGGGGAGCTTACAATGCGGGTACATGATTAGGAGGTGAAGTTTAATGTTTTCAAGGCAATGAAGCTCCCAACAGATGAAGAAGACTGTTTCAGAGTTGACTTGGTGGATAGTATAGTGAATGATGAAGTTGAGAGTTTGTTGGGACATGAACCACTACAAAGAGTAATTGCTGAAGATTCAAATTTGGAGGATGAAGAATGTGCCGAGCTTGTGCAATATCTGGATACTACCCCCAAATTCGGAAAATTCAGAACACCTGTCGAGCCACTTACGAAAGTTGGAGAGACGTCAGTAAAGTTGAAACCATCTCTTGAGACACCGCCCGAACTTAAATTAAAACCACTTCCAGATCATCTCAGGTACGCATTTTTAATTAAAGATTCAAAGCTACCTGTGATTATTTCTTCTGCACTAACATCTTTTCAGGAGGAAAAACTGCTACGAGTGCTTAGAGAGTTCCAATCAGCTATTGGATGGACCATAGCAGATATCAAGGGAATAAACCCTTCTTTTTGCATGCATAAGATCCTGCTGGAAGATGGTAGCAAGCTAACGGTTGAGCAGCAAAGAAGGCACAATCCTATAATGAAAGAAGTGGTCAAGAAAGAGATACTGAAATGGCTAGACGTAGGAATAATCTACCCAATTTCAGACAGTTCATGGGTGAGCCCCGTGCAGTGCATACCAAAGAAGGGTGGAATGACCGTTGTCACTAATGAGAATAACGAGCTGATCCCAATGCGAACCGTAACAGGGTGGAGAATCTGCATGGACTACCGCAAGCTTAACAAAGCTACAAGGAAGGACCATTTTCCACTTCCGTTTATCGATCAGATGTTAGACAGACTGGCGGGTCATGAGTAGTATTGCCTTCTGGACGGATATTCAGGCTACAATCAGATTATGATAGCTCCAGAAGACCAGGAAAAGACTATTTTACATGTCTATACGGCACTTTTGCCTTCAGAAGGATGTCTTTCGGGTTGTGCAATGCTCCAGCCACTTTTCAGAGATGTATGACAGCAATTTTTTCAGACATGATCGAACAGAATGTTGAGGTATTCATGGACGATTTCTCGGTATTTGGTGATTCTTTCAATTTATGCCTTGAAAATTTGGTAAAGGTCTTAAAGAGATGTGTTGAAACAAATCTAGTACTGAATTTGGAGAAGTGCCATTTTATGGTACAAGAAGGAGTTATACTGGGACACAAAGTTTCGAAGAAAGGAATTGAGGTGGACAGGGCAAAGCTGGAAACTATTGAGAACCTACCTCCACCTACTTCAGTAAAAGGTGTCCGCAGTTTTCTTGGACATGCAGGCTTCTACCGCAGATTCATCAAGGACTTCTCCAAGATAACTAAACCATTGTGCAGTTTATTGGAGAAGGATGCACAGTTTAACTTCAACGAGGCTTGCATGAGGGCATTTGAGCACTTAAAGAGGAAATTAACTTCAGCGCCAGTTATCACAACACCAGATTAGGCATTGTCGTTTGAGCTGATGTGTGATGCCAGTGATTACGCAGTAGGGGCTGTTTTGGGGCAGAGGAAGGAGAAGATATTTCATGTGATATACTATGCCAGCAAGACCCTTACGGATGCACAGTTAAATTATACCACCACAGAAAAAGAGTTATTGGCAGTGGTCTATGCCTTCGATAAATTTCGGTCATATCTGATAGGCACAAAAGTGATAATGTACACGGATCACTCGGCAATCTGACATTTAGTGGCAAAGAAGGATGCAAATCCCAGGTTGATCAGGTGGATTTTATTATTGTAAAAGTTTGATTTGGAGATCAAGGACAGGAAGGGTACCGAAAACCAAGTGGCAGACCACTTGTCTCGACTAGAGAATTCGAAAAGGGAGATAGACGACAAAGTTGCAATTAATGAATCCTTTCCGGATGAGCAGTTGTTTGTGGTGCAAGGGGAGGTGCCATGGTTTGCAGACTACGCAAATTAGTTGGTGAGTAAGATGATACCTTCTGACTTGGTGGGGCACCAAAAGAAAAAGTTCTTGCATGATGTTAAATGGTATATATGGGATGAGTCGTATTTGTTTAAACAGTATGCGAATCAAATGATAAGAAGGTGTATCCCATACAGTGAGACCGAGGGGATTTTACAGGATTGCCATTCTTCTGTATATGGAGGTCACTATGGAGGAGAGAGAACAGCGGCTAGAGTACTACAAGCAGGATTCTACTGGCCGACAATCTTTAAGGATGCTTACAGTTTTGTCCAGCGGTGTGATAGATGTCAGAGAGTGGGTAATATTTCAAAGAGGAATGAAATGCCTTTGAATACAATCCTCGAAGTGAAAGTTTTTGACGTATGGGGGATTGATTTCATGGGCCCTTTTGTGTCTTCGTGCGGTAATCTCTACATCTTACTAGCAGTTGACTATGTGTTGAAATGGGTAGAAGTGGCAGCGCTCTCGACGAATGATTCCAAGGTAGTTCTCAAGTTTTTGCATCGAAGCATTTTCACTAGATTTGGGACTCCGAGGGCCATTATTAGTGATGAAGGTACGCACTTTTGCAACAGATAGTTTACAGCTTTGTTGGCTAAGTATGGGGTGAATCATCATATTGCTACAGCTTATCACCCACAAACAAATGGCCAAGCTGAAGTATCCAATCGGGAAGTCAAAAGAATCCTCGAAAAAATTATGAATCGGACGAGGAAGGATTGGTCTCTAAAGCTGGATGATGTTGTGTGGGCATATAGGACTGCCTACAAAACTCCGTTGGGCATGTCACCGTTTTAGCTGGTTTATGGAAAAGCTTGTCATCTCCCTATGGAGCTAGAGCATAAGGCATATTGGGCAATTCGGAAGTTGAACTTTGATTCGACAGCTGCAGGGGAGAAGCGCTTACTCCAGATCAATGAGTTGGATGAATTTCGACTCCGGGCATATGAAAACTCGAAGCTGTACAAGGAAAAGGTGAAAAAATGGCATGATCGCAAGATCATAGAAAGAACATTTAAACCGGGTCAAATGGTTTTACTTTTCAACTCCAGACTTAAACTTTTTCCCGGGAAGCTGAAATCAAGATGGTCAGGACCATTCAAGTGAAGACAGTCTTTCCGCATGGTGCGATTGAAGTGTATGATAAATTCCCGGACCAGACGTTCAAAGTGAATGGCCAGAGGATGAAGCATTACTTTGGGGATGAGGTGGACAGACAGAAAGTCACCTTAATCCTTTCTTAGACATGAGATTCAGAGACAGTCAAGCTAATTGACTATAACTTAGCACTATTTGGGAGGCAACCCAGCGTTTTAATTTTCTATTTTTCTTTTGTTTATTCAATTATTTTGTTTTAAAAAAAAAGAGATTTGCAACTAATTTTGGATTTTGGGTTGATGTGTGTGCAGGTAGAAGCTTAAACTGGACAAAAATTTGGCTAACTAAAGGCTCAAGCGCTTGAAGCGCTCCAACATGTGCAACTTCAGCGCCTGAGGCGCTACCTCAAGCTCTCGTTACTGCCACTCAGCGCTGGAAGCGCTCGACCATGCATATTGTCAGCGCCTGCAGTGCCAGCCCCAACGCCCTGCTACTGTAGCATAGTGCTGTCAGCGCTCTTCCTTCACAAATAACAGCGCTCTAGGTGCTTGGCTGGAGCTTCGACACTGCACGGTAGCGCTGTCAGCGCCCAACTCTATACAAATGCCAGCGCCAGCAGCGCTTAACAGGCGAATTGAAAAAAAAAGGGTTTAAAACCTAAATCGGGCAAAAGGAGGGCACCACACCAAAAGTCCAGTTTTTCTTCTTCTCCTAGCCACTTCAAGCCGCCGCTTTCTCCATTGTTGCTGATTGCAGCTACTTCCTCCCACCCAAACACCAACAAATCGTCACCCACACTTAAGTCTATTGCCGGCACTACATCTTTTGCAATCAAGGAATTTTCTTCTCATAGCCTTAAAGGATTGAAGATTCTACATATGGGTACTTTCAATTTCAAGTAAGTTTTACATTATTGAGCAATTAGAACTTGAAATTGTTGGCTAGAGATTGAATTGCTAGTATTTGGAGAAAGTTCTTAGTTTTGATTGTGAACCCAATTGAGTTTGTGTTGGCTCAATTGGGATTGGGTTAAAGCTTCAATTTTTTATCTATATGTTTACGATTTGTGGAAGATTACATTGTGGCAAGATTGGGTTATTCTAAGTTTGGGGAAAACATTGTCCAAGGGTTTTTAAAGTGTGCCTACCAAGTGTTCGACAGTTTGCCCCAACGAGGTTTTGAGTTGTTTTGGGTTATGATTGTGCTTAAGTGATCACTCATAGCTCCTAAAAGACATAGAGGGGAAAGCTCAGGTTCGTCAGCTGCTGTTAAGTATGATAAGAAAAAGTTTGTTAGCCCTCAAGTGTATGACATGTATAAAAACTGGTCGTCAGGGAAGTCCCTAATTCCTGAGCGCGGGTTGTTACCGATTGAGCGGGTAGATGGGGAATTAGCTCACATGATACGCAACCGAAATTGGATGACATTCACAGCGCAACCTGAGCCAGCTACAGTTGAAATTGTAAAGGAATTTTATGCCAATACTAAAGAAGCTAATGGGAATCTGGTGATGGTTCATGGTAAGGAAGTAAACGTGGGGCGAAAAGCAATCAACGCGTATTATGGGTTGCAAAAGATTCACAGTGATGGATATACAAAATACATGCAACAGGATTTGGACTATTCTGAGATCATAGCAACCCTCTGTAAGCCAGGAACAGAATGGAAGTTGACTGACCAACAAGAAGCTGTGCACTTCCCTTCATCCATGTTGAGCAGATATGGTAAAGCATGGCATGCTTTTATTTGTGCCAAGTTGATGTCGTGTCGTCATATGAGTGATGTGATTAATCAGCGGACGGCCCTATTATTTTGCATAGCCACAGGAAAGACAGTGGATGTTGGGGAAGTAATTCATGAATCTATTGTGCACGAGCTTGAGGGTAGCACCACAGGTGGATTACCTCATCCTTCATTGATCACCGATTTGTGTCGTCGTGCTGGGGTCCAGTTGGATAAGGATGCACTAATGTAGGCCCCATTGCCTCCAATTGATCATGCTGCGATGGTACGGTACAGAGTATGGGGTGGAGGTGAATCGCATCCGAGGGGCTTAGGCTTCATTATACCACAGCAGCAGCCGTAGGAGCCGCCACCACCTGTTGAGGATCCGGTTCAAGCCCCCAATGTAGTTGAGACTATCCGTCAGGACCTCAGGCACCATACTAGACAGATAGACTTAGTGGCAGGCCATATTCAGAGGGGTTTTGATTGCATGACTCGTCAGCAGAGTCGACTTGCTCAACGCCAAGCAGAGATCTATGCTTACAATGTTACTTGTTCTACAGTGTTGGCGGATATGTTTGAGCGGTTGAATCCTTTGGCAGGGCCATTTCAGTTTCCACCAGCTCCTCCTCTTTCTATTTACCCACCACCTGACTCGCCTCCTGATGCCGATGATGATGATGCTGCTAATGGCAGTGATGACGAGTAGCGTTTTCATCAAGGGAGTCCTCTATTCTTAATCTCTAATATTTCTCAATGAGGACATTGTTCAATTTAGGTTGGGGGTAATTTTATGTTTTCATGCATGTAGATTGTTTTGTTCATTGTGTTTATACTTGTTGCATGATAGTTGCATTTTAGGGTGTGTCAAGCATTTAGTTGCATGAATCAGATAACAAATGACATAGTTGAACCATTGTGGCCAATGATAAGATTCTAGTGTTAAGTAAAAGCGTGTTAATGATTGAAATCTAGTGTCAAGCGATAACTTGAACGGGGAAGTCGAATCTGCTTGTCTGAATTTCATGTTAACAAGGAAAGCATTTAGTCAACTGTTTAATTAATTTGATTCAAATTCTTATATAATATGTGTCTGGTAAGAGACTTGGGATAAAAAGTGTTAGAATCAGTGAAATATCTATGAAGGCTCTAGTAAGCAAGAAATAAGTTTGGGGGAGTTCTAAAAAGAAAAAAAAGGAAAAAAAAACTTTCTTGGCTAGGTTAATTTCGTGGCCATTTCTACTTGAGTAATTAGATCCTTAGGGGTGTCTTGACACCTAGTGCCCTAAAGCCAACTGGTTTGGGAGTCACTGGTTGAAAGCTCGTTACATGGGTAGTTTTGGTAAGCCTAAGGAAGTTAGACATTGCACATGCCAAGTAAAAAAATGAGGAGGAAAATGATAAAAAAAACGAGATGGAGCGTAAAACGCACTCGTAAATGAAGAAAACATGCCAACTCCCCTTGTGCTAATTACATGTTTACATGACTTGGATTAGTTGTTTTACTGATAAAGGTGTGAATTTTTTTTTTTTTGAGTTTCTTTCTAAGATGTTGATTATATGAGTACTTTGGGTTGTGATTGGTTATAACAGTTGATACACACACACAGCATGAATGATGACAAGCATGGTTTGATTAATCAGTTTGAGTTGGAGTTGTACATTAGATAGTGGGTTGAAATTGTTCTATGGATATTTGAGGCCTGATATGGTTTACTATGTGGTTTTAGTTATTTGATTCATCTGCATTATAGTTAGTTTGTATTTTTTCATGTTGGTATAATTGCATTGCTTGGGGACAAGCAATTGGTTAAGTTTGGGGGTATTTGATGAGTGGGTTTTATACCTACGAATCAGGTCTTGTTAGACTTAATTATTGCGGTCTTTAAGTGTTTTTAGTATTGTTTTATTCGTTTTTGTGCTTGTTTATTGTAGGATTGGAGATGGAGGGGCAAAAGAGTCATTTTGGAGCTTAAAGGGTTGAAATCAGACTTGGTGGCATTTTTGTAAATCTGAGGGCATGACCTAGCGCCAGAAGCGCTAGGAATAACACTACTATAGCGCCAGAGGCGCTAGTGCACGGATTTTGTTAATGATGTGCGGCTGGATGGAAAAGAGGAAGCCAATTTGGAAGAGGATTCAAGCTATTATTGATAAGATAGAGAGAAGGAAACCTTGAGAAGGAACTTGGAGACTATTATTATTATTATTATTCTACTTTTCTAGAGATAGTTTCGGGAGTTTTACTGTGGTTTTATTATTCAAGTGCTGGATTTTGGTGTGGGTTTGAGCTTACTTTGGATTTTATTCATCAATTGGGTTTGATCAATCTACTTCTTCTTATTTCAATTGATCGTTTATTTTCCAATGTGTAGTTTTGATCCCATAATGGTTTTCGGTTCAATCATGAACTAATCTCCATTATGGGATTCTAACGGATTTTAATATGTAGTCTAAATATAAGCTTGACTGTTAGTTTGTGTTGCATATCACAAGGAACTTCTATCATGATTGTTTTGCATGTATGAATGCTTGATCACCATTTGATTTCAGTGCTTGTATGGAATTGAAAAATAACATACTAGTATGGATTGTAATCATGATAGCTTGTGAATATGAGGCTTAATTGGGTAGCTTAATATTTTGTGAATCAGATAGAAATATATTGTTTCACCGTAAGAGTCAAAATAAGGGCTTATGCTTTAAATCAATATAATTGCAGTTTCACATAGAAATATAGTGATTTTGGTTATAGTGGTGATTACATGGTGTCTATTGAGTATGGATATTATGTGAGTAGGTCATAATACATTGACAGGTGGTTATGTCTATTTTAGTGCTCTTGGCTATTTTTCTGTGATATGTGAACTGACTAGCATGAGGGTGGTAATTAGATGAACTATTAAATGAAGTTAGGATCCCATTAATTCCGATTTTGATATTTTCCATTATTATCTGCATCTTTAGTTGTTAATTGGTTTAGAAATAATTTTATCACCAAAATTAAGTCATTAGTTTAGGGCAAACAAATATAGTGATAGAACTGATGCATAGTGATTTAATTTAGCATTTTCTCTATGGGATGATACTCTACTTCCTCTGTATTACTTGTTGACACATGTATGCTTGCATGAGTTAGAGCTCTTTTGTTAAAGACTAAAAAGAGGCAACACCTCGCCAAGAGGTGATGTAGCTTGACTGCTAATTGTGTGGAGGCCCCTAGTTGCCCTTGCACATCCGTCTCTAATTCTTGGATCCGGTTCTTACCCTCCTGGACCTTGCCTTCTAATCCCTGAATCCTGACCCGTTGCTCTCGGGCCTCACTCTCCAACTCATGGATCCTATTTTCTTGATTGAGAATGCGGTCGGTATGTTCTTCCAATATCTCCATCAAAAACGTGGTGTCAACAGGGGGCACCTCCTCCAAATCCTCTTCGAGGTCCTCCTCCGGGTCCTCATCCGGGTCAAATTCTAACTCGGGTTCCTCCTCAACTGGGGCAATAACTAATAACTATAGGCTCAACCATCAGGAATGTATCGGACACCACATGGATGTCACGCGGCTCCTCCTCTGCGACTCTGCTAGGTTCTCCTGTGTTTGACATCCTACAAGCACAACCACAAACAAGCAAACTTCTATTAGCATCTCTCAACAAAATATAAGTTCATTGTATAGAATGAAGATATATTTCATAACACTACAGACTCTCTAAGGCAAGTCTTCGTCACGTAAAACTCTACATGAGCTTTGTTTACTCTTATTCCCTATACATTTACTAAGGTTATAGCCTAAAGACCTCACTCTAAAGGTTTATAACCTAAGGCTCTGATACCAACCTGTGACGCCTCCAAATCTGGGTCACCTGAGCCACGGACCTGGTTCGTCACTATCTAACACAAGAATTATACAATTGATAACTTATAGCGGAATAAAGGAATATTTACATTGATATAACATAAATAACCCTGTCCCAAGTCTCGAAACCAAGGCTACAACAAAACATAACATAATACATAAGGGTAAATATGTCTTAATACACGACGTCAATTAATAAGTCTTAATACAAACGGTAATTCTAGAACAACAAATTACAACTACACCGTAGCTTTCCCCTTTCCCTTATCTTTTCCTGAGCTCTCGCCACGTGCCGCACTAACTGAAATGTTTTTAAGGAAAGCAAGGAGTGAGCAACAAATTTGCCCCGCAAGTATAATAGCAATGAATAATCACATGAATAACTTTATAGCTCACAAGAGTAAAAAATTATCTAAGTCAAAGAAATAAACAACTTCTTTTTATCACCGTTATAGTGGTCGCTATAGACCGAAGGATTTCTGAAGTATCCAAGGATTTCAAAGTTTCCCGAAGAAGGGAACTATTCAATACTGAGGGTGCACCAAGGCACAAAACTCTATTCTAGAATTACTAGAAATTCATCCGATAATCCACAAAACTGGTACAATAGGTGATCAGCCTAAAATACCTGGCATTATGCATAAGCTGTGACGCCCCCAAATTCGGGTCTCCAACTACCCGGATCTGGTCATCACTATCCAATACAAACATTCACCTCTAACAACATATGGTATCTAAGATGCGGAATATAATAAACATATGTTGTTCATTACAAAGGTGTTACTAGTCCCAAGATACAATAACCTTAAATATTTAACACAAATCCGTACCCCAAATAAATATCAGGGTTTAAATTACATTTATAATAATTAACTAAACATAAAGTAAAATCAGCTACGTGAAGCCTATCACTTCATCTTTTCTTTACCCTTGCCCTTTTCGGATGTCTCGGGTTTAGCTGCAATGAAAGTCATGATATAGAAAGGATGAGCAACAAGTTTGCTCAACAAGTTTGAAGTACAACAATAAAGGATATATCATGATGAAGGGAATATAGAAAGGGAATTCAACAATATAATTACTAGAAGCAAGAACAATAATTGCTTTTAGAACAATTGATAGTCAAGTAGACTTTGAACAATAACTTCCAAAGGAATCAATAGCTAATTGACCCTCTAGTTACTGGCTACAGAATAAGTACTTGAGGGGATCAGCCTCGCGTACGCTATGTGTATGCATAACATTTAACTCTGCTGTTTGTACCTTATATATGGTACCTGGGGTACTCCCCTATAATAAAAGGGGTGTTCATTCAGTCTAAGAATCCTTACCATTGATTGGTTCGGATAGCTTCTATAAATTCTCACACACTTGCCTGACCGAACAAGGGTTCAGACTTAATCATGAATAGTTCGTGAATTTCGGAATTTTAATAAATGTACGAATTCAAATGCATCGAATGCGTTTGTCAATAATATCATAGATGTGGGATAACTATAAATTAATTAAACCACTTGAGCATTCTTAGAATAAAATCTCAAGCTACAATACGATAGTAGCTTGCTCGAATGAAAAGAAACTTGCAACAGTTAAAGTTTCGATATAAAGGACTTGCTCAATGTAAAAGTTGAGTAAGATGACTTGCCTGTTTGCTCAGCTACAGATAAATTTTAGCTTTAACTAATTGATCTTGGATAACCTATCAGTTGATAAAGTCGGTTTATCCATTAGCATTGCATAACTGTATATCGATACCCTCACTTATGCTATTTATTTAGCAGGTAAACAATTCACCATATACAGTTAACTACTATCTAATCATTAGCTAAACAGAAATCGATTTAATGGCCTCTAGCTATTATTTTAAACAACTAATATTGTTCATTTGGGTGTTCAAATAGCACCCTTACTTATTTTCAATTATTGATTAGTAATCCAATTTATTATTTATAACATAAAATAATAAATTATTAGTGCATTATGGTTTAATAGTACCCAAATACTAGTTAAGTGACTATTCTATCTATTAATGACAAATAATAGATAATTAATTAATTTTACTCATACCTGATTATTGTCAAGTCAATAATAATTAGGCAATTATTAACCTTATTTATTGCAAGTAATAAATAATTAATTCGTTTACCTTACTCTTACTTAGTTATCATTTAATTAAACAATAATTAAATATTCATTATCTTTATTTATTACTTTATTAACCTTTACCCATACTTAATTATTATTTAGTATTAATTAAATAATAATTAAATATTTATTATCTTTATTTATTATTTATTGATAATAACTAATTACTTTATTAACACACTTAATTATTATTTAATATATAAATAATAATTAAGTAATTATTATCTTATTTATTAACAATAAATAATTATTTACTAACTTTATTCATACATAATTATTATCAAATAATAACTAAACATTTGTTATCTTTATTTATTATTATTTGATAAAAATAAATAATTATTTATTAACTTTACTATACATAATTATTATAATACTTAAATATTTATTACCTTTATTTATTATTTATGGATAAATAATAAATAATTATTTGTTAACCTCGTTCATAGTTAATTATTATTTAATAATAATTAAATAATAATTAAATATTTATTATCTTTATTGGTAAATAATAAATAATTATTATTTTATTACTTATACTCATACTTAATTATTATTAAATAATTAAATACTTATTGTGTTTATTTATTATTTAATGATCAATAATAATAAAAATTAATTTATTAACTTTACTTAATTATTATTAAATAATAATTAAGTAATAATTATTTTATTAGTGTATTATTATTTCAAAAATGTCTAATAGTTAATCCGATAGTATTACTTCTAATTACTATTAATAACGGTTAAATACTTATTAACCCCGGTTCATTGTTGTTTGAACAACCCAAAGAATTACACAACCAATTTGGAAATTCCTACAATTTTCCTATTATTACTGATGATACTAATCCTAAGTTCATTTCCTCCTGCTACAAACAACAGCCATAAAATTACATAAAGAAACAAACTCCTGCAAATATTGTTGCAAGCTAACTAAGCACTGGTTCAACCTAGTAAGGAAATGACAATACAGATTTCAGTTTCCTATGAATGGCCCAAAACTGATTTTTTTTTAACAACCAAAACCAATTCCTGCAAAATTTCATTTCAATTATCCAGTTCATTACCCAACACAACAGGGAAACTCCCATCAGATTTATAGTCAAACAAAATAAAAAATCAAGTTTCACACAAACAAAACTGCCGACAGAAATTCCAAAGTGAAGAATGATTTTCGTTCAAGCATTTTAACAACCATTTGTTGGGCGCACAAGGGTTCAACACTGCTCTAATTATTGTACAAAATCAAACTGCCACAGCCTATGGTTCTTTAGTATACAGAGTCTCAACCAAGCAGTATAATCCAAATGAAACAAGGTTTGGCTCAGTCATTACAGTGAACACCTACTGGCATTCTAAACTCGGCATTGGCCTAGTTCTCTACCAAAAATTAGACTGTCCGAACCTTTAAGGTTCATCTACACCAGATTCCCAACAACAAACACAAAAAGAAAAAGCAAAGATTAACACAATTCAATACCAATTTTTTTTTAAACCAACCAATATAATACAGTGTCCGAGTTTCTCATCAAAGCAGTGCAACATTACACACGCAACAACCCAACAAGGGGATTTACACAAACCAATTACAACGTATAACACAATTTAATCGCAGAAGGGAGGAAGAATTAAAACGAAACCCAGTGCCCCTATGATACCTCGAGTTTGATCAAACGACTGCCTTTCTCCTTCTCCCATAATACGACACCCAGTCGGACATTCACAGCTTACTCCCCTCTGCGATCTCTCTCTCTCTCTCAAATTCGGTTTACCAAATCGGCAGCTAGCTAAGATTTATGCCTCAATTTATAATAAGACATTTACCCAAGCAGCTGGGTATTACCTGTTGTCCGATTTATATAACGACAATTTACGCGCAAGTATACGCGGTCAACAAGTAATAAAGAGTAAGTAAAGTATCGATCCCACGAGGAATTATTACTAGTCTTCTCCAAGTACTAATCTTTTATCATTTCAATCTTATTTAAACAAATGACAATTGTTTTTGTTGTTTTGCATTAATAACGATAACAAATAATCAAAGAACTATGGAAAGCTTTAAGATAATGAAATCAAATATTAACAAGTCTAAGATCACAATTTCCCCCAACACTTCACTTGAATATCCTAACTCTCTCTTTTCAACTAGTTAAATCACAAGGATTGTTATCCGAGAATTTACAAGTATATACAAGCCTCTCTCGATGGTCAAATACGTATTTCCCAATGCGGTGTATAAATATCTCTATTCTACACACTAGCAAGAATCCAATATCAAGAATAATCAACAAGACACGTGTCACCAAATCTCATTAATCACCCTATCAATTACCAACTTTCGCAATGGAAATCATTAAGCATGATTCTCAAATGGATACATGTGGTATTTAGGTATATGTCTATCCTAAATACAATCAAATTATCCATTCATGAGGGTAATAAATAAAACACACGTCACTTAATTTCATAAATTACCCATAGGAATATCTAATTTTCACATGATATCATAACAAGGTCTCAACCTATACTTCCTCTCTCAATTCCATATAAGTTCCCAAGGTAATTACTAGCTAGGTAATTAATATATAAAGCACAAATTATGATATCCAATCACAAATAATTAACCAACATTAAAGAGAGAGCATTCAATTCAAACTATGTATTGGGTTCCATTGAAATCTTAGAAAATTAGTTCTAGTTCATGGGAATTACAATAAACATCAAATTTGATCTATACATTATGATAGAATTACAAATTAAGAAGAGAATACTAGAGATAGAATGATAAAACCCCTTAGGAAGATATTCAATGGTTGCTTGATGGGTTGATTCTTGTTCTCTAGCTTTCCTTCAAGATTTGATACTCCTTGCTCTTCTTGTTCCTTGGACTTTGCTGAAAATTGCCTTGTATTGCAGATTTTTCCTCTTAATTTGATGTTTATGGAAGCCTCCCTCTCTCTAGAATTGATGTTAGAAGTGTTAGATGGTGTTAGAATGAGTTAGTATAGAGTTCTAGCCGCCCCCTTTGTGTTATATCAGATGGGTATATGAAAACCCTAGCTTAGATATCAAAAATTGGCCAAAAATCGCGAAATCCGAAGTGCATCCAGGGGGTTCTCGCCCCGGCGGCTCGCCTAGGCGAGGATCTCGCCCCGGCGGGGAAATAGTGCATGAAAATTTCTCGCCCCGGCGAGCTCACTTCTGCTGCCACGAATCAGTTTTCGACGTCTGTTGGTAAAATGGCCATAACTTCTTCGTCCGAATTCGGATTAAGGCGATTAAGTAGGCTATGGAAAGATAAGAAGTAGCTCTACAACTTCCATAACTGGAGCTCAACGAGATAATGGCCGGAGCAAGGCTCAAAATGGCCCGAAGCAACTGCTGTGTAAAAGTCATGCAAAATCCGATGGTAAAATGACCATAACTCTCTCATACTAACTTCAAATTCGATGATTCCGGATGTTCTAGAAAGCTAAGATAAAACTCTACAACTTTCGTTCTTTGAGGTTTTGAGAGATTCGGATTGCATCATGGGTCGAATGGAGAAACAAGCAGCGGGAATGCTAGATTCAAGCCAAAAACGCATCGATTCAAGGGGCCTTTATTTCAATACCTACAAAACAATGTAAAAAACACATAAAAGCACACAAATACATATAAAAGTAATACAAAACTATATTACATAACAATAAGATGAAAACACATAAAACCAAACGAAATAGCTAAAGACTTGCAAATTATTAAGGCTAAAAAAAAGTACCCAATTTGTGTATATAAAACACACTCATCAAATACCCCCAAACTTAAACCTTTGCTTGTCCTCAAGCAAAACACACAAACTATAAAAATTAAACATTTCTAAATAAAAACTATCTTGAGCAATGAGTTAATAAGCTAACCAATGGTCTCAAAGCATAAACACAATAAAGTTCAAGGAAACTTTCAAAACGTTGCAAGTTTAGATTTACAATTAGCTAGTTATAGCTTGCTTTAGGTCCCTTCCGTGTGTGTGTGAGTACCCAATAGCATTAAACCAATCAAGCTCGGATGAAGTTATGCAAGCACATTACCTTATGAACTAATCAAAATAAACCCCAAAACAACATGCTTAACACATCACTCAATACAAAGGTATATAAATCACAATTTCCAAAAATTTGAAATCAAAAGACTCTAGGTAAGTGCATTTTATGCTCCATCTTATCCTAAGTCCACTCTTGTAGGTGAGTGCGTTTTACGCTCCATCTCAACCCAACGCAAGATTTGATAAACATAAATGTCTTACTTTTATCAAAATTATAAGAGAGTGCGTTTTACGCTCTATCTCTCCTACGCATGTGTCCATGAGTAAGTGCGTTTTACGCTCCATCTCAACTCACCACATGACCAACAATTCAAACACAACAAATTTGGACACCTTGCTTCGAGTGATGTTTAAACGAGTTCTAGAGTTTATAGATATTTCCCATAAGCATTCGGTTATAAAAGCCTTCTCTAAGCATACAACTAGCTCAATACTCATAGGTAGGTGCAAAAGAGTGAAAGGACGCATAAGCAAAACAATAACGAACAATAACGATTAAGCACAAAGACTAAACAACATTTATCCATTTTCCATAAGTTAGAATCAATTCAAACAATTTCTTATCATAGACCATGAATTGTAGTTCAAATCAAATTAAAACAATGCTCAAGGGACACATCCTAAAAATAAATATTTTTTTTTTAAAAACACACTAACAACACACAAATACTATATTAAAAACACACTAACAACACACAAATACTATATTAAAAACACAAATACTAAATACTAAAGCCTATACCCCCAAACTTAAACTTGACATTGTCCTCAATGTCTGAAATAGGGGAAAAAATAAAATAGAAGACTTCCTTGAGAACATGTCAAGCGCTATTAATATCATCTTTCAAGTCCCCTAAGTTGGGAGCGCACACCAATTTGCTTAGTATTCAGTACCTGAAAGCAATTGACTAAAGAAATTAAAATGCAATTAAACAAACTAAAAAGCAATTGAAAAAAAAATCAAAATCAAAATAATAAAATTGGGTTGCCTCCCAAGAAGCGCTTGTTTTAAAGTCTTCGGCCTGACTAACTCCCTGCTTTTATCCAATTCCCCTTCGATAATTGAGGAACCCACCATCCTTTGATAGCCATGTAATATTTGAGGGCTTCTCCTCAGTAAGGGTCATTGTTTCAAGTACACCGAGCTTGTTTCTGTTCGATACATTCTCATTTATGCACTGCAGAATGCTAGGTGATTGTTCCATTGTGTCTATGGATGGAATGTTGAATTGAAGCTCTACAAACACAATAGAACCATCGGTTTTCTCCTCATGGACCTCTATGTCCTCACACCATGGTTCCACATTCATACTAGCTCTATCGTCACATAGAGCCTCGCCTAAGAAATGACTACCAAGTGGACACGGTACTACAAAACTGCCCGAATCCTTGAGCTTTGGTGGAGAAGGCACTTGGGGCACTAACACAATTGACTCATCTTCGTTTGAACTCATATAAATCTCTTCGTCGATTGTGTTAACCTTATCCCCAATTGTCTCCTCTATTTCTATCTCTCGTGGCTCATCCAGTTGCAGATTTGACTCGGGCTCACCATAAGTCTCGGAATCCATGTCATAACACCAACTATTTTGAGGACAGTTGTTCAAAGTTTTGAACATTTGATCAATCTGATTCTGAAGATTTTGAATTGATATTTCCTGACTTTTCAACATCTCCTCCTTCGAAGCCATGATCTTGGTCACAAGTTCCTCAAAGTTTGACATCTTATCTTTTTGAATAGGAGGTGGACATGAGAATTCTGGTGTATATGTTAGATTTGGAGCATAATATTGATCTTCATAATTGTAGCTCCATGTAGAATCTGGGTGATACCCCAAATCTTGGTGGTAATCGGGATAAGCATAGTTGTTGAGGTAATCACCACCGTATTGTACCGGTCCAAAACTGACGGTGCATTGATGACTCGAATGATTGTCAGCACAATAATCACAAGTAACTGTTATACCTTGAGTGCTCTCTACTACTAAAGCATCCAACTTCCTCGATAGTGTTTCAAATTGTGATGACAATTCAGAGAGTGCATTGAGTCCATCAATCCCAGTTTCCATTGGTTGAGTCATACTCATATACGGCCATTGATCAACAAAGTCATCCATGGTGTACCTTGCAAAGAATAAAACATTAAAACAGAAAAATAAATGATAAAATAAACTAAAAACAAATTTATATACAAGTTTAAATTAAGACTAATTTGATTATGACTAATATTGGAAAAACACTAGAAAACTAATTCCCCGGCAACGGCGCCAAAAACTTGTTGTCCGATTTATATAACGACAATTTACGCGCAAGTATACGCGGTCAACAAGTAATAAAGAGTAAGTAAAGTATCGATCCCACGAGGAATTATTACTAGTCTTCTCCAAGTACTAATCTTTTATCATTTCAATCTTATTTAAACAAATGACAATTGTTTTTGTTGTTTTGCATTAATAACGATAACAAATAATCAAAGAACTATGGAAAGCTTTAAGATAATGAAATCAAATATTAACAAGTCTAAGATCACAATTTCCCCCAACACTTCACTTGAATATCCTAACTCTCTCTTTTCAACTAGTTAAATCACAAGGATTGTTATCCGAGAATTTACAAGTATATACAAGCCTCTCTCGATGGTCAAATACGTATTTCCCAATGCGGTGTATAAATATCTCTATTCTACACACTAGCAAGAATCCAATATCAAGAATAATCAACAAGACACGTGTCACCAAATCTCATTAATCACCCTATCAATTACCAACTTTCGCAATGGAAATCATTAAGCATGATTCTCAAATGGATACATGTGGTATTTAGGTATATGTCTATCCTAAATACAATCAAATTATCCATTCATGAGGGTAATAAATAAAACACACGTCACTTAATTTCATAAATTACCCATAGGAATATCTAATTTTCACATGATATCATAACAAGGTCTCAACCTATACTTCCTCTCTCAATTCCATATAAGTTCCCAAGGTAATTACTAGCTAGGTAATTAATATATAAAGCACAAATTATGATATCCAATCACAAATAATTAACCAACATTAAAGAGAGAGCATTCAATTCAAACTATGTATTGGGTTCCATTGAAATCTTAGAAAATTAGTTCTAGTTCATGGGAATTACAATAAACATCAAATTTGATCTATACATTATGATAGAATTACAAATTAAGAAGAGAATACTAGAGATAGAATGATAAAACCCCTTAGGAAGATATTCAATGGTTGCTTGATGGGTTGATTCTTGTTCTCTAGCTTTCCTTCAAGATTTGATACTCCTTGCTCTTCTTGTTCCTTGGACTTTGCTGAAAATTGCCTTGTATTGCAGATTTTTCCTCTTAATTTGATGTTTATGGAAGCCTCCCTCTCTCTAGAATTGATGTTAGAAGTGTTAGATGGTGTTAGAATGAGTTAGTATAGAGTTCTAGCCGCCCCCTTTGTGTTATATCAGATGGGTATATGAAAACCCTAGCTTAGATATCAAAAATTGGCCAAAAATCGCGAAATCCGAAGTGCATCCAGGGGGTTCTCGCCCCGGCGGCTCGCCTAGGCGAGGATCTCGCCCCGGCAGGGAAATAGTGCATGAAATTCTCGCCCCGGCGAGCTCACTTCTGCTGCCCGAATCAGTTTCGACGTCTGTTGGTAAAATGGCCATAACTTCTTCGTCCGAATTCGGATTAAGGCGATTAAGTAGGCTATGGAAAGATAAGAAGTAGCTCTACAACTTCCATAACTGGAGCTCAACGAGATAATGGCCGGAGCAAGGCTCAAAATGGCCCCGAAGCAACTGCTGTGTAAAAGTCATGCAAAATCCGATGGTAAAATGACCATAACTCTCTCATACTAACTTCAAATTCGATGATTCCGGATGTTCTAGAAAGCTAAGATAAAACTCTACAACTTTCGTTCTTTGAGGTTTGAGAGATTCGGATTGCATCATGGGTCGAATGGAGAAACAAGCAGCGGGAATGCTTGATTCAAGCCAAAAACGCATCGATTCAAGGGGCCTTTATTTCAATACCTACAAAACAATGTAAAAACACATAAAAGCACACAAATACATATAAAAGTAATACAAAACTATATTACATAACAATAAGATGAAAACACATAAAACCAAACGAAATAGCTAAAGACTTGCAAATTATTAAGGCTAAAAGTACCCAATTTGTGTATATAAAACACACTCATCATTACCTTAATAGGTCAGTCAAGAACCAATGGGAGGAGGGAGTGGCTGACGTCGGTCCACCTCAAGCCTCATCACGCCAACTGTGACTCGCCGGCAGAACCTTGAGCCACGCGTCCTCACCGGCCAACTCGCCGAAAATCTAGAACTCTTGGTCCAAACGATGATTGCTCGGTCGGTCGCTCGCTCCTCGTCATACCGCCGGTCCTTCTCCACCCGTCCCGTTTCATCCGATTGATTGAGGGCTTTGGTTTGATTGATTGAGGGGCTTGGGTCTGATAGGTTTTTAGCCCTGCTCTGCACCCAGTCGATTTTTGGAATCTCTATGCTCGGTTGTCTAAGATTTGAGGTTGCTCGATTTATCCCCAATTCAACCGGTAGATTAGGATTAGACCAATTAAAATGGACCCAACCTGGCTAAAAGAAAAGGAATGGGTTTAATCCGGCTAGAAAGGATTTGGGCTCAACCCAATAGGGTTGAGCCGGCTGAATTAAATAGGAAAGTGGCCTAATAGGGAAATAAAAAGGAAATTGGGCTTAGCCCTATTAAAATTTTGGGTCAGCTGAAATAAAAAAAGAGAGTAGCCCAACTTGTTTATTAAAATTATTACACTATGCTCCTAATATTTAAATTGAATTTAAATACTTCAATTAGTTAATTATTTATAATATTTATTTCAACAATAATTCCTCATGCGAATTATTTAAATCCGAAAATAGTAAAATGAATTCATTTATTACTTTTCTTCCCAAATTTTCTTGCAATTAAATCCTTAGGGTTAACTCTCTAATTTATTCAAACTATTAATGAGTCCCTTTAAGGCAAAGAAAATTATCGGACCATGTATTTATATAATTAAATAATAATACCTTCATGGATCTAATTAAATCTGTAAAATTAAATAAAATGAATTTCATATATCAAAATAAAGTGATACAAGGTTTAAAATTCCTGGACATTACATCATCCCCCCCTTATAAAAATTTCGTCCTCGGAATTTCAATCTAAGGTTACTCAAATAACTGCGGGTAATTTTCTCTCATCTTCTCTTCGATTTCCCACGTGGCTTCTTCCACCGCGCGGTTCCTCCAGAGTACTTTAATAGAATGAATGATTTTATTTCTCAGCTTCTGTTCCTTCCTATCAAGTATTTGGACAGGAATCTCCTCGTACGATAAGTCCTTTTCGACTTGAATTGGCTCATAGGAAATGACGTGCTTGTAGTCTGGCTTATATGGACGTAACACCGATACATGAAACACGTTGTGGATGTGCTCAAGTTCAGGAGGTAACGCCACTTCGTACGCCACTTCGCCTATCCTCCTTAATATTTCAAAAGGTCCTATGAACCTAGGGCTCAATTTGCCCTTCTTCCCAAAACGGATCTTCCCTTTCCAGGGAGACACCTTCAAGAACACAAAGCTACCAACTTCAAAGTCTCGCTTCTGAAGATGTAAGTTGGCATACTTCTTCTGACGATCCTGGGCTGCTACTAACCGCTGTCTTATTACTTTAATGATTTCCACAGTTTGTTGTACCAATTCTGGTCCCAACAATCTCCGTTCACCCACTTCATCCCAACACAATGGCGTTCGACACTTCCTTCCATACAACGCTTCATACGGTGGCATACCGATGCTAGCGTGATAACTATTGTTATAAGCGAACTCTACCAAGGGCAAGTGATCGTCCCAGCTGCCCCCTAAATCCATCACAACTACCCGGAGCATGTCCTCTAGGGTCTGAATTGTTCGCTCGCTCTGACCATCAGTCTGAGGATGATACGTCGTACTCATTCTTAACTGTGTTCCCAGTCTCTCCTGTAGACTTCTCCAAAAATTTGATGTGAAGCGCGGATCTCTGTCAGACACAATAGATACCGGCATTCCATGTCGCGATACTATCTCCTTCACGTAAAGCTTTGCTAATTGCTCCAATTTGTACCTGATCTTGATCGGTAGAAAATGGGCAGACTTGGTCAAACGATCTACGATCACCCAGATGGCGTCTAGACCCTTTTGTGTTGTTGGAAGTCCTACCAAAAAATCCATTGTGATGTGCTCCCACTTCCACTCTGGAATCTCCAAAGGTTGCAACAATCTGCTCGGTCGCTGGTGCTCTGCCTTGACCCGCTGACAAGTTAAACACCGGCTGACGAATTCTGCAACTTCCCCCTTCAAATGCGGCCACCAATAATGTTGACGAAGATCTTGATACATCTTGGTACTACCCGGATGTACCGAAAATCTCGTATTATGGGCCTCCTGTAATATTTCTTCCCTTAAGTCTGGTACGTAGGGTATCCAGATCCTTCCTTTGAATCTCAGCAACCCTGTGCTGTCAACCTTGTACTTCAAAGTTTTTCCTTCCGATAGTTGCCTTTTAATGATAATGCATTCTTCGTCAAATTCTTGAGCCTCCTTTATCTTATCCAGTAGAATCGGACCTACTGTCACGGTGAACAATTTTTTGTCCGTCTCTATCGGATACTTAACCTCCAGTTCTAGACGTTCAAAGTCCTTTATCAACTCCTCTTGAACTGTCAGCTGCATCAATTTCACCTTGCCTTTTCTGCTTAAGGCATCAGCCACTACATTTGCTTTGCCCGGATGGTACAGAATCTCACAGTCGTAATCCTTGATCAATTCTAACCATCAGCGCTGCCTCATGTTCAGCTCATTCTGAGTGAAGATATATTTCAGACTTTTGTGATCTGTATATATCTCGCACTTCTCCCCGTATAGGTAATGCCTCCAAATCTTCAAGGCGAAAACCATCGCAGCTAATTCCAGGTCATGAGTCAGATAACCCTTCTCATAGTCCTTCAACTGACGTGATGCGTACGCCACGACCTTGCCGTGCTGCATCAGCACACAGCCAAGACCTTTGTGTGACGCATCGCTATACACTACAAAACCCCCAGTGTTGTCTGGTAAGGTCAACACCGGTGCTTGGCTAAGTCTCTTCTTCAACTCCATGAAACTTTCCTCGCATATCTCCGACCAAACGAACTTAACTATTTTTTTGGTGAGATTGGTCAACGGCGATGCTATCTTTGAAAAATCCTGAATGAATCTCCGATAGTATCCCGCTAATCCCAAGAAACTCCTGATCTTTGTTGATGTCTTCGGTTGCTCCCAATTAATAACCGCTTCTACTTTTGCTGGGTCCACCGAAACACCATTTTTGTCGATGACGTGACCCAGAAATTGCACCCTCTACAACCAAAACTCACACTTAGAAAACTTCGCGTACAACTTCTCCCTCCTGAGAGCTTCCAATACAATCTTTAAATGTTCAACATGTTCCTCCTCTGTTTCTGAATACACCAAGATGTCATCAATGAATACAACTACGAACTTGTCCAAGTACTGCTTGAACATTCTGTTCATTATATCCATAAATGCTGCTGGCGCATTCGTTAATCCAAATGACATCACCAGAAACTCGAAGTGCCCATAACGAGTCCTGAATGCAGTCTTCGGGATATCTTCCTGCCTCACCTTCAGCTGATGATAGCCTGTCCTTAGGTCGATTTTCGAAAAGTATTTCACTCCCTTAAGTTGATCAAATAGGTCGTCAATCCTAGGAAGCGGATACCTATTCTTAATCGTAACTTTGTTCAACTCCCGATAGTCGATACAAAGCCTCATCGAACCATCCTTTTTCTTTACAAACAGAACTGGCGCTCCCCATGGGGACACACTCGGTCTGATATAACCCTTGTCTAATAGTTCTTGCAGTTGAACCATCAACTCTTTCATTTCTATAGGTGCCATATTGGTGCGGTTCCTGGTGCCAAATTGATAACGAACTCGGTTTCCCTATCCGGCGGTAGTCCCGGAAGCTCATCTGGGAAGACATCGGCGAAATCTCTCACGATTGGTATTTGACTCATCTCATCCCTGACCTGACGAGTATCAACCACATGGGCCAAATAACATACGCACCCTTTCTTAAGTAATTTCTTGGTTTGCATCATAGTAAGACAACAAGATTGTCTTGGTGGTTTATTACCATAGAATACCACCTTCGACTTGTTAGGAGTCTTCAGGTGTACAAATTTCTTCTTATAGTCAATAACTGCCCCGTGAATTGATAGCCAATCCATTCCCAGGATTACATCAAACTTTCCCAGTCGAATTGGTATTAGGTCCACATTGAGCTTAACTCCTCGCAATTCAGCACAACAGTTCCTATGAATGCATTCTACGGGAATAATTTCCTTGTTTGCTACTTCTACATTTATAGGGTGTTCTAACTTTTCACGAGGTGAGTTTAACTGACTAGAAAATTCTTCGGAAACAAAAGAGCAGGTAGCACCTGAATCGAATAGCACATATGCATTTATATCATTGATTGGAATGATACCTGACACCACGTCTTTGGATTCCATTGCATCCTGAACGGCCATGTTGAATGTGCGGGCTGTTGGCCTGTTGGCTTGACTGGTTAGTGCACCGTAGCTCAACCGGTTGTTAGTCCCGCTATTGTTGTTGCTCCGGTTGCCACTCCCGACATCGCTCTTCCTCTTCGGACAGTCCTTAATCTGGTGGTCGAGTGATCCACAAGAGAAACATCCTCCTTTTTTCTTGTTTGGACACTGCAGAGCCATGTGCCCCGGTTGTCCGCATCGGTAACAAACACTTTTTCCCTTCATGCACTCCCCCGAGTGATTCTTCCCACAGTTGTTGCACTTCCCACTTTTCTTAGCCTCTCCTCCGGGTTTATTGCTCCCGAACGATTGGCTTTCATTCCATTTGCGCTTATTGGGGTTGCTGCCTCCGTTGTTCCCCGCTTTGGCAACCTCCTGACTCTTCTTCCTATCTTGGTTGAACCGTGCCACCGCTTCATTGCCTCCTTCCGCAATGATAGCTCTCTCCAGTAGTTCCGAGAAGTTCTTAATCTTCAATATTGCGACTGACTTCTGTACCCATGGTTTCAGTCCCAACTCAAACCTTCTCGCCTTCCTGGCCTCGGTGTCCACCTGATGTGGGGCAAATCGGGCCAGCTCATTGAACTTTGCCGCGTACTCGGTAACAGTCATATTCCCCTGCTTCAGTTCCAGGAACTTCACTTTCATGTCCTGCTGTGTATTCTCTAGAAAGTAATTTTCGAAGAATAGCTCTTTGAATCTTTCCCACGAAATGACTCCCTCACCTGCTTGTCCCTTATTGGCCTTCCACCAATAGTTAGCCTCGCCTTTCAGCATGAAAGTGGCAAATCCTGTTTTCTGTTCTTCGGCCACTCGTGCGACATCGAAGACCTTCTCTATCTCTTCTATCCAGGTCTGTGCTTCTATTGGGTTAAGAGTTCCCTTGAACTCGGGTGGTCCGACCAGTTTGAAATCCTTAAAATTGGCCAAATGATGCGCTGGCTCGGTTGCTAGTTGGGTTCCTCCAGGTGGCGGTCTTGATTGCATGGCTTCTGCCAGCATCTCCGCAAACATCCTCATTGGATTGGGTTGGTCCCTAACTTCACTTTCTGACTCTTCGACCCGCTGGTTACGGGGTCTTCCTCTCGGCGACATGATTTGATACAGGAAAACCGCTCACTTTTACCTATAGTTTTATATTTTACACAATATAGCATTGAAATCAGCAATTAAGAGCAGAAACATCTATCAAGCACACTTGATTTAAATAACAACTGCATTTATATTTATATACCACTGTTTTGTTACAAAGACTAAACCTGTGGCATACTTCTATAAATGCACCACTGCGTGCCCTACCAATCATTAGCCATTCCCCTGAGACAAAAGTGGGGAATTATAACTGACCATCCCACATATCAGACAAGAGTTGGGGTTCAACTGCTACCCCAATCATGTAACAAGATATAAAGGTTCACATCATAATCATGTCCCTAACCTAACAAAAAGTGGGACCTACTGCCCTAAAACAGACAAGACAATCATCCTAGCACGTCACTACATGTCGTGACAGATCCGTGCCTACTGACCAAAAGAAAGTGCAACACACATGACTCGGCGACGAACCGAGCGACTAAACTCTCCCATCTTAGTCTGAGGCCTCCTATAGGCTGTATCTAAAGCCAATCCCAGAGTCTCTATTTCACAGCTCCAGCCTCAAGCCTGTCCTCCAACTGATCAACTCTCCTCGCCTCTCTGACCCAAGCATCTCTGACCCGCATCCTCTCAGCAGTCTCCAGCCCAAAATCGAACTTCATGGCCTCCTGCTTGGCCTTCAGATGGGCGATCTCCATGTCCTTCTGTTCCAATTTCTCCCTCAGCTCAGCGTTCCGGGCCACCATCTGATGTAGCAGTGGTCCAATCTGCTGCGTTGAGGTCTCATAACCCTGCAGCTGCACCTTCACCATCCCCAACTCATGCTCCAGCTGATAAGCGAGTTCCCTATACTGATCCTCCGTGATCTGGTGGGTCTGGTTCTGCTCCTCCAGATGAGCTATAAATAAAAACCCCCTCCCTCCAGCTCCTCGTTCCTACTGGTCAATCCCTCTATGATATCATCCGCAGTAGAGCCCATGCCATCAACATAAGCAGGTGGCTCATCACTGTCAGTCTCTGGGTCCTCCTCTGGTTCGGGCCCATCCAATGGTACCTCTGGGGAAACAGGTGCGTAGCCCACTAACTGCTTGGTAACCACAGGTATATCTGTGAATACCTCCTCCTAGACTCCACTGGTCCCTCCAATGTCGGCCATCCTATAACACAGATAGAGACAACAAATGTCAGTATCATAATAAAATACGTTCATTGATAGAATGAAATGATATTTTATCATGTACAACTCGGCTTGGCAGATTTCCACAATCCACCCCCAGACAAGGCCATTATTCGAATCTCCTTGATTCATATCCTAGCGTACTCAATACGAGTTTAAAACTAAGGTCATAACCTAGGTTTAGCGATCCTAAAGTTTATAACCTATAGCTCTGATACCAACCTGTGACGCCCCCAAATTCGGGTCTCCAACTACCCGGATCTGGTCATCACTATCCAATACAAACATTCACCTCTAACAACATATGGTATCTAAGATGCGGAATATAATAAACATATGTTGTTCATTACAAAGGTGTTACTAGTCCTAAGATACAATAACCTTAAATACTTAACACAAATCCGTACCCCAAATAAATATCAGGGTTTAAATTACATTTATAATAATTAACTAAACATAAAGTAAAATCAGCTACGTGAAGCCTATCACTTCATCTTTTCTTTACCCTTGCCCTTTTCGGATGTCTCGGGTTTAGCTGCAATGAAAGTCATGATATAGCAAGGATGAGCAACAAGTTTGCTCAACAAGTTTGAAGTACAACAATAAAGGATATATCATGATGAAGGGAATATAGAAAGGGAATTCAACAATATAATTACCAGAAGCAAGAACAATAATTGCTTTTAGAACAATTGATAGTCAAGTAGACTTTGAACAATAACTTCCAAAGGAGTCAATAGCTAATTGACCCTCTGGTTACTGGCTACAGAATAAGTACTTGAGGGGATCAGCCTCGCGTACGCTATGTGTATGCATAAATTCTCACACACTTGCCTGACCAAACAAGGGTTCAGACTTAATCATGAATAGTTCGTGAATTTCGGAACTTTAATAAATGTACGAATTCAAATGCATCGAATGCGATTGTCAATAATATCATAGATGTGGGATAATTGTAAATTAATTAAACCACTTGAGCATTCTTAGAATAAAATCTCAAGCTACAATACGATAGTAGCCTGCTCGAATGAAAAGAAACTTGCAACAGTTAAAGTTTCGATATAAAGGACTTGCTCAATGTAAAAGTTGAGTAAGATGACTTGCCTGTTTGCTCAGCTATAGATAAATTTTAGCTTTAACTAATTGATCTTGGATAACCTATCAGTTGATAAAGTCGGTTTATCCATTAGCATTGCATAACTGTATATCGATACCCTCACTTATGCTATTTATTTAGCAGGTAAACAATTCACCATATACAGTTAACTACTATCTAATCATTAGCTAAACAGAAATCGATTTAATGGCCTCTAGCTATTATTTTAAACAACTAGTATTGTTCATTTGGGTGTTCAAATAGTACCCTTACTTATTTTCAATTATTGATTAGTAATCCAATTTATTATTTATAACATAAAATAATAAATTATTAGTGCATTATGGTTTAATAGTACCCAAATACTAGTTAAGTGACTATTCTATCTATTAATGACAAATAATAGATAATTAATTAATTTTACTCATACCTGATTATTGTCAAGTCAATAATAATTAGGCAATTATTAACCTTATTTATTGCAAGTAATAAATAATTAATTCGTTTACCTTACTCTTACTTAGTTATCATTTAATTAAACAATAATTAAATATTCATTATCTTTATTTATTACTTTATTAACCTTTACCCATACTTAATTATTATTTAGTATTAATTAAATAATAATTAAATACTTATTATCTTTATTTATTATTTATTGATAATAACTAATTACTTTATTAACACACTTAATTATTATTTAATATATAAATAATAATTAAGTAATTATTATCTTATTTATTCACAATAAATAATTATTTACTAACTTTATTCATACATAATTATTATCAAATAATAACTAAACATTTGTTATCTTTATTTATTATTATTTGATAAAAATAAATAATTATTTATTAACTTTACTATACATAATTATTATAATACTTAAATATTTATTACCTTTATTTACTATTTATGGATAAATAATAAATAATTATTTGTTAACCTCGTTCATAGTTAATTATTATTTAATATTAATTAAATAATAATTAAATATTTATTATCTTTATTGGTAAATAATAAATAATTATTATTTTATTACTTATACTCATACTTAATTATTATTAAATAATTAAATACTTATTGTGTTTATTTATTATTTAATGATCAATAATAATAAAAATTAATTTATTAACTTTACTTAATTATTATTAAATAATAATTAAGTAATAATTATTTTATTAGTGTATTATTATTTCAAAAATGTCTAATAGTTAATCCGATAGTATTACTTCTAATTACTATTAATAACGGTTAAATACTTATTAACCCCGGTTCATTGTTGTTTGAACAACCCAAAGAATTACACAACCAATTTGGAAATTCCTGCAATTTTCCTATTATTACTGATGATACTAATCCTAAGTTCATTTCCTCCTGCTACAAACGGCAGCCACAAAATTACATAAAAAAACAAACTCTTGCAAATATTGTTGCAAGCTAACTAAGCACTGGTTCAACCTAGTAAGGAAATGACAATACAGATTTCAGTCTCCTATGAATGGCCCAAAATTGATTTTTTTTTTAACAACCAAAACCAATTCCTGCAAAATTTCATTTCAATTATCCAGTTCATTACCCAACACAACAGGGAAACTCCCATCAGATTTATAGTCAAACAAAATAAAAAATCAAGTTTCACACAAACAAAACTGCCGACAGAAATTCCAAAGTGAAGAATGGTTTTCGTTCAAGCATTTTAACAACCATTTGTTGGGCACACAAGGGTTCAACACTGCTCTAATTATTGTACAAAATCAAACTGCCACAACCTATGGTTCTTTAGTATACAGAGTCTCAACCAAGCAGTATAATCCAAATGAAACAAGGTTTGGCTCAATCATTACAGTGAACACCTACTGGCATTCTAAACTCGGCATTGGCCTAGTTCTCTACCAAAAATTAGACTGTCCGAACCTTTAAGGTTCATCTACACCAGATTCCCAACAACAAACACAAAAAGAAAAAGCAAAGATTAACACAATTCAATACCAGATTTTTTTTTTAAACCAACCAATATAATACAGTGTCCGAGTTTCTCATCAAAGCAGTGCAACATTACACACGCAACAACCCAACAAGGGGATTTACACAAACCAATTACAACGTATAACACAATTTAATCGCAGCAGGGAGGAAGAATTAAAACGAAACCCAGTGCCCCTATGATACCTCGAGTTTGATCAAACGACTGCCTTTCTCCTTCTCCCATAATACGACACCCAGTCGGACATTCACAGCTTACTCCCCTCTGCGATCTCTCTCTCTCTCTCTCAAATTCGGTTTACCAAATCGGCAGCTAGCTAAGATTTATGCCTCAATTTATAGCAAGACATTTACCCAAGCAGCTGGGTATAACCTTAATAGGTCAATTAAGAACCAATGGGAGGAGGGAGTGGCCGACGTCGGTCCACCTCAAGCCCCATCACGCCAACTGTGACTCGCCGGCAGAACCTTGAGCCACGCGTCCTCACCGGTCAACTCGCCGAAAAACTAGAACTCTTGGTCCAAACGATGATTGCTCGGTCGCTCGCTCGCTCCTCGTCATGCCACCGGTCCTTCTCCACCTGTCCCGTTTCATCCGATCGATTGAGGGCTTTGGTTTGATTGATTGAGGGGCTTGGGTCTGATAGGTTTTTAGCCCTGCTCTGCACCCAGTCGATTTTTGGAATCGCTATGCTCGGTTGTCTGAGATTTGAGGTTGCTCGGTTTATCCCCAATTCAACCGGTAGATTAGGATTACACCAATTAAAATGGACCCAACCCGGCTAAAAGAAAAGGAATGGGTTTAATCCGGCTAGAAAGGATTTGGGCTCAACCCAATAGGGTTAGGCCGACTGAATTAAATAGGAAAGTGGCCTAATAGGGAAATAAAAAGGAAATTGGGCTTAGCCCTATTAAAATTTTGGGTCAGCTGAAATAAAAAAAGAGAGTAGCCCAACCTGTTTATTAAAATTATTACACTATGCTCCTAATATTTAAATTGAATTTAAATACTTCAATTAGTTAATTATTTATAATATTTATTTCAACAATAATTCCTCATGCGAATTATTTAAATCCGAAAATAGTAAAATGAATTCATTTATTACTTTTCTTCCCAAATTTTCTTGCAATTAAATCCTTAGGGTTAACTCTCTAATTTATTCAAACTATTAGTGAGTCCCTTTAAGGCAAAGAAAATTATCAGACCATGTATTTATATAATTAAATAATAATACCTTCATGGATCCAATTAAATCTGTAAAATTAAATAAAATGAATTTCATATATCAAAATAAAGTGATACAAGGTTTAAAATTCCTGGACATTACATAAGCCTTACATTTTCCATTTACGCGCGTGTCGGTTCCCCGACGTTTATACCATTTCCCCTGCTATGAGGGTTGTTCTTCTCAGCTTTACACGGGAGTCCGGACCAAAACAATTTGATCGGACAGTTTTACTTAACAACAATTGTAGTTGGAGGACTTAACCTCACTTCAATAAACAAATCAATAAGTGTCTAGCTGGAACAATTAGCTTTGACATAGCTTTCAAACAGTTTATGGAGTAAAGGGTTTTAAGGTTCAACAACATGCACAATAGCATCAATAATATCTTGAATGAATAACAATTCATAATCTTTGGAATCACACAATATATAACATTGCATGAAATGGGCTTTCATTGTAATACTTGAATAAAAGTATGAATATTAGCACACTAATTGCTAATTTGATAAGTAATTTGAACGGGAATCAAGAAACTCAACAAGCTTACTCAATAAATAATATTTGCTCAAATATAATTTTGGGTAGGATAAGTAAACTTGCACAATAATTACTTGAATAAGATAGGAGACGTGCTCGATAGATAAATAAGTTAAGGAAAAACTCGCACAATTAAATAAGGGTTGAATAAGGAACTTGCCTTGCGCGTGCGTTAAAATCTTAACGTTAATCACCCTTCAAAAAAATAATACCCTACAGTTCATTAAAATCATCATAAATATTAGTCATGTGAGGACTAGGTTCAATATAGTCATCACATCATCAAAATACATTAATTGCCGCTACGACTACCCAGTCGGGGGTCTCGCTCACCGGTCACTTTGATTGACACGGGTATAAATTAAGCACATAGGGCTTTAACAAGATATAAGCGTTTCTAATCATTTTGTACAAAAATATAAGTTTTAGACTCGCGGGAAAAATTTACTGGGTCCGACCCGATCCGGCCCGACCCGGTCCGGCCTGACCCGACCCAGTCTGGCCTGACCCGACCCGGTCAAGCCTGACCCAACTTGGACCAGGTGCCATGCAGTAGCAGTTGCAGTAGCGAACTGCAGTTCCTGCAGAACCCCGACACAGTCACCTCGCCTCGCTCCAGCTGCTATAACTCTTCCTATACTCGATCAATTTGATCCCTTACGGATTCTATGGATTCCCAAGACACGAGGCTACAACATATCACAAATTCAGGATGACCCATAATCACTAACATGACCAAATCCTGAGCTAAAACATAAACTGCATGCTCTGTTTTTCGCAACCATGAAATATCTCACACAAATGGCACTTGTGACTTCATTTTAGCATCATTTTGATTCATTCAAATTGGGATATCTTCACAACTGATAGAAGTACAATATTCCAACAATAAACAATCAAAATAATCGCAACATCAAGGCTTTACTGTCCTCTAATCGTCCAAAGGTCCAAACAGTCCATTATCTTCCTCCTTAAGCTTGGGTCCAAATCATTATTTGTTTTTGTTTCACTTTGAAGGTATTAATGGTTTATAAAGCTTCTTAACAACGTTCATAAGGAACCATAACCAACAGTGCAACAAATATCTCAAGGAGGGCTCAAACCCATCAGTTAGAGCTCAAGAACCACAATTGTAACTAACAATGGAAAAAGGGAAGGGATGAGGCCTGTATACCTCTTCTTGTTGGCTTTGGGTAGGTTGAGATGACTTGCTAGGTTGATCTTCTCCTTGCTCATTTCTGCTGATACTTCCTTTCCTCTTCTCCTTGCTTGCCTTCTTACGTCCTTACCGCACACACATACTTACTCTCCTTCTAGCTGAAGTAAGCTTTTTGTTTAGCAAAAAAAAAAATAACTCTCTCTCTCTCTCTGAAGTTGCTAACAGTTGAGTATGGCTTGAATGGAGGAGGAGAATGAGCTGAGGGGAGAATAAGAGGAGTGCTTCGGGAGGAGATGGAATGTATGGGTATGCAAAAAACAAATGTGTTACCCGAGCCAAGTGTTGGTGTAGTTAACAGCCCCATGTATGGTGTACTGTGCGTGTTTATTCCTTTCCCCCAATTGGCTCTCAATATACACGTGGCCTCCCCCAATTGGTTTGAGGCTTAAATGTCTCACCAATTAATTCAAATACACAGATAAATATACCCGAATATTCCCACTTTTGCATCAAATTTGGTAAATAACTCTACCCAAAATTAAAATGGGTACTCCCATAAATTATTGGGACACGTAGCAATATTTATTATGGGATTTGTCCATTTATTCGGAACACCCATACTATACATTTCGGATATGGATTAAATCACGTATCAGCTCCAATGAAATTTCTGACACTTGGAAAAATTATTCCTCCGCATATATGCCTCCTCTAAATTAATAAAAATTAAAATAGACGAAAAAGTTCGGGTGTAAATAGTGTCTCGGGAAGCGAGTCCCTCTAATAGTGATTTTATGAATTTTTGCAAAATCGATTTATTCACTCTAACGACACAACAACACATAATATTTAACATATGCACATTTTCTAGGTTGTAACACAACTCTAAACACGTAATATAGATTAATATAAATAAAAAAATAATAAAAATTCATTTTATTCATACATAACTCGGGTTACAAGGAAATCTAAAATTCCCGATCGTTACATTCTCCCCCCCCCTTATAAGGATTATGTCCCCAGAATCACCGTACAAGGTTAAACAAAAAGTTGAGGGTAATTCTCCTTCATCTTATCTTCCAATTCCCATGTAGCCTCCTCAGCATTGTGGTTTCGCCAAACTACCTTCACAGAAGGTATAACCTTATTTCTTAATACTTGCTCCTTCCTATCAATTATCTGAATAGGAATATCTTCGTACGTAAGATCCTTCTCTATATGAACGGGCTAATAGGATATCACGTGCTTGTAATCGGGTTTGTATGGTCGTAACATTGAGACGTGAAACACATTGTGGACATGCTCCAGTTTATGAGGCAAGGCTACCTCATACGCCACTTCACCCACTCTTCTCAATACTTCGAACGGTCCTACGAACCTTGGGCTCAACTTTTCCTTCTTCCCAAAATGTATCTTCCCTTTCCAGGGAGACACTTTCAGAAACACGTAGCTGCCGACATCGAAGTCTCTCGTCTGGCGATGTTGATCAGCATACTTCTTTTGTCGGTCTTGGGCTGCAACTAGTCTTGCCCTGATCACCTTGACCACTTCGGCTGTCTAATGCACCAACTCTGGTCCCAACAGTCGTCGTTCGCTGACCTCATCCCAACTTAACGGTGTTCTGCACTTCCTCCCATAGAGGGCTTCATACGGCGGCATACCGATACTTGCATGATAGCTGTTGTTATAAGCGAATTCTACAAGTGGTAAGTGGTCATCCCAATTCCCTTTGAAATCCATTACACAAGCTCTAAGCATGTCTTCTAGCGTATGTATCGTTCGTTCACTTTGTCCGTCAGTTTGAGGATGGTAAGCAGTACTTAGTAGCAACTGTGTTCCCATTCTCTCTTACAAGCTTTTCCAAAAATTTGATGTGAAGCGCGGATCTCGATCTGAGACAATTGACACTAGCACTCCATGTCGCGAAACAGTTTCCTTTATGTATAATTTGGCTAACTGGTTCAAATTGAATCGAATTTTTATCGGTAGAAAGTGTGCTGATTTTGTCAATCGGTCTACGATAACCCAAATGGCATCATAACCTTTTTGTGTAACTACGAGTCCCACCACAAAGTCCATAGTGATATGCTCTCATTTCCATTCCGTTATATTCAGTGGTTGAAATAACCAACTCGGCCTCTGATGTTCCGCCTTGACTTGTTGACATGTGAGACACTTACTAACGTACTCTGCTACGTCCCGCTTCATGTTGGGCCACCAAAAATATTGACGAAGATCCTGGTACATTTTCGTGCTTCCAGGGTGAAGAGAATATTTGAATTATGTGCTTCATGTAAAATTTCCTCTCTTAATTTAGTCACGGCTGGCACCCACACTCGCTCTTCATATCTCAAGATACTATCTTTATACATCCGAAATTTCTCTTCCTTATTTTTTGCGATCCTTTCCCGAATCCTTTCACACTCTTCATCCTTTTCCTGTGATTCTCTCACTTTGTCGTGTAATGTTGGATGAGCTTCAATTACGAATAACTTCTCTGTTGTCTCTGTCGGACTTTTCACTTCGATCTCCAGTCTCGCCATTTCTCGTATCAGCTCCTCATGAGTAGTTAGCAAAAATAATTTCTCGTTCCCCTTTCTGCTCAATGCGTCTGCTACTACGTTTGCCTTCCCTAGGTGATAAAGAATTTCGCAGTCGTAATACTTGATTAATTCCAACCACCTCCTCTGTCGCATGTTTAACTCCTTCTGGGTGAAAATATATTTCAAACTCTTATGGTCCGTGTATATCTCACATTTCTCCCCATAAAGGTAATGCCTCCAAATCTTCAACGCAAAAACGATAGCCGCTAACTCCAAGTCATGGGTAGGGTATCGCTTCTCGTAATCCTTTAGTTGTCGCGACGCATACGCAATAACCTTGCCATGTTGCATTAACACACAGCCAAGACACCCTTGTGTGATGCATCACTATACACTACAAAACCTCCCGTATCATCTGGTAAGGACAATACAGACGCCTCGCTTAATCGCTTTTTTAATTCCTGAAAACTATCTTCGCACTTTTCAGACCACACAAACTTCACCGTCTTCCTCGTTAGATTGGTCAATGGGGTTGCTATTTTGGAAAAATCTTGGATAAACCTTCGATAGTACCCAGCTAACCCTAAGAAACTTCGTACTTCTGTCGGCGTCCTCGGTTGTTCCCACTTACTAACTGCCTCCACCTTCGTAGGGTCCACTGAGATACCGTCTTTGTCGATCATATGCCCTAAATATTGCACCCTTTCCATCTAGAATTCGCACTTGGAAAATTTCGCGTATAGCCTTTCCCTTCTCAGTGTCTCCAGTACTTCGATCAGATGATCGGCGTACTCTTCTTTGGTCTTTGAATAAATCAAAATGTCATCGATGAAAACTACCACGAACCTATCTAAGTATGGCTTCCGAATCCGGTTCATCAAGTCCATGAATGCTGCTGGCGCATTAGTCAAACCGAAAGACATTACCAAAAATTCGTAGTGACCATATCTTGTCCGAAACGAAGTTTTAGGCACATCTTCCTTCCTTACTTTTAGCTGATGATATTTGGTCCTCAAATCTATTTTTGAGAAGTGTTTGGCTCCCTTTAGTTGATCGAACAGGTCGTCGATTCTTGGCAATGGGTATTTATTCTTGATCGTTGATTTGTTCAGCTCCCGGTAGTCGATGCAGAGTCTCATCGATCCGTCCTTCTTCTTGACAAATAAGACTGGTGCTCCCCGTGGGGACACACTTGGTTGAATATACCTATTGTCCAGCAATTCCTGAAGTTGTATCAATAATTCCTTCATTTCCATTGGCGCCATACGATACGGAGCCTTTGAAATCAGTGCAGTCCCTGGCACTAAGTCTATTACAAATTCAATTTCCCTATCTGGTGGAAGACCGGGTAATTCACTTGGAAACACATCTGGAAACTCTCTCACTATCAGTATATCTGTAATTTCTACCCCTCATTTCTTTGTATCTACAATATAGGCTAAGTAGCCTTCACATCCTTTCTTTAGTAACTTTCTGGCCTGCATCATCGTGAGACAACATGAACGTTTCAGCGATGCGATACCATAAAATATTACCCTCGACCGGTTCGGGGCCTGAAGGTTCACACTTTTCTTCTGACAGTCGATCACTGTCGCGTGGTCACACAACCAATCCATTCCCAATATTACATCAAACTCTCCCAACTTTATAGGGATCAAATCCACGCAAAAATTATATCCCCTAATCTCAACGCAGCAATTACGAAGAATAAACTCTACAGGAATTACCTCATTATTCACAATTTCTATACTCAAAGGATTTTCTAACTGTTCTTGGGGTAAATTTAACCATTTAGCAAAGTCTTCAGACACAAAGGAACGGGTAGCACCCGAATCAAATAATGTGCAGGCATTTATGT
Source organism: Aralia elata (assembly GCA_034770075.1). NCBI lineage: Eukaryota > Viridiplantae > Streptophyta > Magnoliopsida > Apiales > Araliaceae > Aralia > Aralia elata. The sequence continues at coordinate 31,958,973 of CM068380.1, read as the reverse complement.
TATTGATTGGGATAATACCTGACACCACGTCCTTAGCAATCACTGCATCCTGGACGGTCATGTTAAATGTTCGGGCAGGGGTGCGGTTCGGCGGAGTCGGACCTCTAATCATCAGTTTGTTGCCTCCTCCTCGGTTGCCGCTTCCACCGCTGTTTCCTTTCTTCGGACAGTCTCTGAACTGATGCTCCATTAATCCACAAGAATAGCATCCACGGTTCTTCTTTGGGTTTGGGCAATGCGGTGCTATATGCCCTTCCTGGTTGCAGTTGTAGCAGACATTACGTCCCTTCCAGCACTCACCCTTGTGATTTTTCCCACATTTTGAACACGTTTCAATCTTCTTCTTAAATCCTCCCTGACTATTCCCTGCCTGATGAGTGTTGGTACTGTTGTTGCTGTTGTTACCACCGTCCCATTTTCTCTTTCCCGAATTGCTTCCACTGCTACTGCCACCTCCACGGTAGTCCCCTCCACTCTTCTTATTTTTCTTGTGTTGATTCAGGGCCTCAATCCCTCCTTCGGCGATGATGGCTTTTTCCAGTAGCGCACTAAAAGTCTCGATTTGGAGAACAGCTACCTTGTTATATAACCACGGTTTCAGCCCTTATTCAAACCTTTGCGTCTTCAGCTCTTCAGTACTTACTTGAAGCGGTGCAAAATGCGTAAGCTCATTGAATTTGGCGGCGTACTGAGCCACCGTCATGTCTCCCTGCTTCAGCTCTAGGAATTTCACCACCATTTACCTTTCCATACTCTTTGGGAAATAATTCTCGAAAAATAATTCCTTGAACTTATCCCACGGTATCACTCCTTCGCCTGCTCGTTGTTGGTTAGCCTCCCACCAATAGTTTGCTTCTCCTTTCATCATATACGTGGCAAATACTATTTTCTGGTCATCCCCTACGCGTGCGATGATGAAAGCCTTCTCCATTTCCTTCACCCAAGACTGGGCTTCAATCGGATCAGTCGTTCCCTTGAACTCTGGGGGTCCAACGCTCTTGAAGTCTTTGAAATTTATTATGGGTGCTACCGGGGGATGGGGATCCACGGGCCCCGTATTCCTCCCTTGGGTCATTCTCTCCAGTATATCCGCTAACCGCTGCATGGGATCCACAGGAACTCCTTGATTATTAACGGATCCTTGGGGTGGTGGTGGTGGGGCCGGTATGTTACGTCTAGGTGGCATTCTCTACTTAACGTAAGAAATTTAATGTCATCATTTCATTATACTAGGAGGAATATCTATCATGAATACTATAAGAAAACAACATATATAATAACGACAATTACATTCAGTGCTACCAGCTGTTACAACATACATGACCATGCTATAGCGTACAACCATAGATGTCATCAACGTTCTTGATACAACAAAACGGTGAGGGGTCCACCAACATACTCCCCTTAAATAAGCACAAAAGTTAAAATCTTACAATACTATCCCACACATGTAGCAAAATGTTGGGATTAACATATATAAGATTACAAACAGCTAGGCACATAAGTTAAGCAACCTATCCGAGTATACCGCGCTCCACAGCGTTGTCATACTCCCTATGACCCATATGGATCATCAAGTATCGACTCAGGGTGTGACGAGTCTATCCCTCTTCAGTTGGGTAGTAGTACACACCATCTATCCACCTGCCCATTGCCGAGTGGAAAGCATATCCCATTCGGTTCATCTTTCTCTTACCCCTCCTCACTTCACCCTCTAGGTCGTCCACTCGTTCTACGGCATCATCCCGTTGTTCCTTGATCCAGACACGGTTTTCCACCTCCCTACCTAGCTGGTTCTTCAGAATCTCATATCTATTTGCAAATTAACTCCCCGATGCTCTGACTGCTCCAGCTTTCCTGCCAATTCTGCATTCCTCGTGATGAGTGGGTTTTATACCTACGAATCAGGTCTTGTTAGATTTAATTATTGCAGTCTTTATGTGTTTTTAGTATTGTTTTATTCGTTTTTGTGCTTGTTTATTGTAGGATTGGAGCTAGAGGGGCAAAAGAGTCAGTTTGGAGCTTAAAGGGTTGAAATCAGACTTGGTGGCATTTTTGTAAATCTGAGGGCATGACCTAGCGCCAGAAGCGCTAGGAATAACACTACTATAGCGCCAGAGGCGCTAGTGCACGGATTTTGTTGATGATGTGCGACTGGATGGAAAAGAGGAATCTAATTTGGAAGAGGATTCAAGCTATTATTGATAAGATAGAGAGAATGAAACCCTGAGAAGGAACTTGGAGACTATTATTATTATTATTCTAGTTTTCTAGAGATAGTTTCAGGAGTTTTACTGTGATTTTATTATTCAAGTGCTGAATTTTGATGTGGGTTTGAGCTTACTTTGGATTTTATTCATCAATTGGGTTTGATCAATCTACTTCTTCTTATTTCAATTGATCGTTTATTTTCCAATGTGTAGTTTTGATCCCATAATGGTTTTCGGTTCAGTCATGAACTAATCTCCATTATGGGATTCTAACGGATTTTAATATGTAGTCTAAATATAAGCTTGACTGTTAATTTGTGTTGCATATCACAAGGAACTTCTATCATGATTGTTTTGCATATATGAATGCTTGATCACCATTTGATTTCAGTGCTTGTATGGAATTGAAAAATAACATACTAGTATGGATTGTAATCATGATAGCTTGTGAATATAAGGCTTAATTGGGTAGCTTAATATTTTGTGAATCAGATAGAAATATACTGTTTCACCGTAAGAGTTAAAATTAGGGCTTATGCTTTAAATCAATATAATTGCAATTTCACATAGAAAATATAGTGATTTTGGTTATAGTGGTGATTGCATGGTGTCTATTGAGTATGGATATTATGTGAGTAGGTCATAATACATTGACAGATGGTTATGTCTATTTTAGTGCTCTTGGCTATTTTTCTGTGATATGTGAACTGACTAGCATGAGGGTGGTAATTAGATGAACTATTAAATGAAGTTAGGATCCCATTAATTCCGATTTTGATATTTTCCATTATTATCTGCATCTTTAGTTGTTAATTAGTTTAGAAATAATTTTATCACCAAAATTAAGTCATTAGTTTAGGCAAATAAATATAGTGATAGAACTGATGCATAGTGATTTAATTTAGCATTTTCTCTGTGGGACGATACTCTACTTCCTCTGTATTACTTGTTGACACATGTATGCTTGCATGAGTTAAAGCTCTTTTGTTAAAGACTAAATAAAGGCAACAAGTTTTTGGCGCCGTTGCCCGGGAAAGACGTTTAGATTTTTATTATTATCATCAGTTTTAAGCTATATTGTTTGACTTAGACAAATCTAATCTTTTCTCATTTCTATTTTTGGTTTTTGTTTTGGTTTCAGGTACTTGTAGAATTTTTATGCACACACGATCATCCAACTCAGAATTGACACCAGCACAGGATAATATTGACGGAAGAGGTTGGAAAGCAAGAATGTGTAGGAATTTACAAGCACAGTTGGAAGGAACTATACTGAATATAGCGGAAGAGCAAAGAGAGGAGCATAAAGCGTTGAGGGATTATTCCATGCCGAATATTAATGAACTACAGTCTAGCATAGTCAGACTGATAATAGCAGTAAATACCTTTGAGATAAAACCGGGAACCATTCAAATGGTGCAGAATTCGGTTCAGTTTGGGGGTGATCCTACAGACGATCCTAATGAGCACCTATTGAGTTTCATTGAAATATGCGATACATTTAGGTATAATGGGGTGACGGAGGATGCTATCCGACTAAGACTATTTCCATTCTCATTGAGGGATAGAGCGAGAAGTTGGCTTCATTCTTTGCCTTCAGGATCAATTACTACATGGGAGGACCTAGCACAGAAGTTTTTAGCCAAGTTTTTCCCCATGGCTAAAACTGCAAAAATGAGGACAACAATCTCTCAGTTTGAGCAACAACAAGGTGAATCCTTATACGAGGCCTGGGATAGATACAAGGAGATGCTAAGGAAGTGTCCGCACCATGGGATGCTAGATTGGATGGTGACCAACACATTTTATAATGGATTGGGATGGCAGTCGAGGCAAATGGTAGATGCAGCTGCAGGAGGAGCTTTAGGGGTGAAGAGCTATGACGAAGCTTATAACCTTATCGAGACTATGACAGCAAATGATTTTCAAAATCCTACAGCCAGAATGCCACAGCTCAGAGTTGTAGGTTTGTTGGAAGTGGATGCTATTACTCAGTTGTCAGCACAGATGGCGGCTATGGCGAAGAAAATAGATTCGTTGTCAGAAAGCAAAGCCAAGTCAGTTGCCTTCATATGTGAGATTTGTGCGGGGTCACACTCAACAGATCAATGTGCTATCAGCTCGGAGTCGGTGCAGTATGTGAACAGTTATAGGAAAGACCAAGGACAGTTTCAGAACACATACAACCCCAATAACCGTAATCATCCAAACTTTAGTTGGCCAAATAATCAAGGAAATCAGCAACAACAGTTTCAGCAGAATCAACAGTTTCCATCTCAGCCAACGCAATAATAGTTTACTCCACGACCACCTTTTCGACCGGGATTTTCTCAACAACAACAACATCAGACTTCATATGCACCTCAGCAAGAAAAGAAATCAGAAATGGAGGAGATGATGTTAAAGTACATGGAAAATACAGAGGTGATGATCAAAAGCCAGGCAGTAGCTATTAAAAATCTGGAAACTCAAATGGGGCAAATGGCGACTATGCTTAACAACAGGCCCCAGGGTTCATTGCCAAGTAACACAGAGTCAAATCCACGGAGAGAGGGTAAAGAGCAGTGTCAGGCTATAACACTAAGATCGGGAAAGCAATATGCAGGAACTGTACCAGGCACTGTACCACCTAATTTACAAGGGGATGACACTGGGGTTGAAACTGAGAAAGAAATTGAGGCTGATCAGAAAGAGAAGAAAGATGAGTCCGAGTCGCAGCAAATAGAGAAGGATAAAGTGAGTTCAGATAAGAAGCCTGTGAATACAGTACCACAAGTTCATCCTCAGGTTTCGTATCCGCAAAGATTGAACAAATAGAGGGAAGATAAACAGTTCAGTAAGTTTTTGGAGGTTTTTAAGAAACTGCAGATCAACATACCTTTCGCTGAGGCATTCGAACAGATGCCAAGTTATGCAAAGTTCATGAAGGGTATATTGTCAAGGAAGAGAAGATTAGACGAGTTTGAGACAGTAGCCTTGACGGAGGAATGCAGTGCAGTGCTTCAGCGTAAACTACCTCCAAAGCTGAAAGATCCGGGTAGTTTCACTATACCATGTACGATCGGAAAGATGAACTTCAATAAATGTTTGTGTGATCTTGGGGCGAGTATCAACCTGATGCCGTTGTCTGTATTTAGTCAGTTGGCATTGCCGGAACCAAGGCCAACAAATATTTCCTTGCATTTAGCTGACAGATCCATCACGTATCCATGGGGGATAGTAGAGGATGTACTGGTAAAAGTGGATAAATTTATCTTTCTGGCGGATTTCATCATCTTGGACTATGAGGAGGACAAGAGTATACCAATCATACTGGGGAGACCATTCCTAGCCACAGGGAGGACTCTGATAGACGTGCAGAAAGGGGAGCTTACAATGCGGGTACATGATCAGGAGGTGAAGTTTAATGTTTTCAAGGCAATGAAGCTCCCAACAGATGAAGAAGACTGTTTCAGAGTTGACTTGGTGGTTAGTATAGTGAATGATGAAGTTGAGAGTTTGTTGGGACATGAACCACTACAAAGAGTAATTGCTGAAGATTCAGATTTAGAGGATGAAGAATGTGCCGAGCTTGTGCAATTTCTGGATACTACCCCCAAATTCGAAAAATTCAGAACACCTGTCGAGCCACTTACGAAAGCTGGAGAGACGTCGGTAAAGTTGAAACCATCTCTTGAGACACCGCCCGAACTTGAATTAAAACCACTTCCAGATCATCTCAGGTACGCATTTTTAATTAAAGATTCAAAGCTACATGTGATTATTTCTTCTGCACTAACATCTTTTCAGGAGGAAAAATTGCTACGAGTGCTTAGAGAGTTCCAATCAGCTATTGGATGGACCATAGCAGATATCAAGGGAATAAGCCCTTCTTTTTGCATGCATAAGATCCTGCTGGAAGATGGTAGCAAGCCAACGGTTGAGCAGCAAAGAAGGCTCAATCCTATAATGAAAGAAGTGGTCAAGAAAGAGATACTGAAATGGCTGGACGCGGGAATAATCTACCCAATTTCAGACAGTTCATGGGTGAGCACCATGCAGTGCGTACCAAAGAAGGGTGGAATGACCGTTGTCACTAATGAGAATAACGAGCTGATCCCAACGCGAACCGTAACAGGGTGGAGAATCTGCATGGACTACCGCAAGCTTAACAAAGCTATAAGGAAGGACCATTTTCCACTTCCGTTTATCGATCAGATGTTGGACAGACTGGCGGGTCATGAGTATTATTGCCTTCTGGACGGATATTCAGGCTACAATCAGATTATGATAGCTCCAGAAGACCAGGAAAAGACTACTTTTACATGTCTATACGACACTTTTGCCTTCAGAAGGATGTCTTTCGGGTTGTGCAATGCTCCAGCCACCTTTCAGAGATGTATAACAGCAATTTTTTCAGACATGATCAAACAGAATGTTGAGGTATTCATGGACGATTTCTCGGTATTTGGTGATTCTTTCAATTTATGCCTTGAAAATTTGGTAAAGGTCTTAAAGAGATGTGTTGAAACAAATCTAGTACTGAATTGGGAGAAGTGCCATTTTATGGTACAAGAAGGAGTTATACTGGGACACAAAGTTTCGAAGAAAGGAATTGAGGTGGACAGGGCAAAGCTGGAAACTATTGAGAACCTACCTCCACCTACTTCAGTAAAAGGTGTCCGCAGTTTTCTTGGACATGCAGGCTTCTACCGCAGATTCATCAAGGACTTCTCCAAGATAACTAAACCATTGTGCAGTTTATTGGAGAAGGATGCACAGTTTAACTTCAACGAGGCTTGCATGAGGGCATTTGAGCACTTACAGAGTAAATTAACTTCAGCGCCAGTTATCACAGCACCAGATTGGGCATTGTCGTTTGAGCTGATGTGTGATGCCAGTGATTACACAGTAGGGGCTGTTTTGGGGCAGAGGAAGGAGAAGATGTTTCATGTGATATACTATGCCAACAAGACCCTTACGGATGCACAGTTAAATTACACCACCACAGAAAAAGAGTTATTGGCAGTGGTGTATGCCTTCGATAAATTTCGGTCATAGGCACAAAAGTGATAGTGTACACGGATCACTCGGCAATCCGACATTTAGTGGCAAAGAAGGATGCAAAGCCCAGGTTGATCAGGTGGATTTTATTATTGCAAGAGTTTGATTTGGAGATCAAGGACAAGAAGGGTACCGAAAACCAAGTGGCAGACCACTTGTCTCGACTAGAGAATTCGGAAAGGGAGATAGACGGCAAAGTTACAATTAATGAATCCTTTCCGGATGAGCAGTTGTTTGTGGTGCAAGGGGAGGTGCCATGGTTTGCAGACTACGGAAATTATTTGGTGAGTAAGATGATACCTTCTGACTTAGTGGGGGCACCAAAAGAAAAAGTTCTTTCATGATGTTAAATGGTATATATGGGATGAGCCATATTTGTTTAAACAGTGTGCGGATCAAATGATAAGAAGGTGTATCCCATATAGTGAGACCGAGGGAATTTTGTAGGATTGCCATTTTTCTATATATGGAGGTCACTATGGAGGAGAGAGAACAGCGGCTAGAGTACTACAAGCAGGATTCTACTGGCCGACAATCTTTAAGGATGCTTACAGTTTTGTCCAGCGGTGTGATAGATGTCAGAGAGTGGGTAATATTTCAAAGAGGAATGAAATGCCTTTGAATACAATCCTCGAAGTGGAAGTTTTCGACGTATGGGGGATTGATTTCATGGGCCCTTTTGTGTCTTCGTGCTTAATCTCTACATCTTGCTAGCAGTTGACTATGTGTCGAAATGGGTAGAAGTGGCAGCGCTCCCGACGAATGATGCTAAGGTAGTTCTCAAGTTTTTACATTGAAGCATTTTCACTAGATTTGGGACTCCGAGGGCCATTATTAGTGATGAAGGTACGTACTTTTGCAACAGACAGTTTACAGCTTTGTTGGCTAAGTATGGGGTGAATCATCGAATTGCTACAGCTTATCACCCACAAACAAATGGCCAAGCTGAAGTATCCAATCGGGAAGTCAAAAGAATCCTCGAAAAAATTGTGAATCCGACGAGGAAGGATTGGTCTCTAAAGCTGGATGATGCTGTGTGGGCATATATGACTGCTTACAAAACTCCGTTGGGCATGTCACTGTTTCAGCTGGTTTATGGAAAAGCTTATCATCTCCCTATGGAGCTAGATCATAAGGCATATTGGGCAATTCGGAAGTTGAACTTTGATTCGACAGCTGCAGGGGAGAAGCGCTTACTCCAGATCAATGAGTTGGATGAATTTCGACTCCGGGCATATAAAAACTCGAAGCTGTACAAGAAAAAGGTGAAAAAATGGCATGATCGCAAGATCATAGAAAGAACATTTGAACCGGGTCAAAGGGTTTTAGTTTTCAACTCCAGACTTAAACTTTTTCCCGGGAAACTGAAATCAAGATGGTCAGGACCATTCACAGTGAAGACAGTCTTTCCGCATGGTGCGATTGAAGTGTATGATAAATTCCCGGACCAGTCATTCAATGTGAATGGCCAGAGGTTGAAGCATTACTTTAGGGATGAGGTGGACAGACAGAAAGTCACCTTAATCCTTTCTGAGACATGAGATTCAGAGACAGTCAAGCTAATTGACTATAACTTAGCGCTATCTGGGAGGCAACCCAGCATTTTAATTTTCTGTTTTTCTTTTGTTTATTCAATTATTTTGTTTTTAAAAAAAATAGATTTGCAACTAATTTTGGATTTTGGGTTGATGTGTGTGCAGGTAGAAGCTTAAAATGGATAAAAATTTGGCTAAGTAAAGGCTCAAGCGCCTGAAGCGCTCCAACATGTGCAACTTCAGCGCCTGAGGCACTACCTCAAGCTCTTGTTACTGCCACTCAGCGCTGGAAGCGCTCGACCATGCATATTGTCAGCGCCTGCAGCGCCAGCCCCAACGCCCTGCTACTGTAGCATAGCGCTGTCAGCGCTCTTCCTTCACAAATAACAGCGCTCTAAGCGCTTGGCTGGAGCTTCGACAGTGCACCGATAGTGTTGTCAGTGCCCAACTCTATACAAAAGCCAGCGCCAGCAGCGCTCAACAGGCGAATTAAAAAAAAAGGGTTTAAAACCTAAATCGGGCAAAAGGAGGGCACCACACCAAAAGTCCAGTTTTTCTTCTTCTCCTAGCCACTTCAAGCCGCCGTTTTCTCCATTGTTGCCGATTGCAGCTACTTCCTCCCACCCAAACACCAACAAATCGTCACCCACACTTAAGTCTATTGTCGGCACTACATCTTTTGCAATTAAGGAATTTTCTTCTCATAGCCTTAAAGGATTGAAGATTCTACATATGGGTACTTTCAATTTCAAGTAAGTTTTACATTATTGAGCAATTAGAACTTGAAATTGTTGGCTAGAGATTGAATTGCTAGTATTTGGAGAAAGTTCTTAGTTTTGATTGTGAACCCAATTGAGTTTGTGTCGGCTCAATTGGGATTGGGTTAAAGCTTCAATTTTCTATCTATATGTTTGCGATTTGTGGGAGATTACATTGTGGCAAGATTAGGTTATTCTGAGTTTGGGGGAAACATTGTCCAAGGGTTTTTATAGTGTGCCTACCAAGTGTTCGACAGTTTTCCCCAACGAAGTTTTGAGTTGTTTTGGGTTGTGATTGTGCTTAAGTGATCACTCATGGCTCCTAAAAGACATAGAGGGGAAAGCTCAGGTTCGTCAGCTGCTGTTAAGTATGATAAGAAAAAGTTTGTTAGCCCTCAAGCGTATGACAGGTATAAAAACTGGTCGTCAGGGAAGTCCCTAATTCCTGAGCACGGGTTGTTACCGATTGAGCGGGTAGATGGGGAATTAGCTCACATGATACGCAGCTGAAATTAGATGACATTTACAGCGCAACCTGAGCCAGCTGCAGTTGAAATTGTAAAGGAATTTTATGCCAATGCTAAAGAAGCTAATGGGAATCTGGTGATGGTTCGTGGTAAGGAAGTAAACGTGGGGCGAAAAGCAATCAACACGTATTATGGGTTGCAAAAGATTTACAGTGATGGATATACGAAATATATGCAACAGGATTTGGACTATTCTGAGATCATAGCAGCCCTTTGTGAGCTAGGAACAGAATGGAAGTTGACTGGCCAACAAGAAGCTGTGCACTTCCCTTTATCCAAGTTGAGCAGATATGGTAAAGCATGGCATGCTTTTATTTGTGCCAAGTTGATGTCGTGCCCTCATATGAGCGATGTGATTAATTAGCGGGCGGCCCTATTGTTTTGCATAGCCATAGGAAAGACAGTGGATGTTGGGGAAGTAATTCATGAATCTATTGTGCACGGGCTTGAGGGTAGCACCACAGGTGGATTACCTCATCCTTCATTGATCACTGATTTGTGTCGCCGTGCTGGGGTCCAGTTGGATAAGGATGCACTAATGCAGGCCCCATTGGCTCCAATTGATCATGCTGCGATGGTACGGTACAGAGTATGGGGTGGAGGTGAATCGTATCCGAGGGGTTTAGGCTTCATTATACCACAGCAGCAGCCGCAGGAGCCGCCACCACCTGTTGAGGATCCGGTTCAAGCCCCCAATTTAGTTGAGACTATCCGTCAGGACCTCAGGCACCATACTAGACGGATAGACTTAGTGGCAGGCCATATTCAGAGGGGTTTTGATTGCATGACTCGTCAGCAGATTCGACTTGCTCAACGCCAAGCAGAGATCTATGCTTACAATGTTACTTGTTCTACAGCATTGGCGGATATGTTTGAGTGGTTGAATCTCTAATATTTCTCAATGAGGACATTGTTCAATTCAGTTTGGGGGGTAATTTTATGTTTTCATGCATGTAGATTGTTTTGTTCATTGTGTTTATACTTGTTGCATGATAGTTGCATTTTAGGGTATGTCAAGCATTTAGTTGCATGAATCAGATAACAAATGACATAGTTGGACCATTGTGGCCAATGATAAGATTCTAGTGTTAAGTAAAAGCGTGTTAATGATTGAAATCTAGTGTCGAGCAATAACTTGAACGGGTAAGTCGAATCTGCTTGTCTGGATTTCATGTTAACAAGGAAAGCATTTAGTTAACTGTTTAATTAATTTGATTCAAATTCTTATATAATATGTGTCTGGTAAGAGACTTGGGATAAAAAGTGTTAGAATCAGTGAAATATCTATGAAGGCTCTAGTAAGCAAGAAATAAGTTTGGGGGAGTTCTAAAAAGAAAAAAAAGGAAAAAAAACTTTCTTGGCTAGTTTAATTTTGTGGCCATTTCTACTTGAGTAATTAGATCCTTATGGGTGTCTTGACACCTAGTGCCCTAAAGCCAACTGGTTTGGGAGTCACTGGTTGAAAGCTCGTTACATGGGTAGTTTTGGTAAGCCTAAGGAAGTTAGACATTGCACATGCCAAGTAAAAAAAATGAGGAGGAAAATGATAAAAAAAAATGAGATGGAGCGTAAGACACACTCGTAAATGAAGAAAACATACCAACTCCCCTTGTGCTAATTACATGTTTACATGACTTGGATTAGTTGTTTTACTGATAAAGGTGTGAATTTTTTTTTTTTTGAGTTTCTTTCTAAGATGTTGATTATATGAGTACTTTGGGTTGTGATTGGTTATTATAGTTGATACACACACACAGCATGAATGATGACAAGCATGGTTTGATTAATCAGTTTGAGTTGGAGCTGTACATTAGATAGTGGGTTGAAATTGTTCTATGGATATTTGAGGCCTGATATGGTTTACTATGTGGTTTTAGTTATTTGATTCATTTGCATTATAGTTAGTTTGCATTTTTTTCATGTTGGTATTATTGCATTGCTTGGGGACAAGCAATTGGTTAAGTTTGGGGGTATTTGATGAGTGGATTTTATACCTACGAATCAGGTCTTATTAGACTTAATTATTGCGGTCTTTAAGTGTTTTTAGTATTGTTTTATTCGTTTTTGTGCTTGTTTATTGTAGGATTGGAGCTGGAGGGGCAAAAGAGTCATTTTGGAGCTTAAAGGGTTGAAATCAGACTTGGTGGCATTTTTGTAAATTTGAGGGCATGACCTAGCGCCAGAAGCGCTAGGAATAACACTACTATAGCGCCAGAGGCACTAGTGCACAGATGTTGTTGATGATGTGCGGCTGGATGGAAAAGAGGAAGCCAATTTGGAAGAGGATTCAAGCTATTATTGATAAGATAGAGAGAAGGAAACCCTAAGAAGGAACTTGGAGACTATTATTATTATTATTCTACTTTTCTAGAGATAGTTTCGGGAGTTTTACTGTGGTTTTATTATTCAAGTGTTGGATTTTGATGTGGGTTTGAGCTTACTTTGGATTTTATTCATCAATTGGGTTTGATCAATCTACTTCTTCTTATTTCAATTGATCGTTTATTTTCCAATGTGTAGTTTTGATCCCATAATGGTTTTCGGTTAAGTCATGAACCAATCTCCATTATGGGATTCTGACGGATTTTAATATGTAGTCTAAATATAAGCTTGACTGTTAATTTGTGTTGCATATCACAAGGAACTTCTATCATGATTGTTTTGCATGTATGAATGCTTGATCACCATTTGATTTCAGTGCTTGTATGGAATTGAAAAATAACATACTAGTATGGATTGTAATCATGATAGCTTGTGAATATGAGGCTTAATTGGGTAGCTTAATATTTTGTGAATCAGATAGAAATATACTGTTTCACCGTAAGAGTCAAAATAAGGGCTTATGCTTTAAATCAATATAATTGCAATTTCACATAGAAATATAGTGATTTTGGTTATCTTGGTGATTACATGGTGTCTATTGAGTATGGATATTGTGTGAGTAGGTCATAATACATTGACAGATGGTTATGTCTATTTTAGTGCTCTTGGCTATTTTTCTGTAATATGTGAACTGACTAGCATGAGGGTGGTAATTAGATGAACTATTAAATGAAGTTAGGATCCCATTAATTCCGATTTTGATATTTTCCATTATTATCTGCATCTTTAGTTGTTAATTGGTTTAGAAATAATTTTATCACCAAAATTAAGTCATTAGTTTAGGCAAACAAATATTGATAGAACTGATGCATAGTGATTTAATTTAGCATTTTCTCTGTGGGACGATACTCTACTTCCTCTGTATTACTTGTTGACACATGTATGCTTGCATGAGTTAGAGCTCTTTTGTTAAAGTCTAAAAAGAGGCAACACCTCGCCAAGAGGTGATGCAGCATGACTGCCAATTGTGTGGAGGCCCCTAGCTGCCCTTGCACATCCGTCTCTAATTCTTGGATCCGGTTCTTACCCTCCTGGACCTCGCCTTCTAGTCCCTGAATCCTGACCCATTGCTCTCGGGCCTTACTCTCCAACTCATGGATCCTATTTGCTTGATTGAGAATGCGGTCGGTATGTTCTTCCAACATCTCCATCAAAACGGTGGTGTCAACAGGGGGCACCTTTTCCAAATCCTCTTCGGGGTCCTCCTCCGGGTCCTCATCCGGGTCAAATTCCAACTCGAGTTCCTCCTCAACTGGGGCAATAGCTAGAGTAGGCTCAACCATCAGGAGTGTATCGGACACCACATGGATGTCACGTGGCTCCTCCTCTACGACTCTGCTAGGTTCTCCTGTGTTTGACATCCTACAAGCACAACCACAAACAAGCAAACTTCTATTAGCATCTCTCAACAAAATATAAGTTTATTGTATAGAATGAAGATATATTTCATAACACTATAGACTCTCTAAGTCAAGTCTTCGTCATGTAAAACTCTACATGAGCTTTGTTTACTCTTATTCCGACCTCACTCTAAAGGTTTATAACCTAAGGCTCTGATACCAACCTGTGACGCCCCCAAATCTGGGTCACCTGAGCCACGGACCTGGTTCGTCACTATCTAACATAAGAATTATACAATTGATAACTTATAGCGGAATAAAGGAATATTTACATTGATATAACATAAATAACCCTGTCCCAAGTCTCGAAACCAAGGCTACAACAAAACATAACATAATACATAAGGGTAAATATGTTTTAATACACGACGTCAATTAATAAGTCTTAATACAAACGGTAATTCTAGAACAACAAATTACAACTACACCGTAGCTTTCCCCTTTCCCTTATCTTTTCCTGAGCTCTCGCCACGTGCCGCACTAACTAAAATGTTTTTAAGGAAAGCAAGGGGTGAGCAACAAATTTGCCCCGCAAGTATAATAGCAATGAATAATCACATGAATAACTTTATAGCTCACAAGAGTAAAAAATTATCTAAGTCAAGGAAATAAACAACTTCTTTTTATCACCGTTATAGTGGTCGCTATAGACCGAAGGATTTCTGAAGTATCCAAGGATTTTAAAGTTTCCCGAAGAAGGGAACTATTCAATACTGAGGGTGCACCAAGGCACAGAACTCTATTCTAGAATTACTAGAAATTCATCCAATAATCCACAAAACTGGTACAATAGGTGATCAGCCTAAAATACCTGGCGTTATGCATAAGCCTTACATTTTCCATTTACGCGCGTGTCGGTTCCCTGACGTTTATACCATTTCCCCTGCTATGAGGGTTGTTCTTCTCAGCTTTACACGGGAGTCCGGACCAAAACAATTTAATCGGACAGTTTTACTTAACAACAATTGTAGTTGGAGGACTTAACCTCACTTCAATAAACAAATCAATAAATGTCTAGCTGGAACAATTAGCTTTGACATAGCTTTCAAACAGTTTATGGAGTAAAGGGTTTTAAGGTTCAACAACATGCATAATAGCATCAATAATATCTTGAATGAATACCAATTCATAATCTTTGGAATCACACAATATATAACATTGCATGAAATGGGCTTTCATTGCAATACTTGAATAAAAGTATGAATATTAGCACACTAATTGCTAATTTGATAAGTAATTTGAACGGGAGTCAAGAAACTCAACAAGCTTGCTCAATAAATAATAGTTGCTCAAATATAATTTTGGGTAGGGTAAGTAAACTTGCACAATAATTACTTGAATAAGATAGGAGACGTGCTCGATAGATAAATGAGTTAAGGAAAAACTCGCACAATCAAATAAGGGTTGAATAAGGAACTTGCCTTGCGCGTGCGTTAAAATCTTAACGTTAATTGCCCTTCAAAAAAATAATACCCTACAGTTCATTAAAATCATCATAAATATTAGTCATGTGAGGACTAGGTTCAATATAGTCATCACATCATTAAAATACATTAATTGCCGCTACGACTACCCAGTCGGGGGTCTCGCTCACCGGTCACTTTGGTTGACACGGGTATAAATTAAGCACATAGGGCTTAAACAAGATATAAGCGTTTCTAATCATTTTGTACAAAAATATAAGTTTTAGACTCGCGGGAAAAATTTACTGGGTCCGACCCGATCCAGCCCGACCCGACCCAGTCCAGCCTGACCCAACCTGGACCAGGCGCCATACAGTAGCAGTTGCAGTAGCGAACTGCAGTTCCTACAGAACCGCGACACAGTCACCTCGCCTCGCTCCAGCTGCTATAACTCTTCCTATACTCGATCAATTTGATCCCTTACGGATTCTATGGATTCGCAAGACACGAGGCTACAACATATCACAAATTTAGGACGACCCATAATCACTAACATGACCAAATCCTGAGCTAAAACATAAACTGCATGCTCTGTTTTTCATAACCATGAAATATCTCACACAAATGGCAACTGTGACTTCATTTTAGCATCATTTTGATTCATTTAAATTGGGATATCTTCACAACTGATAGAAGTACAATATTCCAATAACAAACAATCAAAATAATCGCAACATCAAGGCTTTACTGTCCTCTAATCGTCCAAAGGTCCAAACAGTCCATTATCTTCCTCCTTAAGCTTGGGTCCGAATCATTATTTGTTTTTGTTTCACTTTGAAGGTATTAATGGTTTATAAAGCTTCTTAACAACGTTCATAAGGAACCATAACCAACAGTGTAACAAATATCTCAAGGAGGGCTCGAACCCATCGGTTTGAGCTCAAGAACCACAACTGTAACTAACAATGGAAAAAGGGAAGGGATGAGGCTTGTATACCTCTTCTTGTTGGCTTTGGGTAGGTTGAGATGACTTGCTAGGTTGATCTTCTCCTTGCTCGTTTCTGCTGATACTTCCTTTCCTCTTCTCCTTACTTGCCTTCTTACGTCCTTACCGCACACACATACTTACTCTCCTTCTAGCTGCAGTAAGCTTTTTGTTTAGCAAAAAAAAAATAACTCTCTCTCTCTCTCTGAAGTTGCTAGCAGTTGAGTATGGCTTGAATGGAGGAGGAGAATGAGCTGAGGGGAGAATAAGAGGAGTGCTTCGGGAGGAGATGGAATGTATGGGTATGCACAAAAAAAATGTATTACCCGAGCCAAGTGTTGGTGTAGTTAACAGCCCCATGTATGGTGTACTGTGCGTGTTTATTCCTTTCCCCCAATTGGCTCTCAATATACACGTGGCCTCCCCCAATTGGTTTGAGGCTTAAATGTCTCACCAATTAATTCGAATACACAGATAAATATACCCGAATATTCCCACTTTTGCACCAAATTTGGTAAATAACTCTACCCAAAATTAAAATGGGTACTCCCATAAATTATTGGGACACGTAACAATATTTATTATGGGATTTGTCCATTTATTCGGAACACCCATACTATACATTTCGGATATGGATTAAATCACGTATCAGCTCCAATGAAATTTCTGACACTTAGAAAACTTATTCCTCCGCATATATGCCTCCTCTAAATTAATAAAAATTAAAATAGACGAAAAAGTTCGGGTGTAAATAGTGCCTCGGGAAGCGGGTCCCGCTAATAGTGATTTTATGAATTTTCGCAAAATCGATTTATTCACTCTAACGACACAACAACACATAAAATTTAACATATGCACATTTTCTAGGCTGTAACACAACTCTAAACACGTAATATAGATTAATATAAATAAAAAAAATAAAAAAAATTCATTTTATTCATACATAACTCGGGTTATAAGGAAATCTAAAATTCCCGATCGTTACATATATATTCAAACACGACTCATAATAAGAATTATTCTATATTAAATTATTATTATAATTATTCTCGAAAATTCGGGTTGTCACACTATCCCGTTATGTAATTGTGGAATCGTTTTGTATTATTAATGTATTCCGTGATGTATTTATTTAAGGTTATAGACCTTGGGAACGTAGTAAACCTTTTATAATGAACAATATATGTTTATTTATTCCGCATTAGTTGTCATATGTTGTTTAGAGGTGTATGGATGTAGTTTATCGTGAGCACCAAATTCGAGGTATTGGTACCTGAATTTGGGGGTGTCATAGTGTCCTTGCAGAGGATGCATTTGTCAACAATTTTAGCAAGGAACTCATACTCTTGAGGGAATTCCTTCTTTTTAATCCCTTTGAGCCGTGGGTTCTTCTTGTAACCCATTGTAGACACCCAAAATTCCCGCATATATCTTCTAACCCTTGTAGGAGGGCAAAAGAGTCATTTCAGTCAGAGGACGAGACATCCGAATAGAGGATTTTGGAACTCAGACCAATGTACGAGAAGTTATCACAACGACTATCAAGTAACAAGCTATCCAAGGAATGACGACTGACTAACTGGCATCAATGGGAAGATCTATTTCTGTAATTTGCTCTATCTTCCTGGATCCAGAATTGGCCAAACCCTATGCATTGCGTAGCCCTCAAAAAGAGCTTTTTAGAAAGATATGGCACGTCTCCTAACTCTTCCCGGATTGAAAGTTACGGACATTACAGCAAACGAAACGAAGAACAGACGACACGACATAAACACCAAGGCACGTGGGCCCACCTGGGCCAGCCGTAGATGCACCTGCGGCTACCCAGAGGAATCTTAGAGAGAGAAAGGAGGTATCTTAAAGAGAGGAGCTCGGGATTTGGCTCAAATTTGTTAGATTTTCTTCAACTTTTAAATTAGATTAGCTAGATCTATACACATTTGAGAGCAAGGAGGTGTCAAATCTTGTTCCTCAAGGTGAAAGATTCAATCTTTCTTGTAAATTCAATGTAGATCTATTAGATCTCTTGTGTTTTATCCATTATTGTGCTTAAAGTTTATCTATTTTTCAATTATCATACCTTTTATCATGTTTCTAGATTTGGATCATTTTTATCGATAGTTTTATCTTGCCATTGTCAAGTTAGGATCTTTTCATTAGATCCACCATAGATTTAGCCTAAATCTAGATTATTCGGTTTCAAAGTTCAAAGCTTTAGCCTTTTCGCTAGATCCTACTTAGATCTATTGTGGATATAGTCATTTATAATGTTTTAAGTAAATTTTGCAAGCACTCCGCAAAACCCTCGATCCATATCTAGTGGGGAGGAGGTCCTAACTAATCGAGCAAGGGATTCTAACAATTGAATCACCTGATAACGGTTGTCGACGCCGGGAATTTTTCCTAGATTTGTCATGTTTCTACCCTTTTTTAAAGATCTCGATTTATTATTTTGCTTAAAGGGTGAGTTTTTTAGAAAAAAAGCCGACATAAATGTCGACGGGGTTTTGAAAGATTGATTTTAATTGATGAGCTAATTAGACAGAGTCGCCAGTTGATAAGGGTTAAAATGGATGTACCAACTCATCCGGATTTTTAGATTTCACAATATGCCCAACATGTGACTCCGTAAAATTGGTCTCGGAACCGAGATCCATAGAGTTCGGGGGCTTGCTTAAGCGAGGGGAAGGTGTTAGGCACCCCCCGACTTCCGTGAAAACACGGTTACCTCATCTTGATGTTTTTCAAGTGTGAAGTTTGTGTGTGTGTATATGTGTGATTTTGAAGGAAATCGCTATTTAGCTTTGATCGAAATCGTGGGAAGTGCGTTATTTTGAAAGCAACTTAAAAGTCTCTTTAAACCTATGCATAATGAATTTGATTGGATGAAAAAGGTTCGTTTTAGCTTTGATTTTAATGAAAACCTTTTTTGGGGTGACGTTTTGGAAAACACGATTTTTCAAACCCTTCACCGAATAGGGATCAAGATTCTTTATAATTATCAGTTTATTCTATTGCCGTCTTACAACCCAACGCGATTTGATTTCAAACGATCTTTGTTGTTTTGTTTAAAATCATCTTTGGTGATAAACGGGAAATTAAGCATCGAAATGGGGTTGGGGCAATTCGTGGGCATGAAAGTCATCTCAATAGCCCCGAACACCGACAATCATAATTTTCACTATCTCAAGACCTTAAATCCGGTTTTCACAAGATGGAAACCTTGATACCGTTTTAAAGCCCAAATTTACATATACACCGATCGAGTATCTATGTTATTTTGTCATTAATCACAGAAAACTAATTTATATCAAACAATTAAATATATAAAGAAAGCATTTACTTTTTGGGTTAACTTCCTTTTTTGATATATCTTCCCCCACTTGCTTGATTTGCCGCTTCTTTTGATGATTATGATCCCGACATGTTGTTGATTTACCACTTGACGCTCCCGCGTCGAATTTGCTGAGAGATGCCTAGATGCATTCTGATTTCATTAGAGTAGGTCATTGATCGGGTTAAAGGGTTTAGGTTTATTTGAAAAGTTTGGATCAAAGGGTTCGTATCTGGGATGGGTATTTGGTTGATCGGTATATGGATCAGACGGTCCATTGGTAAGTTTATCATAATTGACAGATATTTAAAATTCTATAAGGATTAGACTGCACCGAGAGACGGCTGCCTACATACTCCTATAATGGTGAGGAGATCAGGTCTCACGTAGTTCAGGCTAAATGTAGCCCAAGATAAACTGATATATGTATATATATATATATATATTTGTTTTTAGGGATAGTACAATTGGGTTTTTATGGGAAATATCGTTTCACAGAATCCGCATTAAGTGGTTGAGGGAACAACTCGCCGTCTATTTCTTGAAGTATCAAGGCTCCTTTTGATAAAGCTGTCTTGACGAC
Source organism: Aralia elata (assembly GCA_034770075.1). Classification (NCBI taxonomy): domain Eukaryota; kingdom Viridiplantae; phylum Streptophyta; class Magnoliopsida; order Apiales; family Araliaceae; genus Aralia; species Aralia elata. Next base: position 31,938,813 of record CM068380.1, on the reverse strand, counting down.
AAAAGGCCCTCCCAATTTGGCGCAAATTTCCCTTTGGCTTCGTCTTGGCCAGGAATAACCTTTTTCAATACCAAATCATTTTCTTTGAACTCTCGGGATCGTACCTTCTTATTGTATGATCTGGAAATGCGTTGTTGATATAGCTGCCCGTGAATGATGGCGACCATTCTCTTTTCATCGATCAGGGCTAACTGGTCGTATCGATCTTGTAACCATTGACTTTCCTCAATTTGGGCGTCCAACAAAGTCCTGAGGGATGCCATTTCAATTTCAACTAGTAATACTGCCTCTGTGCCGTAAACTAAGGAATAGGGAGTTGCCCCAGTCGAGGTGTGGACTGATGTTCGATAGGTAAGCAAAGTAAGAGGTAATAAATCTGGCCACCCTCGATGATTTGTCGCCATTTTCCCCATAATTTTCTTGATATTTTTGTTAGCTGCTTCTACTGTAATGACTGCAAATTTCTAAGCTATTTTATTAATAATATTAAGAATTTTATTTTATTCTCTTGTGTATTAATTTAAATCCTTAAATAATTTGGATGACTATTTGCGGCTATGTATTAATTGATTTAATAGTCCATGTGTGTAATGGACTAGCCTAGTAAATCGTTTAAACAAGCCCAAACAATAAATTAGGGTATCGGGTACATACATATATATATATATATATATATATATATATATATATATATATATATATATATATGAGTCTACTCGGACAACCCAATACGAATTTGGTATTTATAAACTGAAAGTTGTATTACCGATGTAAGGTATTAGCTTATTATTTAAATCCTGACTTGTTTAGTACAACCAGCCGCACTAGGCCAATGGCCTATTCCCGCTTTACTTAACCATAGGTCTGGTGGTGATCTCTGGAGGCATGGGCAGAGTTGGGGTTAGTGGAAACTTTCCACCAAACCTCTCCCGACCAACAGTTAATCTAGTTAGAACCGGTCCTAAGATCTAGGCAATAACCAGCGATTGGGTAAAGATTCTTCTACCCCGATTTCTCTTGTGGAGCTTGCTGAGTTATTAGTTCTAATACAATAAAGACATTGTGAGTTATGAGAGTAAGAGTAATCTTGAGGAGGAGTTCTTGCCATTCGGAGAGGCGAACAGAGTTCGGAGAGGCGAACAGAATCTGAAAAGCTAGAGAGATAGCAATCGAAGCCCCGGAAAGGTGAGACCCATTTTTATGTCAAGCATTAGTCTTTCCTTGTCCAGTAAATTTCCTTCTGTTTGAGTCAGTAGAAGTTGAGTCAAGCATAATTATTGGTAATATTATAGTAATGTTAAACTCTGGAGTCGTAGGGTAGCTGTACCGGAATTGCATAACATATATATATGGGACCAGATAGTAACTTAAACCAGAGTCGTATTAATGACCTTACCCATATTACCTAGTTAATATCGGAAGGGCCGAAACTGTTCCGATAAGGTTCGTCACCTCACTCCAAACCCATGGACCTAAGGAACGGGGTTAGACATCGGTGGTTACCCGACCCCAAACTATAGAGTGGTTTCTGAAGAGAAATCTGTAAACGAACCCGAAGGTTTTGTTAGCCTCTGAGGGTCTGGTTTAGTGCTAGACCCGAAGTCAAGAACCTCTTATACCAGTAAGGCTCGGACCTAACTCCCGAAGTCACTACTCTGAAATCGAAGTTCTAATATGATGTTGAGACCCAAACCTTTGGTTTCCCGAAGCCAAACGCAAAGTACATCTGAGCCCGAAGAAATTCCCGAACTACGAAAGGTTCAGACCTGGAGCCGAAGCCAAAATCTTGTCAGCAGAGGGTCGACTAGACCCAAAACTATATTTCTAGACATAATTGACTTTAGATGAATCGGCCAAAGGATGTTCCTTGAGCTGATACTTGAAGTACTTCTAAATCCCAGTAGATCATAAGGTGAACTCTACGATCATAGAGTGGTCTCGCTCCGAACATAGAGATTCACTCGGCCATCGTAAAGTGGACTCTGTTGATCGTAGGGTTCCACTTAGCAATCGTAGAGTAAGGTAACCGAACCCCTCGGTCATCATAAAGTGGACTCTGCCGATTGTAGAGTTTCACTCGGCAATCGTAGAGTAGGTCAGTCGGACCACTCGGCAATCGTAGGGTTTCTCTCGCATATCGTAGAGTAAGTTTGGTCGGTCCCCGAAGGGATCGTAGAGTGAACATGACGATCGTAGAGTAAATTCTGCCGATCATAAAGTCTCGTCAGTCAGTCGTAGGATGAACTCTACGGATCGTAGAGCCTCACTAGACGATCGTAAAGCTTCATAAGTGAGTCATGGAACCTAGTTGGTGATCATAGAGTCACCCCACTGATCGTAGAGTGTAACGACCCCAAATTTTGAACAATCCAACTCTCCACATCGGTCGTTATCAATACATCCTCATTCTAACTTTACAACATTATTCAATGTTAAACTTAATAAAATGCGGAATAATTTTAAACTTTTATGTTTTCTTTATTTGCTTTTCCCTGAATCATAACCTTTAATCATCTACATATTTTAGAATCATATTTACTTTATGATTCACTTCATCAGAGTTATAATAAAATAAAACTTACTTCTTAGTTCAATACCCTTTATACATCGGATAAAAATTAAATTTATAACTCAATACAAATTTAACAACTCTACATCTGTTACACTCAATACATCATCAAATACATTATCCAGAACCTTAATCATGGTTCAAAAACATTAATTTAAGGTACAACACTTAATCTGCATGCATTATATCTGATTCATGCCATTTAAGCAGCACATAACTTTACCTTGTATCTTTAACCTGCAAAAATGGTTATTTACAAGAATGAGCTCGACAGCTTAGCAAAATCTAACAGTTTGCATGCATCACATAGCACATAGATAACATGCTCATCATCTAAATCATAATCATTTGACTAAACATGTCATGCATAACGATCAACACATAACAATTAGAGATTGAGTTCCAAAACTCAATCAGCATTCTTTATTCAATGAACGTAGTCATAATTTGACTTTGCCGTCTCATACTTGTAACATATATAAAATGCATCATGCTTTATACATCATATGATTAAAACATTAATTCACATAACAAATAGGAACTAAAAGACTTGCCTGGTTTGTAGATTACTAGCTTAAATTTATCTGCACTTCATGTATCCTACACGATATATATAATCATGTACATCATTTATTAGCCACATAGCAATAATTAGAATTAATTCTACTTAACATTTCATAATCCGTTATTTAATACGTACCACTTTAATCGACACTTAACCTTTGGTTAAGTCTTGAACTTTGCTTTATATTAGATGTATAATGTTTATAAGTAAATCTTGTTTAGGTAACATATGATGACCAAAAAGAAAAGAATTAAAAACACGAAAAAAAATTTCCATCTCTGCAATTCCCGTTGGGGCGAGAAAATTTCAACACAAAACGCTCGCCGGGGCGAGAAATTCCTTCACAAAATTCTCGCCGGGGTGAGGAAATTGGCTTATTGAGCTCGCCGGGGCGAGCTCCCTGGATTCCAGATTCTGCAGTTCGCGAACTGCAGAATTTTCAACCCAAAAACACGAATTTTAAAGCATCTGACACCAAATCAAACCTACCCAATTATCAAGAACTTTCTAAAAACATTACTAAGCATCCATTTATCAATTCTAACAACCTAAAACAACCAAATTAACAAAACCCAGAGGATTTAAATCAACTTTTTCTTAATTTTTCCAAAACTCAAATTCTTTATTTTAAAACACATTCTCATGGATTTGATCACTCAAAATCGTTCATATACAACATGAAATCAGATTATTACAACCCTACAACATATATAACCAATTTCTCAACAAAGTAATCATCGAAACCAATTATAGAGAACTAGTTTTAGAAAAATAAAAACTAGCAATTTTAGAATTTACCTTTGATTTCTTCTAAGCTTAGTCACACAATTAGGAGGGCTTGATTATCCTTCTTCTTCCTTCTTTCATTTCCAAACATTTACTCTCAATTCACAGAGAATTTCTTCTCTCTGAATTCTCCCTTCCTCTATGTTCTGTCTTTTCTCCTGACTCCTGACAACTTACGTGTTTTTCATCGGTTAAGAAAGCCAAAGGCCACAAGGCCTTGTTTGGCATCAACTCAAAAGCTCCTTTTTCCCTTATTTTAATATTCCTTCTTACTATATAATATTTTGTCACACCTACTAAATTTTAATTAAACTTATTATATTAATAAATCTAATTAAATCTTACTAACAAAATTTATAATCTCAAATTAGACAATTATAATTATAATTTCATTTAATAAATTATTATTCCTCTAATTTAATCATTAAATTAAATTAGAATATTACTCGCGTAATAAAATACGCACTAAAATGCTTAATTAAATTATTCTACAATAATTTCCATCAAATGTTTATTCGATAAACATTTTAATCTATGAAATTCACAATCATACTACATTAATATGTTACATTTATATGCAACACATTACTCTCTCATATTATTAAAATAATTATATTCTCATTAATTCCTTATTTTAATTAAATAAATCACTCACATTATTATGAAATTTAATTCACAATAATTACCATTGTTCACAACACATAACATTCAAATTATATTAATTCATAATATAATTTTCAACTTTCTAATATTCAGTAAATATCTTTTTCGTAGCAATTTCCTTCACTTCATTCAATAGTTTAATTAACTATTAAACCTCTTTTCCCAAATACACGAACATATAATTCTCTTCACATTAAATCATATATTTCACAATATATATATCACATATACACATACTCAAAACTCAAAACGTCACATAATAAGAATTTTATTTATTAAATTCCTATTTAATAAATTCTAAAAATCTGGGTTGTCACATCCTTCCCTCCTTATAAGGATTCCGTCCTCAGAATCAACGAAACCTCCTTTACTCGGTTTTCACTAAATCTCTTTCATAATTATCGTTGAATAACTTCAACGCATTACCTTAATGTAGGTTTTATTTCATCACCTTCACTTAAACTTGGAACACTTCGAGTATTATAATTTCTTTCACCCTTTAACGCATTCACTTCCTTTCTCTAAGGATCATTGTATAACATACTCGTTGTAATCATAAAATATCTTGATTTAGCATCGCCTAAATACTCGGGATATCACATTCACCCCTTCTTCAAAGAATTTCGTCCTCGAAATTTTGATTTACTAATATTCGTTCCTTCTATTTAACGAAATGGACTTTATGTTAATCTCTACTTACTCATTGGGTTATATACCAATTTCTTTCTGTAAGGATCTTTCTAAGATTGTTGCATCCTTCTCATATTTCTCTTCTAAAAATTTCTCATCATTACTCATCATCAACTAAATTTATCTCTTCTCTTTCTAGAATTTCATTCCTTTCTTGAATTTATTATAGTTTCTTTAACTTACTCATCACCACATGTGTAATACCCCTTCTTAAGGAATATCCTCCTTTCCACTTCCACCTTTCAAAAGAATAAGAATCTTCCACAATTGTTTAATAATTGGGAAGTAGTATGAATAACTCAAGAATTTAAAGATACATTCAAAAACTTTCAATATCTTGCTGAGGAGTCGTAAAGACTCGAACCTTGTCCTAGGTTAACAGATATTTTTACCGTAACCTTTAACAGTCAAAAGACTATTGACCATCTCTTCTCGTACTCCAGGTGATCAGCCCTTCGTACTATGTATTGTGCACATACATATTAACGTTATTGTGTATCCCCCATTACAGGGTTGGTTCACCTCAGACTTAATACAAATTCCGTACCAGAATAAACTGGTTTGGCATAAAATCTCAAAGAATTCTTAAACTTCATAAATATCTTTCAATAGTTGTCTAGCCGAATCAATTAGCATAGACCTTGAACAACAATTCGGATATTAGTCAAAACATTTTTAGCCAACTCAATTGGCATATCTTTTCATAACTTAATAGAAAAAAAATAAAATTCTTTTATGACGTCATGATACCGTACCATTTTAATAGTACGTTGAGGATGCCGTCATTTTAAGATTTTATCATACTACATCATACCATAGTGGGCTGACGATCCTTCGATCACATCCAACACTAGGTTCAATTGCATTGATGACTCCATCGTTGAAACTACATTTTGATAATTTCAAATTATTTTTGTCTAGCTGAAACAATTAGCATAGACATATGAATAATAGCACCTTTTTATAACTTATTGGTTCAAACATTGCCCAATATATTTTCGAGGATTCAAAATTGTGAATATCAGTACGATGTCAATAAATTTCGAAAATCTAGCATAGCTAGAAGATTTGAAATCTCCATTTCTCTCCATCAACTTCAATCTTTACTCCATTGCTTCATTACTCAATCATCCTATCATTCTTCAATATCATCAATGCTCTCTATTCCATAACGTTTCTATACCCAATGTAGTTCATCAAACTTACCACACTTTGGAAGTTCAGGAACTTACCATAATCATATGGTTTTAGGAACTTATCCTAGTCAGACCAAAACCGTCCATTCGCTGAGGGGTTCCACCATACGATTATGAGTCACGAACCTACCACAAGTATGAGTTTTAAGAACCGCACGTAATCTTAAATATTCTCTAACTATCAATTATAAATATGAGAAAAGAATCACCTTCTCGTCATATGTATGTCGATAATGCGACACCAATATTTCAATGATTATCAATATAGGAAGCTAAGTGGTTTTTAAACCAACTCGACCACTAATCAATATAGGAAGCTGAGCGGTTGTTAAACCATGGACAAATCCCGTCCTATTCCAGGATTTGTTCAACTCAACCACTATATTAATATAGGAAGCTAAGTAGTTTTCAAACCAAGAACAAATTCCTGTCCCATATCAGGAATCGTACAAATCAGCCACTAACATGAGTCCTCAATTGAAATCCCACCTAACTTCATCTTGCTCTTAACTTAACTCTTTACTTGATATGAATTGCTCGTATTTCATATAACTCCTCGTGAGTTTACCTCTACTATTTCATATTACCATCCCTTTATAGCGTCATGCTACAACTATTCAATCATTTAAGATCTCTGACATTTTACAACTTTAGCAAATCACGCCGTGATCTCGTTCTATCATCAACTCTTCTTACGATTCTTTCTTATCATATGATCGTCTCATCCTACGATCTTCTTTATTCTTCTTTTTAATCACGTTATCTTATGATTAATCAACTTAGGTGTTCCCTGTTCTTTTAGCTCTTCAGGTTCTTCTTTGAACCTAATCATTTTATCATAATCTTGTCTCACATGAATTCTCTAAACTCTATTTGAGTTTATCCTTATCATTAATATCATTCTTATCTTATAGATATCGTCTATTTATTAACACCATCTTTATTACTGGAGTCAGGTAACTCCTGGTTCTCATCTTATAAAACTCTTCAAGATTCTTATTTGGATCTTCTTGTTTATATATAAATTCTTCCTTTAAGAATCTCTAACTTTATTCATATTATTCACTATTTTATTCGAGTTTACTTCACATTATTCACATCTTCTCCTTGTAACGTTTCTAGGACTTAACTCATCTTATGCATCTACCTATATAAAAAGAATCACTTCTTAATCATACGCATCTATAATTCTATACTTGATACACATTGAGTCTCTAACAGTGTTCAGTACAGCACCTGAGTGGTTTCCCACAAACAACCAACAAACTAGTTCCCGTCTCGTCTACACTGTCCCTCACAGCAAGTTAGATCGGTCACTAGTTCGTATCAACCTCCTCTCTCTGAAGGAATTGTTTAGCCCAGATACTATACATCAACCATTAAAGAGTACGATTGCACCATAATTATTCTTAACTTATTATTTTTTTAACTCTATCATCTTCACCTCTATTCTCTAAGGTTATAGCCTAAGGTACTCTTACCTAAGGTTTCTAACCTATCAGCTCTGATACCAACTGTAACGACCCCAAATTCTGAACAATCCAACTCTCCACATCGGTCATTATCAATACATCCTCATTCTAACTTTACAACATTATTTAATGTTAAACTTAATAAAATGCGGAATAATTTTAAACTTTTACGTTTTCTTTTTTTACTTTTTCCTGAATCATAACCTTTAATCATCTACATATTTTAGAATCATATTTACTTTATAATTCACTTCATCAGAGTTATAATAAAATTAAACTTACTTCTTAGTTCAATACCTTTTATACATCAGATAAAAATTAAATTTACAACTTAATACAAATTTAACAACTCTACATCTGTTACACTCAATACATCATCAAATACATTATCCAGAACCTTAATCATGGTTCAAAAACATTAATTTAAGGTACAACACCTAATCTGCATGCATTACATCTGATTCATGCCATTCAAGCAACACATAACTTTACCTTGTATTTTTAACCTGCAAAAATGGTTATTTGCAAGAATGAGCTCGACAGCTCAGCAAAATCTAACAGTTTGCATGCATCACATAGCACATAGATAACATGCTCATCATCTAAATCATAATCATTTGACTAAACATGTCATGCATAACGATCAACACATAACAATTAGAGATTGAGTTCCAAAACTCAATCAGCATTCTTTATTCAACGAACGTAGTCATAATTTGACTTTGCCGTCTCATACTTGTAACATATATAAAATGCATCATGCTTTATACATCATATGATTAAAACATTAATTCACATAACAAATAGGAACTAAAAGACTTGCCTGGTTTGTAGATTACTAGCTTAAATTTATCTGCACTTCATGTATCATACACGATATATATATATATATATATATATATATATATATATATATATATATATATATAATCATGTACATCATTTATTAGCCACATAGCAATACTTAGAATTAATTCTACTTAATATTTCATAATCCGTTATTTAATACGTACCACTTTAATCGACACTTAACCTTTGGTTAAGTCTTGAACTTTGATTTATATTAGATGTATAATGTTTATAAGTAAATCTTGTTTAGGTAACATATGATCACCAAAAAGAAAAGAATTATAAACACGAAAAAAATTTCCATTTCTGCAATTCCCGCCGGGGCGAGAAAATTTCAACACAAAACGCTTGTCGGGGCGAGAAATTCCTTCACAAAATTCTCGCCGGGGCGAGGAAATTGGCTTATTGAGCTCGCCAGGGCAAGCTCCCTGGATTCCAGATTCTGCAGTTCGCGAACTGCAGAATTTCCAACCCAAAAACAGGAATTTTAAAGCATTTGATACCAAATCAAGCCTACCCAATTATCAAGAACTTTCTAAAAACATTACTAAGCATCCATTTATCAATTCTAACAACCTAAAACAACCAAATTAACAAAACCCAGAGGATTTAAATCAACTTTTTCTTAATTTTTCCAAAACTCAAATTCTTTATTTTAAAACACATTCTCATGGATTTGATCACTAAAAATCGTTCATATACAACATGAAATCAGATTATTACAACCCTACAATATATATAACCAATTTCTCAACAAAGTAATCATCGAAACCAATTATAGAGAACTAGTTTTAGAAAAATAAAAACTAGCAATTTTAGAATTTACCTTTGATTTCTTCTAAGCTTAATCACACAATTAGGAGGGCTTGATTATCCTTCTTCTTCCTTCTTTCATTTCCAAACATTTACTCTCAATTCACAGAGAATTTCTTCTCTCTGAATTCTCCCTTCCTCTATGTTCTGTCTTTTCTCCTGACTCCTGACAACTTACGTGCTTTTCATCGGTTAAGAAAGCCAAAGGCCACAAGGCCTTGTTTGGCATCAACTCAAAAACTCCTTTTTCCCTTATTTTAATATTCCTTCTTACTATATGATATTTTATCACACCTACTAAATTTTAATTAAACTTATTATATTAATAAATCTAATTAAATCTTACTAACAAAATTTATAATCTCAAATTAGACAATTATAATTATAATTTCATTTAATAAATTATTATTCCTCTAATTTAATCATTAAATTAAATTAGAATATTACTCGCGTAATAAAATACGCACTAAAACGCTTTATTAAATTATTCTACAATAATTTCCATCAAATGTTTATTCGATAAACATTTTAATCTATGAAATTTACAATCATACTACATTAACATGTTACATTTATATGCAACACATTACTCTCTCATATTATTAAAATAATTATATTCTCATTAATTTCTTATTTTAATTAAATAAATCACTCATATTATTATGAAATTTAATTCACAATAATTACCATTGTTCACAACACATAACATTCAAATTATATTAATTCATAATATAATTTTCAACTTTCTAATATTCAGTAAATATCTTTTTCGTAGCAATTTCCTTCACTTCATTCAATAGTATAATTAACTATTAAACCTCTTTTCCCAAATACACGAACATATAATTCTCTTCACATTAAATCATATATTTCACAATATATATATCACATATACACATACTCAAAACTCAAAACGTCACATAATAAGAATTTTATTTATTAAATTCCTATTTAATAAATTCTAAAAATCTGTGTTCAAAGCCCTACTGACCGTAGAGCTGTTCTAGCAAACCGTAGAGTATTGGAGTGGAATATGGAGCAGACCGTATGAGTCACTTGTGTAATTTATCTAGTATATTATCAATGCATAACTATGTCTGATCAGAGAGTAAAATTGTAATTCCTGTAGGATACTTGCTAAGCAGAAATGTAGAGTAATCATTAAACAGTAGACCAGGCAAGTTTCCGATTCTATTTTATGCAAGTTTTCTCTTTGAGCCAGTTACTTATGATTACATATATATATATATATATATATAGAGAGAGAGAGAGAGATCGGATTGCTGGTTTTCTTGAATTAGATTTGAATTATTATTCCTTATTCGTATTATGTGGTGTAATTATTGAAAATTATTCTACGTCGTTGATATTTATTGACATTCGCACGATATACATTTGGAAATTTGATTATGTCAGTGAATTGTACCATTTAAACTTCTGTTATTCGCGAACTATCCAGGAGAGGTCTAAGTCATTTGTTCAACTAGATTTATACAGGGTAAAAAATTTAAAAGCTATCCAAACCAGTAGTTTGGTGTGAATTCTTAAACTGATATGAACCAGCCCCGTATAGGGGAGTTTCCTAAGTATCTGAAATACGATACAAATCAGAAATAAATGTTATGCATATACATGGTGTACAAGAGGCTGATCCCCTTGCGTACAAAACTCTGGAGTTAGCAACCTAATAAGGGCCAGTCAATGCGACTGATTCCTTAAAGCAAGTTCATAGTCTATTTGACTATCGGTAGTAAATAATCAATCTTCATTCCTTCTTTTGAACTTTGATTATACCGTTCATTTGTTTCATCAATTGTTGCTAAAATTGTTGAACTATGCTACTGTTACCCATATTCATTCATGATATATGTTGTCCGATTTATATAATGACAATTTATGCGCAAGTATACGCGGTCAACAAATAATAAAGAGTAAGTAGAGTATCGATCCCATGAGGAATTATTACTAATCTTTACCAAGTACTAACATTTTATCTTCTCAATCTTATTTAAACTATTGATTAATATTTTTGTTGTTTTGCATTAATCAAGATAATAGATAATCTAAGAACTATAGAAAGCTTTTAAGATAATGAAAATCTAATATTAACAAGTCTAAGATCACAATTTCCCCCAACACTTCATTTGAATATCCCAACTCTCTCTTTTCAACTAGTTAAATCACAAGGATTGTCATCCGAGAAATCACAATTACATAAAAGCCTCTCTCGATGGTCAATTATGAATCTTCCTAATGCGGCATGTAGGTATATGTCTATCCTACACACTATCAAGAGACCAATATCAAGAATAATTAACAAGACACATGTCACGGAAAAATCTCGTTAACTACCCCTTCAATTACCAACTTTCGCATAAGAAGTCATTAAAGATAGATTCTCAATTGGGTGCATATAGTATTTAGGTATATCTCTATCCTAAATACTATCAAATTATCTATTCTTGAGGATAATAAATAAGACACACGCCACATAATCTTATACACTACCCACAAGAATCTCTAACTTTCATATGATATCATAACAAGGTCTTAATACTATAATCCATTTCTCAATTTCATATAGGTTCCCAAGGTAATTACTAGCTAGGTAATTAATATATGAAGCATAAATTATGATAACCAATGCACAAATGATTAACCAATATCAAAGAGAGAGCATTCAATTCAAACTAATTATTGGGTTCCATTAAAATCTTAGAATAAAATTTCTAGTTCATGGTAGCTACAAATAACATCATAATCAATTTATACATCATGTTGGATTACAAAATAGAAGGGAAACTAGAGATAATACCACTTTTGAAGATATTTCTTGGTTGCTTGTTAGGTTGATGATGAACACTAGCTTTTCCTCCTTGATTTTGCAGTCCTTGATGCTTTGGCTCATTGGCCTTGCTTATTGTAGCTTGATTTTAGCACTTTGGTACTCTAATTTGATGTATTGTGTAGTCTTTCCCTCCCTATAATTGCTTCTCTAACCCTAGAAATTGCTTATTTTCGTGCCCCAAAGAGATGTATATATCCCTATATGCAAAACCTATCTTAGCGCACCAAATTGGACCAAAAAATCACATATTCTGTATAGTTCCCAACGAGCCCATGCTGGGGCGCCAAAATTACACTCAAAATCCGCGCTGGGGCGCCAAAAATGAACTAGAAATCCGTGCCCCGGCGCGGTCACTTCTGCTGCCCGAATCAGCTTCGACGTCTGTTAGGAAAATGGCCATAACTTCTTCGTCCGAACTCGGATTTAGGTGATTCAAGAGGTTCAGGAAAGCTAAGAAGTAGCTCTACAACTTTCATAACTGGAGTTCTTATAGATACTGGCCGGAGCTAGGCTCAAATTAGCCTGGAAGCATCTGCTGTATAAAATACGAGCCAAATCTGATGGTAAAATGACCATAACTCTCTCATACAAACTTCAATTGGAATGATTCAAGATGTTCCGAAAAGCTGAGGAGAATATCTACAACGTTAGTTCTTTGAGTTTTGAGAGATACGGATTCGATCAAGGTTGAAATTGGGAAACAAGCGGCTGTTGTGCCAAATTCAAGTCGAAAACGCGAAAGTGGCAACTCTAGACATTGATCCAAGGAGCTTTTATTTCAATTCCTACAAAATAAAGTAAAAACACATAAAGGCATATAAAAACATATAATAGCAATACAAAACCACATAATTCAACAATAAGGGAAAAATACATAAAAACCAAACGAAAAAGCTTAAGATTTACAAATTATCAAACTCAAAAGTACTTAATTTGTGTATATAAACACACTCATCAATATATCTCTTTTATTCATTTTAAACTTGTTGAGCAAACTCGTTGCTCACCCTTGCTATATCATGAAATATTATAGCTAAGCCCGAGTGCTTGAGCAAAGATAAGGGTAAGGAGAAGATGAAGTTCTAGACTTCGGATGGACATGATTATCTGTTTTAATGTTCTGTTTAGATAACGGTTATGTAACACGAGTCCTAATAGCTATTTTGGAACTTTGTGATGTATTTATTTAAGGTTTTAGACCTTGGGATCCTTGTAAACCTTTTGTAATGATCAATATATGATTATTCATTCCGCGTTTAGTTGTCATATGTTGATTGAAGATGAACAGAAGTTGTTTATCGTGAGCACCAAATTCGAGGTATTGGTACCTGAATTTAGGGGTGTCACATCTACAGCTCCATTCATCTTTGGCCGGTAAATGACTGAATTGAGATGTTTGATTTTGAACCTTTCACATAACTCTCTCATCATCGCATTGTTTAGATTCTTGGTGTTATCTGATACCAGGATTTCTGGCTATCCGTATTGACATATGATGTTATTCCGGATGAAGCCGATAATCACTTCCTTCATCACTTTAGGGAAAGAGGTTGCTTCTACTCACTTGGTAAAGTAATCGATCATGGTGAATATAAATCGATACCCGTTGCTTTCTTTGGGCTCGATTGGGCCGATCACATCTATTCCTCACATAGAAAAAGGCCACGAAGACGTCATACAGTGCAAATCGTTAGGTGGTGTATGGATCATGTTGGCGTGTATTTGGCACTGGTGGCAATGCTTGACGTGATCATTGCAATCTGCTTTGAGTGTTAACCAATAGTTCCCTATTCTTAGGATCTTTTTGATAAAGAGGGGCCACTCATATGCGGTCCATATACTCCCCTGTGTACCTTGTTCATTGACCCCTGTCAAGGCTTCTCAAAAGTCCCATGCCGACATCCCTCTTGTATAAGGTGTCCCTACTTAGATAGAACTTTAATGCCATCTTTTGGATTCGTTGCATTTCTGTTCGATTTGCCTCGATAGGAATGAACCCGTCACATAGATATTCTTTGATGTCGTGGTATCATGGTTGTTCATAATGAGAGACTCCGTCTGAAACTTCCCCGACATAGTGTTGGTAGGCGGGCTTTTATTGTATTGCAACTTTGAGGACGGACGACTCATTTCCCTTGGATACACGTACCAACGCTGCCAATGTGTCCAAGGCATCTGCAAACTCGTTTCTATTTCGTGAGATATGCTTAAAGGCAATGTCTTTAAACTCCTTTACCATTCTGATGACGTGCCGATGATAGGGGAGCAAATGGAGTTCCTTAGTGATGCATATTCCCATAGATTGTCGGATGACTAATTCTGAGTCTCCGAAGACGACTAGTCATTTGACTCCCATTTTGCGGGCCATTTCTAGTCCCAAAATGCATCCTTCATAGCGTGTTATTAGAGTTACAGAATTGTAATTTCATCGCCACACGATATTGTTCTCCTGTGATGGATACAAGGACTGCCCCAGCTCCGGCCTTTCATGTTCATTGCGCCGTCAAAATATAATCTCCAAAATTGGCCTTCTTTTTTGTTCCTTGTGGACTGGGTGACCATTATACCTTTATCTGGGAAATATGTTTCCAATGGTTTGAACCCTCCTGTAGGTGCCTCATGAAAGTAGTATGCCCACAAGTCAATCGTATTTGATATGATGTAGCATATACTTTGTAATTTTATTCATTTATTAATAAACGTATTAAATGCATTTTACTTTATCTACATAATGTTGTTATTTAATATGTGATAAACCCATAGTTTTAAGCAATGCTTTTAGAATCATGATGATGATCATGCTAATGAGATCTAAATTCTTAGAAAGCTTAAAACTAAAATCATTCCTAATCGTTGGATTACTAAAGAGGGGATTAGTGAATCCGGATAGATTAGTACATACGTTACTTGCTCTTAGGAAGATGATGATTGATCTTATAATCATTTGTGTGTAAACACTAAAGCAAATATGTAGGTGCTTATTGGAGAATAAGTTCACTGAACGTGGCTCGCTAAGGAATACCTAATGGAGTTTTACTCGCCTATCAATAGAAATTCCTCTAGTGATAGTAGTACAAGTGATCCTTGGAATTGAGATCATCATATTATCTTGTGTATGATGAGTTATACTTTGATATGTCCTTTAAGACCTTTAGGGTATATCAAAGGGTATGATTGAGTATAATAAGTTGTACATGGAGATAGGTGAATGATCAACAAAGAATCTACCACAGCTAGTAAAAGGTGTGAATGTCCTATGTGATTCGATAAATGACAACTCAATAGTCCTTGGCCAAGGCAGAATGAAATTAGAAAGGAGTTTCTAATTTGCATTATTTAGAGTTGTGCATTTGGTAATCGAAATACATATAATTAAATAAAATAAGACTTGACAGTAATTCCATATCTTATATTTAATTGGGACATTGTATGGTAGGAGGATTGAATTGTACGGTAACTATTCACTGAAAGTAGACTTGGCAAAAAGTAGTTATAGTTGGTTTTGGGTTATACAAAAATGGTTACGGGTCAATTGAAAACCAAAACCATATAGCCCATTTAAAATATAGTTTAACTGGTTTGAACCCATATAGTTATGGGTTGAAACTAGTTAACCATTTTTTATGTATCCATTTGAACTGTGAATTGTAGGAACTGTTTCCATGTTAGATTACTAGTTATTAGCTACGGATGAATATACGTCCTAACTCCTGTCCAAACTCCTAAAATGGTAAGTATGCATGTTTGCAAATGATAATTAAATTTTTTTTCATAAACTTCTAAATACTCCTTCCCAGTTTCAAAAAACAATTAAAATTTATTTTCGTACTGATTAATTTAGAATGAGAAAATGAATTAATTTTCTCTCTCTAAAATATGATTACACTTTCTCTCTCTAAAATCTGATTATATTTTCTCTCTAAAATTTGATTACATTTTCTTTCTCTAAAATCTGATTATACTTTCTCTCTCTAATAATATCACCAACATTTATACAAGTAGGATTTACCTTGTATTCAAGTCAAATATTAAATTTGTATTAGAATGATATGTGTATCTGATAAACATTTGAAAAGATTGCTGAGTTCTAAATTTTATGTTCTTTCCGTTTCAAAAAGAGTTATTTATAAAAAAAATATTTCAGGAAAAGAGTCATATATATATTTATCGATAATAATAATAATATTAAAAATAGCACAATATTCTCAAATTTATTATCATAATTTTATTGTAATGTAATAAAATTTTATTATTTATAGGGATAATTATGTATCAATTTTTTTATTATCTATCAAATTTGTAAATAAGATTCTTTTCAAGAATGAAAGGAGTAATATTAAATAATAAATAAAAAAATTCAAAAACTCCAAAGTTGGAGGATTTTGCTTTAATGTGGGACCGATTATTAAACAAAAATAAGGTAGGACCTGATAATCATTTTTCAAACACGTGGCATAGTTATATTGCCTTTCCCCTGGCCTACAGTATCTAGTTACGTTTGCGACCTTTTGATATGGAAAGAAGCTAATCTAACAGATGATATGAATTTGCATTTAACAAATGTGGGTTGAATACAATTATCTGATTTTGGCACAAATTTTCTCTCTCGTATATAGGTGCAAAACTTAACCAACCCAAATTACAAAAAGTAGATAACCAACCCAAATGGTTCTAGTTAAATTGGGTTGATATGTGGTTTTTCAACTTATATTGCCAGCTCTAACTGAAAGGTTCTTTTGTGATTAATGTTGAAATCTATATTATCTGAAAAGCCGTTGATCGATAAGGGGGCTTACCCTTATTGTAGAATAAATGTTATTTATTTAAATGAATTAAATTGTTTAATTTATTTATTTAAATAAGATTAGAATTGTTCTAATTGATTTATTCATTACCAATTTAATATGGAGAACCTAAAGGGTCACACCGCAAAAAAAATATTTATTTAAGAAGTAAATGACATAATCGTAATAATAAGTTAAGTGTATTTAATTTAATCTATGGAGATAGAATAAATTAAATAGCTTAATACTTATTATTTAATATTTTGAAAATATTAAATATAAATTAATAAGAGGAGTCTTATTAGTCTTATTACTATTATTATTATTTAATTCCTAAAAGGGTTTGGGAATTAATTAATAAAAAGTACTCTCATAAATTCCTAACTGGATTAGGAGCTTAATTAATTAAAGGAGTTTAATTAGAATAAAAATCATAATCCTAAATAGTTTAAGAGGGTTCCCTATATCTAAAAATAAGAGGAGTCTTATCATAGATTGGGGTTACACACTCTTGCATTAGAATTGTGGAGAGTACTTATAATTTCTATAGAGATAGAAACTAGGGTTTTGCCAACACCCATCTTCTTGAGTACGTATTATTCCTTGGTGGATCACCTCTAGAGGCCAAACACTTGGGTGGCTAACGTTGATCAAGCGAAGGAGTTTAATCAGTGGAATTCAAGGAGAACGCGAAGGAATTGGAGTCGAACTTGTACTTGAGGAAGCTAGAATTCTATAAGGGTATAATTCTTATTCTCCATCTCTTTCGTTAAATTGATAATTGAACATACGGAAAGATCATGGTGATGGTTTGTATTAAAATTTTTAAAATCCGTTTTATTGCGCTTCCGCTCTATTTATGAAATTTGATTGCATGCTTGCGTTATATACAAACCTAACACCTCAGATAGCTGGTATGTGATTCCTTGGCCTTTGATTAATTTCTGTGTTACGTAGACGATATTAAACTGTTAGAGGATTAGCTGCCATCTTGATAACCGGCAATTTAGCATCGGTCGGTCAAAGATTGATGAATGCATAACGTTTATTTATTATAATTCCTTTATGTTTAGTTTATTACATGTTTTGTGGTGTATATGAGCTTATTAACGTGTTTATTGATTTCAGGAGGAATTGGAGCTAAAAACAGGAAAAAGAAGAAAATTTCGGGGAAGCATGAGCTCGCCATTCAACAACAATCAATTAACTCGAGGATACATGATCTTGGCTTAAAACTTGGATTGTATTGTAGATCTCGTCGAGAGCTTCGATTTGATAGATGACACATCCTGTAACTCTTCCCGGATCAAAAGTTATGACATTTTTACCAGCGGACGATGAACCTTAGATTTTTGGCTAGCCATTTACATAATAGTCACTTCAAGGCCAATTTTGACCTTTCTCCAGCCAGTATCTCTCAAAACTCAAAGAATGAAAATTGTATATCTATTTCTTAGCTTTCTAAATCATCTTGAATCGCCTCAATCGGAGTTCGTATGAGAAAGTTATGGCTATTTTCCCAAAGGACGTTGCAGCAGAAAATGGGAACTCACCTCGGCGAGTTCATACAAGGCAACGAATTCGCCCCGGCGAATTAAGCTCGCCCCAATGAGTTAAGCTCGTCCAAGCCAGTTTCTCTCTGTCCAAGCTCGCCCCGGCGTGCTCCCCAGGCCAAACGAACTCACCCCAGCGAGTTCGGCGAGGATTTAAACTTCAGATTTTTATTTTTCAAGGATTTCTAATTGGATTTGGATTGTTATTTCTTAGAGTATTAGGAAATTATCTTAGGACTATAAATACATGTTATTAGTTAGAGATGAGAAGAATCTACATCATCATCTACATTGGAATTAAACCCTAGTTTTGCAAGATTGAAGGCATGTCGAGCTAAATTCTTTATTTCAGTTCTAAGAAATGTTGAACCTTCTTTATTAATTAATGGTTTGATCAAGTTTACTTTATTTATTCCATCTTGCATGAAATTTACTCTGATAATCCATTTTAATTGATTGTATATTATTTTATCTGATTGATTTGATATGACCAGTTAAATTATTCTAATTGATATCATCTACTAGATTAAGATATAGTGTTAAGTAAACAATATTATATCTAATCATAAGTAGCAATTAGTGATATATGATTGTGGACAAGCTTTTGAGTATTGCTAAGATTATCAGAGGATAAGTTAAATAATTCCTGATTTTGTGATTGTTGCTTGGAATAACCTAATTCTCTAATTCTTAATGTTACTGTTATATTAAATCTAGACTGATAGTTCTAGGTTGTATGATAGTTTGGATCTCTTGGGCGATTATCACATTAGATTTAAAACTTAAGGAGAATTTTAGATAATTAGCGATTGCGGTTATCTAGGGTTATTAATTTCATTGAAGGATAGATATTGTACATCTCGATTACTCCAAAGATTGTAAAAAGGCGATACTGAACTGAAGAACTGAAGTCTTCTATTCATTGTTTATTCTTATTAATTTACTTTTATTAGTTTAGTTAATCAATTCAAAACCCTCATCTTCATTAGAAAACACTAAGATAAATATTGAACAATTCACTCTCTGTGGGATTGATCCTTGCTTATTGCTATACTCATTCTTGTGTTAGTAGCGTAGAAGTAAGATATTAATTTTGGAGTATTAACGACAGCTCCCAAAGATATATTTTAGAGGATCCATGCGGGAGATCATATATGTCGTGTGGTCATGCAGGTAATGTTGCAGCCTCATAGCAGACCATGCTAATGTACAATAGGTTTTCTCGATCATTGAGTAGTTTTGTTCGCAACTGTTGAACCTCTTGTTCAGGTAATATATAGCTCTTTCTTTTCCCATGTCATCCTTCTGTCCTAGCATACACCCCATAGCATGGGGGTTGACAGAGATATACATAAACAGAGGCATTCCATCCTTTGGTGGGACCAAAACAGGTGGTTTTATCAATTGCCGCTTAATGATGTGGAAGGCTTTTTGGCATTCTTCATTCCATTTACCAGAAGAACTTTTCCTGAGTAACTTGAAGATCGGTTCGCAAGTTGTTGTCAATTGGGATATGAATCTGCTGATGAAATTGATTCTTCCCAAGAATCCCCATATTTCCTTCTCGGTTCGTGGTGCCGGCATTTCAGTAATGGCCTTTATTTTGGCAGTTTCTATCTCGATGCCCTGTTTGCTGACGAGAGATCCCAAAAGCTTTCCCGATTTGACGCCGAAGGCGCATTTAGCGGGATTCAATTTCAAGTTGTATTTTTGTAGTCCGTCAAATAACTTCTACAGATGGGTTGCGTGCTCTTCCTCCTTTTTTGATTTGACAATGATGTCGTCTACGTAAACCTCAATTTCTGTGTGCATCATGTCATGAAATAAGGCCATCATTGCCCTTTGATATGTAGCACCAGCGTTCTTGAGGCCAAAAGATAAGTGCCTGTAACAAAACGTCCCCTAGGGCATGATAAATGTCGTCTTCTCCCTATCTTCCTCGGCGACCATTATCTGGTGATAGCCGACGAAACCGTCGACAAACGAATACATTTCAAAATGTGCGGTGTTGTCTATAAGATATGGATGAATGGCACATAAAAATCGTCTTTGAGGCTGGCCTTGTTGAGGTCTCGGTAATCCACGCAGACTCGAACTTTCCCTCCTAGCTTTAGGACTGGGATCGCATTGGATAACCATTCGGGGTAAGTGGATACCATGACGATTCCAGCCTTAAATTGCTTGATGATTTCTTCTTTAACCTTCAGGTTTTATTCTGGTTTCAACCTTCTCAATTTTTGTTTAACCGGCTTGAAACCCTCTTTGATTGGTAATCGATGAACGACTATATCAATGGATAGCCCGATCATATCTTCGTGTGACCAGGCGAATACATCTTCATATTCGATTAAGATCTGGGTCATTTCTTCTTTTTGGCTAGAGGTAAGGTCGGATCCTATTTAGAGTTCTTTGGGGTTGTCTGGGTTCCAATATTGATGGTGGTGGTTTGCTTGAGGTTGGGTTTGGGCTTGTCTTCGACCCATCTTTTGATCTCTTTAGGTACCTCCTCATCATCCACCTCCTCTTGTGCGATCCCCATCAAATCGAAATCAAGCTCCATATTGAAATCATAATCATCGTTCGGATTTGGCCAATTATCAATGGGGCTAAAATCATTCAAATTGAGACAACTGACAATAAAACGTAAATACTCATTATATAAAACTGTTTTTTCAATACATAAGCTTTCATCAGATGAAATGGTTATAACATAAATTTGCAAAAAGTAAAGTAGAGTGAAGATGATGTCATTTTAGATTCCGGGGATCGTTACTACCAATCTCCCGTTTTTTACCCTTTGTGAAGTATTTGTGGCTCGACCTTCTAGTTGTCGATGGTTATGTCATCGTCGATTGTCGAGATGGAGGCGATATTCTGGTAGGTGATGTCTTCAATAATGGCCGAGACTGACTCATTCTCTGAATCGCCATATTTTGTGGGAATGTCTACCTTGGTCCAATCAAAGAAGGGGATGATTTCCTGGGTGGTGGCCGGCTCGACACTGTCATCGCCTTCCTTTCCCCCATCTCCTTCTTGGCCTTGGGAGAGATAGAATTACTTTTCAAATTGTTGTTGAATCTCTTGCAGGAATCCTTCATTCTTTATTTTATGCTCATTGGTCGAGATCAAGCTGTCCTCATTACCAATTGCTGGGTCATCGGTCTTGGGCATCAGCAGACCCGTTATATACGCAGGAATCTTTTTTAGTGGATTCTCGGGATTGAAACCGTTGGTCTTTGGCATAAGGATGGAGGCCAACTGAGGTGGAAGCCTTTTGTGAGGGTTTCTTCGCTTGCAACCACCAGCGTAAGCTAGCCCTACCTTTCCAAGTTGAGTGGGCATTTGGATTGGATCTTTCATTCCTTGGCCATTCTTTCCTAACCCTTGGCCAGGTTGAAATTGACGGGTGAGCATTTCTCGAGCCACTAACATAACTTCAAAAGATGTCATTGGCTTTAGAGTAGGGAAACCGATGGGTTAATATCAGGCAATACTCACTACAAAAGCCTAGAAGCTGGCGGGTTCAATTCCTTCATCCAAACCAATCAGAGGGAGGTCTCCGCATAAATGGGGAGGATATTCAGGTTCTGCTAGTACAGTCACCAGATTTTCGTTGATGATGTATTTCAGCTGCTGGTGAAGTGATGATGGGACTGCCCCAGCCATGTGGATTCATGGCCGCCCCAGTAGTAGATTATATTCGGTAGTGATATTCAACACCTAGAAGGAAATATTGAAGGTATATGGACCTATTTCCATAGGAAGTTCGATTTCCCCTACAATGTCTCTCTTTGACCCGTCAAATGCTCTAACCACCACGTGGTTGCTTCAGATTCGATTGGGATTGATCTTCATTCTTTTCAGGATATCGTAATGGCATATATTCAGGGCTAATCCTCCATTAATTAAAACACTGCCCAATATATATCTTGAGGAAATCACCGCGATATGCAATGGCTTGTGATGACCAGTCCCTTTGGGTGGTATGTCATCGTCTATGAAAGAGATCACATTACTATCCAGGATATGGCCAATCAGGTGGCTGAATTTCTCTATGTCCACGGTTTTGGGGATATATGCTTCTTTCAGGACCTTGATCAATATTTTTTGATGGTCTTCGGATGGCAAGACTAAATCAAGAATAGAGACTTGTGTTGGAGCTTCTTCAAGGGACTTCACCACCTTTACCTCACCGTGTTCCATTTTAGTGAGGAATTAGATTGCCTTTTCATCGGGTATTTTTACCATAGGTTTCATCACGGGCTCTACTACTCGCTTTGCTAGATATAGAGGGTTTTCTTTAGGCAAGACGGCATTGCATTTAACTGCTTCACCCATTTCTTTCCCGTAGTTCCAAGGAACTGCCTTCAAACTGGTTACGAGATGTTGTGGTCTAGATGCTAACACAAGAGGTTCAAGGGTCTTCTTTGTTTCCTTTGCCGCTCCCTGAACTATAAGGGGTTCGGTTTCTGTGCCTTCCCGATATGTGATTACAGCCACCACTTCATCCGAACTTTCTATCTCTGAAGGATATGACAAACCTTTCATTTCCAGGGTACTTCCCTCAATAGTTAGAACCTCGATATTGCTGGCTATTCTTAGTTCCCCAACTTCAATGAAGTTTTGAATCTTATGCTAAAGGGCCCAACATTCCTCTGTAGCATGGCCCGACGAATTTGAATGGTACAGACAAATCTTCGTAGGGTCGTACCTCTTTGAGCGAGGGTTGATAGGTGGCAGCAGTTCTGTGACCTTTCCCTTACTTATCAACAAATTCAGTGTTTCTTCCCTGGTTTGTCCTAAAGGGGTAAACTGTCGATTTATAGCCAACACTTGGTTCATCCTTTCTTTGATCACCAGCCTGGCCTCCCTGGCTATCTTGTTTTCCCATCTTTCTTGTTCTCAGATCCTAGCCTGATCCTCTTTAGTGAGGGAAATAGCTCTGGGAGGAGCTACGGTTGATTTGTTCTTCGAACATTAACTAATCATTTGTCGCGTGAGCTGATGTTGGTACACAATTAACTCGGCCAATTGACTTTGCTGCATGTTTATATTTGCTAACTCTTATCTCGTTGCATGGCCGTTTCCTGCATACTCTCTTCCCACGGCTTCAATCTTGAACCACATAGTACGCTCCTCAATTTTCTTAAGGTACTTGTGATTTTCAACATTCCCAGAGCCAATCATATTCACACCTTCGGTATTGTGCTGCGGGAGAGGGTTGGTATGGACATTGGGTTGCTCAGGTGGCATCACCACAATCTCACCACTTTCTATCAGGTTTTGGATTTTATGCTTTAAAGACCAGCATTCTTGGGAATCATGACCAGGGGAACCGGAAAGATAAGCGCACCTTTTGCTCAGATCGTACCTCTTTCCTTTGGGATCAGCTTGGGGAGCTAGCTCTGTGATCTTTTTCTGAGCCAATACGTTTTCGAAATAATCACTAAGAGGAGTGAATTCATGCTTGCGCCTCTATTCAATGCTTTTCTGTTGGGTTTGCTTAGGAGGGAATGTCGGTTGTGAAAGTTGAGGATGATTGCCTTCCATTCGGATAGGCGGAATATTTTTGTCTCCTCGGGGTTGCCCCTGTAGTACCAAGGAGACATCCTCTTCTTTCTTCTATGGCCCCTCTTGGGCGCACTTCCATAATTCCCTGACTGAATGTGCTTAGCCACGACTTCTAGTACTGTGAAGTCCTTAATTTTCCCGGCTTTTAATCCCATTTCTGCCATTTCTCCATGCTTTATCATCTCGAAAAATGGCTTACCAATGCCAGCCAATACCCTCTCGTAGTACGGAGCCTCTTGAATGTCAATAAAGGTCATTACCATTTCGTTTTTCTCCATTGGTGAACTCACTTGGGTTGCCAACCGTCTCCACCTTTAGGCATAATCTCGAAAGGATTCATTAGGTTGCTTCTTGATCTTAGTCATCTGATATCTATCGGGAGCCATCTGAGATTGGAAACTGTATTGATTCAAAAAGATATGGGCTATTTCCTCCCAGCTGTGGATTTTGGAGTTGTCAAGCCGAGCATACCAGGTTCTTGCATGTTAAACTTTTCTGGAATAGCTGCATCCTAAGGCTCTCGTCTTCAGCATAAGATCTGAGTTCCCCTATGTATACCTTCAAATGAGTGTAAGGATTGCCCAATCCGTTGTATTTCTCAAAGTCTGGTACTTGGAATTTATCGGGATACCTAGCTCCTGGGAATATGCACAGGTTGGAATATTGGACACTTCCGTAATTTCATGTTCCCTTTATAGACCTTATGGCGTCTTCGATTTGCTTTACCTTCTTTTTGATTCCCGCGTCCTCCTTATCATCCGGGATATTGACTATTTTTGTCTGATCGACATGACCCTTGGTATCCTTATTACCGAATTAAAACACAGGGGCCTGAGTCTGCATGCCCTGGACTTGATTGCTCCCCAGACCCGAAGACCCGAGTTGATCTTTAGTTGTTTTGCATTTCTCTTTTAATAGATTGGTTATTTTTACTATCCGCTTCTTGAAGTTCTCGAATTCCTCCCGAGAGACCGGGATGGAATCTGGTGCGGAACCTTTGGCAATTTTGATAGGCAGTGTTCGTACCTTACGAGCTCGAAGCCTAGTTCTTGGACCAATCTACAAAAGTAATATGACGTAGTTTAGTATTGAGATTTGGTAGGTTTAGATGCATGCTAACGTGGTATCTTTTCGTACTAAACAACTATTAGTGGTTTTTATGACAGGGTGATAAGATGAAGATGATTGAATTGAATATAGATGACATTTTATATATAAGGAGTAATAGGGCATGAAGAGACTTCCCGTAATGTTGGGTTTATCTGAGCCTGACCTACCCTATGGTTACTCTCGCGGGCTTTTCGGTATGAAGCCCAGATCTTCGCAACTTACTCGATGGGAATGAATCTGATCTTTCGATTGGAGCGGATCTGAGTGGTGCCTTTCCTGAGCCTCGCGGGGGAACGCCCCCTTGAGTCCAGTAATCAACAACCGACGGGTTCGCCTCTTGGGAGAGGAATCACACAACATACATTCACATACATTCATCGTGCCTTACCGCATGCATATGATAACATTTGAAGCATTATGTTAAAGCATTCAAAAATATAAGGCATTCATCACACACATTCGAATCATTCACACCACACATGGATAAGAAAGGAAACCAACAAGATTGCACGTGGTTTAAGACCTCTAAGGTCCCCAGCGGAGTCCCCAACTGTCGACGTCGGGAATTTTTCCTAGATTTGTCGTGTTTCTACCCTTTTTTTTAAAGATCTCGATTTATTATTTTTGCTTAAAGAGCGAGTTTTTTAGGAAAAAACCGATATAAATGCCGACGAGGTTTTGAAAGATTGACTTTAATTAATGGGCCAATTAGACAGAGTCGCCAGTTGGTAAGGGTTAAAATGGATGTACTAACTCATCCGGATTTTTAGATTTCGCAATATAGCCCAATATGTGACTCCGTAAAATTTATCTCGGAACCGAGATTCATAAAGTTCGGGGGCTAAGTGTGAAGTGTGTGTGTGTGTGTGTGTGTGTGTGATTTTGAAGGAAATCCCTATCTAGCTTTGATCGAAATCATGGGAAGTGCGTTATTTTGAAAGCAACTTAAAAGTCTCTTTAACCTATGCATAATGAATTTGATTGGATGAAAAAGGTTCGTTTTAGCATTGATTTTGATGAAAACCTTTTTTGAGGTGACATTTTGGAAAACACGATTTTTCAAACCCTTCGCTGAATAGGGATCAAGATTCTTTATAATTATCAGTTTATTCTATTGTCGTCTTACTACCCAACACGATTTGATTTCAAAAGATCTTTATCGTTTTGTTTAAAATCGTTTTTGGTGATAAACGGGAAATTAAGCATCGAAATGGGGTCGGGGCAATTCGTGGGCATGAAAGCCATCTCAATAGCCCTGAACACCGACAATCATAATTTTCACTATCACGAGGCCTTAAATCCGGTTTTCATAGGATGTAACCCTTGATACTGTTTTAAGGCCCAAATTTACATGCACACCGATCGAGCATCTCTTATTACAATCGAAACCATGTCCATCATGGGAATCTAGTCGAGATTCGATTCTTGAATCTTGACTCCAATATTCCTAGGCTCACATCTTGATATATTGACACATAAGCAAAAGAGATCTAAAGGTGGGTTCCCGTAACCCTATCTTTTAGATTGCAATATTGAAGCCAACATTTTGAGGGACTATGTGTATTGATAAGATACATGGAAAGGGACTTAAAATCTATAGATCTAAGATGCCTCAGATCCGTACAATGCCATAATCTGGATTAAAACGAAAGCATATATAAAAAATGTATCCTAAAATTGCTATCAGGTGATTCAATTGTTAGAATCCCTAGCGCGATTAGTTAAGACCTCCTCCCCACTAGATACAGATCGAGGGTTTTACAGAGTGTTTGTAAAATCGACTTAAAACATTATAAATGACAAGATCCATAATAAATCTAAGCAAGATCTAGCGAAAAGGTTAAAGCTTTAAACTTTGAAACCATTAATAAGCTAGATTCAAGCTAGATCTACAATGGATCTAGTGAAAAGATTTAAACTTTGACAATGGCAAGAGCAAATTTCTAATAAAAATGATCTAGATCTAAAGGGGACTTGGTAAAAGGTGCAACAATTAAAAGATAAACAAACTTTAAGCACAATAATGGACAAAACGAAAGAGATCTAATAGGTCTACATTGAATTCATGAGAAAGATTGAATCTTTCACCTTGAGAAATAAGATTTGATACTTCCTTGCTCTCAAATGTGTATAGATTTAGCTAATCTAGTACAAAGTTGGAGAAAATCTAGCAATTTTTACCTAAATTCCGAGTTTCTCTCTCTAAGATACCACACTTTCTCTCTAAGATTCCTTCTTTTTTTGAAAATCTGCTGAAATTCAATATTTATAGGATGCCTTGGGCAGCCGCAGGTACACCTGCGGCTGGCCCAGGTGGGGCCCACGTGCCTCGGTCTTTGTGTCATGTTGTTGGTTCTTCGTCCTGTTTGCTGGAATATCCGTAACTTTCGATCCGGGAAGGGTTAGGAGACGTGCTATACCATTCAGGAAAACTCCTTCTGAGAGCTATGCACTGACATAAGGCTTGGCCAATTCTGGATCTGGGAAGACAAAGCAATAAGCAGAAATAGATCTTTCCCAAGATGTCGACTGATCAATTGTTAAGCTGAGCGTAGTTTGTCACTCGGTGATCGTTGATATAGCTTTATGTATTACGGCTTAAGTTCTGAAATCTTCTGTTCGGGTACCCTGTCCTCCGGCTGAAATGACTCTTTTGCCCTCCTGCCAGGGTTAGAAGACACATGTAAAATTTCGGGTGTCTACAGCGGTTTTAGGATACATTTTCATATGCTTCCGGTTTAAATCCCGATTATGTCATTGTATAGATCTAGGGAACCTTAGATCTATAGATTTATTCTCACGGATTTAAGTCCCGTTAATGGATCTCATCAATACATATAGTCTCTCGCGATGTCGGCTTCGATTGTGCGATCTACGAGATAGGGTTACGGGAGCCCTTTCCTAGATCTCCCCTTATTATTTATTTTCTTATTTTAATATATTGTTTATCACAATGTGAGCGTAGGAATATTGGAGCCGGGATCCTTGAAATAGATCTTGGCATGATTCCCACGATGGACATTATTTCGATTGTAAAGTTATTATCCGATTATTGTAAATGTAATTGGGGCCTTAAAACGGTATCGAGGGTTCCATCTCATGAAAACCGGATTTAAGGCCCCCGTGATAGTGAAAGTTGCGATTGCAGGTGTTCGGGGCTATTGAGATGACTTTTATGCCCACGGATCGCCCCGACCCTAATTTTAATGCTTAATTCTCCGTTTCACCAAAAAACGATTTTTAAACAAAACGACAAAAATCTTTTAAAATTAAATCACATTGGGTTAGTAAGACGACCTGAAGTTAAAATTGAACGTAACAAAGGATCTCGATTCCTACTTGGCAGAGGGTTTAAAAAAATCATATTTTTCGAAACGTCACCCCAAAAAGGTTTTATCAACTAAAAGCTAAAATGAACCTTTTCCTCAAATCAAATCCCTCGCGCATAAGTTCAAAGAGGTTTGAAGTTGCTTTCAAAATAATGCACTTCTCACAATTTCGATCCAAAGCTAGATAGCGATTTCTTACAAAATCACACACACACACACACATATACACACATACACACTTCACACTTAGAAAAATATCAAGATGCGGTAACCGTATTTTCACGGAAGTCAGGGGGGGTGCCTAACACCTTCCCCTCGCTTAAGCAAGCCCCCGAACTCTATGAATCTCGGTTTTAAGACCAATTTTATGGAGTCACATATTGGGCCATATTACAAAAATCTAAAATTTCGGATGAGTTGGTACATCCATTTAAATCTTTACTAACTGGCGGCTCTGTTTAATTGGCCCATCATTAAAATCAACCTTTCAAAACCTCGTCGGCATTTATGTCGGCTTTTTCCTAAAAATCACCCTTTAAGCGAAATAATAAATGAAAATCTTAAAAAGGGTAGAAACAACGATAAATCTAGGAAAAATTCCCGGCGTCAACACTCATCATCTTCATCCCTTGCTTCATGTCGATTCCTTCGAAAAAGTGAGGCCTTGACTGAGAAAGTGTGACACCCCCAAATTCAGGTAACAATACCTCAAATCTGGTGCTCACGATAAAATACATCCATACACCTCTAAACAACATAAGTCAACTAATGCGGAATAAATAAACATATGTTGTTCATTACAAAAGGTTTACTACGGTCCCAAGGTCTATAACCTTAAATAAATACATCGCAGAATACAATAATAATACAAAACGATTCCACGATTACATAACGGGATAATACATATAACTATTCCGTAAGCTTTCCTTTGCCTTTATCCGCTTTGGAACTCCCCGGCTTAACTGCAATAGGTTCATGATATAGCAAGGGTGAGCAACTACTTTGCTCAGCAAGTTTAAAATGAATAAGGGAGATATATCATGAATGAATGAGAATAATAATCGGATAATTCAACAATTTAAAAACATTGAAGAAATAGTTGACGATATAATCAAAGTTCAAATGAAATGATGAATATTGATTATTTACTGCTGAGTAGTCCAATAGACCATGAACTATTTAGCCAAAGGATCAGTCATTCAACTAACCCTTTTAAACGCCTGGCCCGTCAGTATTACTCGAGGGGATCAGCCTCTCGTACCCTATGTATATGCATAACATTTAGCTCTGACTGCATCGGATAACCGACACATTAAAATCCCCTACATAAGGGTTGCTCTCTTAGTCCAAAAATCCGCACCAACAATCGGTTTGGATAGCTTTTAAAATAATAACCTGTGCGTGTCTAGCCGAAACAAGTGACGTAGACTATTTCCATAAACAATTCATGAATAAAGAACTTAACGTTTCACAATCCAATAACAGATAATGAATTCAAATGCATAAGCTACGAATATAAATAATTTATCCTTGATGTGGAATAATTAACAATAATTAATCCACTAATATAACTTGAAAGAAATAACTCGATTTGAGTCATGAAACTTGTAGCAATATACAACATTTGTATGAAATAGCAAACTTGTAATAACATAGAATGATTGCTCAATAAATAAACAACTCGCATAATAACAAAAGTTGTACGGTTGAGGAAACTGGCTCAATGAATAAATTGAGTTAGGATAGGAAACTTGCACGATATTCAACATTTGTATAGGATAGGAAACCTGCTCAATGTAATTCGAGTAAGGTTAGGGAAACTTGCCTGAAGCGCTGCTACAATATTACAACACACGCTCCTTAATATCCTGCATATGTAAATACACATTCATATAACAATCAGTCACATAAAGTCTAGGTTAAAAATAAACGTTGCATCATTAAAATACATTGATTGCCCTACGACTACCCAGTCGGGGGTCTCGTTTCCCGGTGAGCGAGCGGCTGCTGTTGTCCGATTTATATAATGACAAATACGCGTAAGTATACGCGGTCAATAAGTAATAAAGAGTAAGTAGAGTATCGATCCCACGAAGAATTGTTACTAGTCTTTTCCAAGTATTAACCTTTTATCATCTCAATCTTATTTAAACAAACGATAATTGTTTTTGTTGTTTTGCAATAACGAAGATAACAAATAATCCAAAAACTATAGAAAGCATTAAGATAATGAAATCAAATATTAACAAATCTAAGATCACAATTTCCCCCAACACTTCACTTGAATATCCTAATTCTCTCTTTTCAACTAGTTAAATCACAAGGATTGTTACCCGAGAAATCACAAGTATGTCTAAGCCTCTCTCGATGGTCAAATACGTATTCCCCATTACGGTGTATAGATATATCTCTATTCTACACACTAGCAAGATTCTCATATCAAGAACAATTAGTAAGGTGTATGTCACAAAACCTCATTAACTACTCCATCAATTACCAACTTTCGCAATAGAAATCATTAAGCATGGATTCTCCAATGGATACATGTGGTATTTAGGTATATGTCTATCCTAAATACAATCAAATTATCCATTCATGAGGGTAATAAATAAAACACACGTCACTTAATTTCATAAATTACCCATAGGAATATCTAATTTTCACATGATATCATAACAAGGTCTCAACCTATACTTCCTCTCTCAATTCCATATAAGTTCCCAAGGTAATTACTAGCTAGGTAATTAATAAATAAAGCACAAATTATGATATCCAATTCACAAATGATAACCAATATCAAAGAGAGGGCATTCAATTCAAACTAGGAGTTGGGTTCCATTGAAATCTTAGAAAACAAGTTCTAGGTTGGATTACAAAATAGAAGGGAAAACTAGAGATAAAACCACTTTTGTAGATTTTCATATGATGTTTGATGGATTGATGATGAACCCTAGCTTCTCCTCCATGGTTTTGCAATCCTTGATGCTTTAGGTCCTTGGCCTTGCTTGATTTAGCTTGATTTTAGCATTTTGGCCCTCTAATTTGATGCATTGTGTAGACTCCCTTTCCCTAGAGTTGCTGATTTCTCCCCTCTAATGATGATATTTCGTGCCTTCCAAGAGCTGATAAAGTCCCTGGATGCCTAACCTAGCTTAGCACACCAAATTGGACCAAAATCCCGCACATTTTAGCTTTCTGCTACAGGTGAGCTCGCCCCGGCGAGGATTTGGCCTAAGTTTTCTCGCCCCGGCGCGAACTTGTCGCGGCGAGGAATTTGTGTAGAAAATTCCTGCCCCGGCGAGCTCAGGTAAAATGGCCATAACTTCTTCGTTCGAACTCAGATTAAGGAGTTTAAGTAGGCTATGGAAAGCTAAGAAGTATCTCTACAACTTCCATAACTGGAGCTCGTCGAGATAATGGCCGGAGCAAGGCTCAAAATGGCCTGGAAGCAGCTGCTGTGTAAAATTAATGCAAAATCCGATGGTAAAATGACCATAACTCTCTCGTACGAACTTCAAATTGGATGATTCCGGATATTTTGGAAAGCTAAGATCAAAATCTACAACTTTCAATTCTTTGAGTTTTGAGAGATTCGGACTGAATCATGGGTGTAATTGAGAAACAAGCAGCTAAAATGCCAAACTCACACCGAAAACGCATTGATCCCAAGGGCTTTTATTTCAATACCTACAAAACAACGTAAAAACACATAAAAGCATACAAAAACATATAAAAGTAAAACAAAACTACATTACACAACAATAAGATGAAAACACATAAAACCAAACGAAATAGCTAAAGACTTACAAATTATCAAGGCTAAAAGTACTCAATTTGTGTGTATAAGCTGCCTAGCTCGCCGGTGAGCTGGCGAGGGTCTAAGGGGGCAGCGCCCCCTGAAAACCAAATGTGAGTTGAATCTAGGTTACTCAATTTATGCCTTAAGACAATACCAATTTGGTTGACATTTGGAAAATAATTAAGCATTTAGGGCTTAACAAAATATGCTTAGCTAACCTGTCTAATCATTTAGTACAAAGAAATATATATGTGTTGGACCCGTTGAAAGGATTCATTAAGTCCGACCCGACCCGATCCGGTCTGACCGACCCGACCCAGGCTGGACACGGCACTGGCGCTGCAGCGCCAGGCCTTCGCACTGGACCTCACGCTGCGACGTGAGTCCCGTGTCTTCTCCGTGACAGGGCTTCACGCTGCAGCGTGAGCCTTAGAGCTTGGATCTCACGCTGCAGCGTGAGTCCCGGTCTATCTTTCCCCTCGCTGCAGCGTGAACTACAGGGCTTATGAGTGGCATTACGATGCCATTCTGCAGTAGCCAGATTCTGGGTTTGTTTCCAGTTCGCGACTCCAACCTCCGGCCACTCCGACCTCCATAACTCCTTCAATACACAAGCAAATTGGTCCATTCCGGACTCTATAGACTCCTAACTTATGGGGCTACAACATATCAAAAATTTATAATTACTCATAAATATTAACATGGCCAAATCTTAAGCCAAAGTGCAAAGTTCATACTCTGTTCTTCGAGTTCTTGATAAATTTTACAAAAATCATTACTATGAACTCGTTTTAACTCCTTTTTACTCCATTCCAACTGGGTTAGCTTCGTAACCCATGGAACTACAATACATAACAGCAAACAAAATTAACAAACATGAAATCATTGCTTTATAGTCCTCTAAAATGGTCCGAATGTCCAAAGTCCATGTTTTGTCCATTGTTCTTGCTCCATTAAGCCAAGGTAAGGATTTCTTGCATTTTTGTTCCACTTAAAAGGTATTAATAGCTTACATAACCTCTTAACAACATTTACAAACAATCACAATAAACAAAAACACCAAGAATCGCCATAAATCCGACCCACAAGCTTAAGAGCTCAAAACTAAGAAAAACTTGAAAACTTAACAAGAAATCGAATGGAATGGATTTGATTGATTGTTTACCTCTGTAAATCCTTCCTACATGTAAAGGAAGCTTGTTAGGCTTGCTTGGCTTGAGTTTTTCTTATTTGGACTCTCTTCTTCTTCCACCCGCGCCTTCTTCTTCTTCTTCCTCCTTCCTTTTTCCGACGACCTTCTTCTCTTTTTTCGGGGACTTCTTCCTCCTTTCTTTTCTACAGCTCTCTCTCTCTCTATCTGCTGAACTTAGCCAAGGAATGGAATGGGAGGGAATGAATTATTTGGGAGAAGTGGAGTAATTTTGGGAGAAAATGGGAGTGGGTTGGGTGCTCAATGTGGCTTGCCGGCAACTCCCTCTACTCTCTCATTTGATTGGTCTAAATTGGTGGGTTGTTTCCCTCTTGGAGTAACAAGCCAAAATAAATACCAAAATACACCAAAATATATAATTGAAAACTCCCACTTTTGTACCAAAACTGGTAAATAATTCTACCCAAAATTAAAATGGGTACTCCCATAAATTATTGGGATGCATAAAAATAATTATTATGGGATTTGTCCAAACATTCGGAATGCCCATATAACACATTTCGGATACATATAAAATCACGTATCAGCTCAAACAAAATTTTTGACACTTGAAAAAATTATTCGTACGCATACACGTATTTATGAAATTAATTAACGTCGAAAAAGACACAAAAAAATTATGGCGTGAATAGTGCCTCGGGAAACGTGCCTCATGAATAGTAATTTAGCGACGCTACGCGAAATCAATTATTCACTTAATTAAAACTAAAACATGTAAAATGTCATGCATTCACATAATCTAGGTTGTCACACAACCTTTAAACACGTAACACAAATATGATATTAATAAAATATAATATATTCATTAATATTCAAAAATTTGAATTACAAGGAAATTTCAGAATTCTCGGTCGTTACATCCTCCCCCCCCCCTTATAAGAATTATGTCCCCAGAATTACAGTCTAGGTACAAAAAACTTAGCATGGGTTCACTCAAAAAGATGCGGATAATTCTTCCACATCTTCTCTTCTAGCTCCCACGTGGCTTCTTCAGCTGCGTGGTTCCTCCAAAGTACTTTGACCAAATGGATGACCTTATTTCTTAACTTCTGTTCTTTCCTGTCTAATATCTGGATAGGAATCTCTTCATATGACAAGTCTTTCTCAACTTGAATTGGTTCATAGGATATCATATGCTTGTAGTCGGGTTTATATGGTCGTAACACAGAAACGTGAAACACATTGTGAATGTGCTCAAGTTCAGGAGGTAGAGCTACCTCGTACGCCACTTCACCTACCCTCTTTAAGACTTCAAAGGATCCTACGAACCTGGGACTCAATTTCCCCTTCTTTCCAAATCTAATCTTCCCCTTCTAGGGCGATACCTTTAAAAACACAAAGCTGCCAACTTCAAGGTCCCGCTTCTGACGATGCAAATCGGCATATTTCTTTTGTTGGTCCTGAGCCGCTACCAATTGAGCTCTTATCACTTTGACGACATCCACGGTCTGCTGCACCAATTCAGGTCCCAATAGTCTCCGTTCACTGACTTCGTCCCAACACAGAGGTGTTCGACACTTCCTTCCGTATAATGCTTCATATGGCGGTATGTCAATACTTTCATGATAACTGTTATTATAGGCAAACTCCACCAATGGTAGGTGATCGTCCCAGCTGCCTTTAAAATCCATCACACATGCTCTAAGCATGTCCTCCAGCGTCTGAATCGTTCGTTCGCTCTGCCATCCGTTTGAGGATGATACGTCGTACTCAACCTCAACTGAGTTCCCAACCTTTCTTGCAAGCTCTTCCAGAAATTCGACGTGAAACGCGGATCTCTGTCAAACACAATTGATACTGGCACTCCATGTCGTGACACAATCTCTTTCACATATAACTTTGCTAGCTGCTCCAGATTATACCTTATCTTGATTGGTAGAAAATGTGTAGATTTAGTTAAACAATCCACGATCACCCAGATTACGTCGTAACCCTTCTGAGTTGGTGGAAGCCCCGTCACAAAATCCATCGTGATATACTCCCACTTCCACTCCAGAATCTCCAGCGATTGTAGCAGTCCACCCGGTTTCTGATGTTCTGCTTTTACACTCTGACATGTTAAACATCGTCCAACATATTCTGCGACCTCCCTCTTCATGTTCGGCCACTAGAAGTGTTGGCGCAAATCCTGATACATCTTGGTACTACCAGGGTGTATCGAATACTTTGTAGAATGAGCTTCTTGCAGAATCTCTTCTCTCAACTCTGGAACCATCGGTATCTAGATCCTTCATTCAAACCTTATCAATCCCATGCTATCAGACTTGTACTTTAATTCCTATCCTTCTGAGATTCGCTTCTTTATAGCGACACATTCATCATCCTTTTCTTGAGTCTCCTTTATCCTGTCTAACAAAGTCGGACTCGCCTCAACTGCGAACAGTTTCTCGTCTGCATCTGTCGGATACTTGACTTCCAATTCCAGTCTTTCATATCATTGATCAGTTCCTCTTGAGCTATCAGCATCATCAACTTATCCCTGCCATTCCTACTCAGAGCATCGGCTACCACATTAGCTTTACCGGGATGGTATAGAATCTCACAATCGTAGTCCTTAATCAACTCCAACCATCGCCTCTGCCTCATGTTTAGTTCCTTTTGAGTGAAGATGTACTTCAGACTTTTTGGTCTGTGTGTATTTCACGCT
Source organism: Aralia elata (assembly GCA_034770075.1). Taxonomy (NCBI): domain Eukaryota; kingdom Viridiplantae; phylum Streptophyta; class Magnoliopsida; order Apiales; family Araliaceae; genus Aralia; species Aralia elata. Next base: position 31,902,359 of record CM068380.1, on the reverse strand, counting down.
TCTCTCCATACAGATAGTGCCTCCAAATCTTTAGAGCAAACACCACTGCCGCTAGTTCCAGGTCATGAGTCGGATACCACTTCTCATAGTCCTTCAGCTGCCGTGATGCGTACGCAATGACCTTTCCATGCTACATCAATACGCACCCAAGGCCTTTGTGTGACGCATTACTGTACACCACAAATCCCCCTATGTTATCTGGTAGGGATAACACAGGTGCTTCACTAAATTTCTTCTTCAACTCCAAGAAACTCTCTTCGTACTTATCCGTCCATACAAACTTTACAGTCTTCCTTGTCAAATTTGTCAACGGTGTCGCTATCTTTGAAAAGTTCTGAATAAATCTCTGATAGTAACCTGCTAATCCCAAGAAACTTTGGACTTCTGTCGGCGTCCTTGGCTGCTCCCAGTTTATTACTGCTTCTACCTTGGCAGGATCCACTGATACACCATCTTTGTCAATTACGTGCCCCAAAAACTGCACCCTTTGTAACCAAAATTCACACTTGGAAAACTTTGCATAAAGCTTCTCCCTTCTCAGTGTTTCCAGGGCTATTCTCAAATGCTCGACGTGTTCTTCCTCCGTCTTTGAGTAGACTAAGATGTCATCTATGAAAACGATAACAAATTTATCTAGGTATTACTTGAACACTCTGTTCATCATGTCCATAAATTTTACTGGCGCGTTTGTCAGCCCAAATGACATCACCAAAAACTCAAAATGTCCATATCGAGTTCTGAATGTTGTCTTCGGTATGTCCTCCTGCCTTACCTTTAGTTGGTGATAACCCGTCCTCAAGTCAATCTTCAAAAAGTATTTCGCTCCCTTCAATTGATCGAACAAATCATCAATTCTGGGCAGCGGATACTTGTTCTTAATCGTGACTTTGTTCAACTCCCGATAGTCAATACAAAGCCTCAGCGATCTGTCTTTCTTCTTTACAAATAGCACTGGTGCTCCCCATGGAGATACACTCGAACGAATATACCATTTATCTAGCAGCTCCTGTAGTTGAACCATCAGTTCTTTTATCTCTACTGGTGCCATCCTGTACGGTGCCTTTGAGATTGGTGCGGTTCCCGATACCAAGTCGATCACAAATTTGACTTCTCTATCCGGCAGTAAACCCGGTAACTTATCTGGGAAAACATTTGGAAATTCCCTTACGACAGGTATCTGACCCAGTTCACCCTCTACTCTTCGGGTATCAACCACGTGAGCCAGATAACCTATAAAACCTTTCCTTAGCAATCTCCTTGCTTAAATCATCGTCAGACAATGAGATTGTCTAGGCGATTTACTACCATAGAATATAACCTTCGACTTATTCGGAGTCTTCAGGTGTATACACTTCTTCTTACAATCAATCACAACCCCGTGACTAGACAACCAATCCATCCCAAGAATCACATCAAATTCTCCTAGTCGTATCGGAATTAAATCTATGCTCAGATTATACCTGTTTATCTCGGCACAACAATTTCTATGAATATGTTCTACAGGAATAACTTGCTTATTAGCTACTTCCACATTCATAGGATTCTCTAGTTTCTCACGAGGTAAATTTAACCGTTTAGCAAATTCATCCAACACAAATTAACAGGTAACACCCGAATCAAATAACACATATGCACTGATATTATTGATCGAAATAATACATGACACCACGTCCTTTGACTCTACTACATCCTGCACTGTCATATTGAAAGTGCGCGCCATCGGTCTGTTGGCTTGACTAGCTGGCCTTCCAATGCTCAGCCTATTGTTGTTGTTGTTGCTATTGTTGTTTTCCTTGTTGCCACTTGCTGCATCCCCCTTCCTTTTTGGGCAATCCTTGATTTGATGATCTGATGCTCCACATGAGAAGCATCCTGCTTTCTTTCCCTCTGGGCATTGAGGAGCAAAGTGCCCCTGTTGCCCACAGTTGAAACAAACTCCTTTTCCTTTGATGCACTCTCCAGAGTGATTCTTTCCACAATTATTGCACCTTAATCCCTTCTTAACCTCTCCTCTGGACTTGTTGCCACCAGAAGATTGGCTATCACTCCATTTCCTTTTATTCGGGTTACTTCCCCCGCTGCTTCCTCCCTTGTTTCCTTCGTGACCCTTCTTTTTGTCTTGATTGAACTTTGCTAGAGCCTCGTTGCCTCCTTCAGCGATGATGACCATTTCCAACAGCGTAGAAAATGTGTCAATCCTTAACACTGCCACTCTACTATACACCCACGGCTTCAGGCCTAATTCAAATCTCCTTGCCTTTTTGGCTTCATTGTCTACCTGGTGGGCTGCAAATTGGGCTAACTCATTAAATTTAGCCGCATACTTGTTGTCCTTTTTGTATATGACAATTTACACGCAAGTATACGCGGTCAACAAGTAATAAAGTGATAAGAGAGAGTTGTCGAACCCACAGAGAATTATCTCTAATGAACTTCCAAGTACCAACTTTATATCGTCTCGATCTTATTTAAACAATTTGATTGAAGAGATAGATAAAGGTTACATCTAAATTGTATGAAATAAATAACATAAATAGATAAATAAGGGTCTAAGATTACAATTTCCCCCATACAAGTATTTTGTCAAACACTTGGTGCGCAATGCTTTGTTCAAATCTCTTAACTCTCCTTTAGATCAATTAACCACATAGAATTACCAACCGAGAAATTCACCATATTCATAAGCCTCTCTCAATGGTCATATGAAAATCACCCATACACGGCACATAGGTATATATGTCTATCCCACATACTAGCAAGCAATTCAATTCTATGAATAATCAACAAGACACACGTCACTAAATCTTAGTCAATCACCCATCAAACAAATGAACTTTCGCATAGGGAGTCATTAAGTTTGTAATCTCATAATGGTTACACACGGCATTTAGGTATATATCTATCCTAAATACTAGCAAGTCACCTATTCTCAAAGATAATTAATAAGACACACGTCACAATAATCTTATTATCCACCCCCAAGAATCTTTAACTCTCGCATGATATCATAACTAGGTCTCAACCTATAATCCATTCGTCAATTTCATATAGGTTCCCAAGGTAATTACGAGCCAAGCAATTAATCTATAAGCATAGGTTATGATAACCAATTCATATGAGCAACAATAATCAAAAGGAAGAGAAAATCCATTCAAATTAAGCAATGAGTTCAATTACAATCTTAAATTAAACACTAATTACATAGAGAAAAAGATAAAGAAAGATAAAGGATGGCTTCCCCATTGTTGTTGGATGAAACTCCATTGAAGCACCTCCATTGAAGCTCCTCCAAGCTTTAGAAGAACCATGGCCTAGGGCCATGGCCTCCCTCTCTTTGCTCCAAGCCTCCTCTACTCCTTAGTTGCTGATTTCTATCTTCTATATCCCCATATTTCGTGCCTCCAAGAGCTGATATAAGTCCCTGGATGCCCTAACCTAGCTTAGCACCTCCAAAATGACCAAAAAACCCAAAAAATCTGCTGATGTCCGCGACGAGCTCACCCCGGCGAGCTTTTTGGCCTGCGTTTTCTCGCCCCGACGAGCTCCAGTAAAATGACCATAACTTCTTCGTCCAAACTCGAATTAAGGCGATTAAATAGGCTATGAAAAGCTAAGAAGTAGCTCTACAACTTTCATAACTGAAGTTTGACGAGTAAATGGCCGGAGCAAGGTTGAAATTGAGCCCGAAGCAACTGCTGTGTAAAAGTCATGCAAAATCCGATGGTAAAATGACCATAACTCTCTCATACTAACTTCAAATTGGATGATTCAAGATGCTCTGGAAAGCTAAGACAAAGATCTACAACTTTCATTCTTTGAGTTTTGAGAGATTCGAATTGCATCATGAGGGAAATTGAGAAACAAGCAGATGAAATGCCAAAATCGCGCCGAAAACGCATTGATCCCTAGGGCCTTTATTTCAATACCTACAAAACAACGTAAAAACACATAAAAACACACAAATACATATAAAAGTAATACAAAACTATATTACACAACAATAAGATGAAAACACATAAAACCAAACGAAATAGCTAAAGACTTACAAATTATTAAGGTTAAAAGTACCCAATTTGTGTATATAAAACACACTCATCAATACTCTGCGACTGACATGCTCCCCTGCTTGAGCTCCAGAAACTTCACCTCCATGTTTTGCTGCATACTCGTCGGGAAATAGTTCTCCCAGAACAGCTCCTTGAAACGTTCCAATGGTATCACACCATCTCTAGCACGTCCTCTATTGGCCTTCCACCAATAGTTCGCTTCACCCTTCATCAGAAAAGTGGCGAACCCTGTCTTCTGTTCTTCGGCCACCCTGGCAACCTCGAACACTTTTTCTATCTCTTCGATCCAGGTTTGGGCTTCAATCGAGTCTAGTGTTCCCTTGAACTTGGGAGGTCCTACTAGCTTAAAATCCTTGAAGCTAGCTAAATGTTGCGCGGGCTGCCGCTCTGGCTGTTCTCCAATATGTGGGGGTCTATTTCGCATGGCTTCTGCCAGTAACTCAGCAAACGCTCTCATTGGGTCTGGATGACCCTGAGTGTTATTAACAGATTCCTCAACCCTTTGGTTTCGTGGCTGTCTTCTTGGAGGCATGATCTGATAAAAGAAAATCGTCGACGTTTACTTATAGGTCTAGGTCTCATGGCATAAGGCATTTAAGTCAATAATTAAAAGTAAAAACATATATCAAACACGTTTGATTTAAATAAAACAACTGCATTTATAACTATATGTCACTGTTTTAATACAACCCGACTCAACATGTGGCATACTTCTATAAACGCTAAATGGCATAGCCTGCCAACCATCAACTATCCCCTAAAGAACAAAATTGGGGAATAATAATCTTCCACCCCTCTATCAGAAACAAAATTGGGGTTCAACTACTATCCCATGCATGCTACAAGTATAGGAATTTACAACATAAGTAAGCCCCTAATGTAATAAAATTGGGACCTACTGCGAAAATAATGCTAAAAATAACACATCACCGCCTGCTGCGGCGAACTGCAACTCGGAGTTCCCGTCGAGCCAGCCTGTCGACCACTTAATGCCTAATCACGCGCCTGCTGCTCCCCTCATCCCTGGGGTACCTCCTCACCCTGTCCCTCAGCTTGCCAATAGAAGTGGTCAAACCTAAACGGAGGGAATCAATCTCTGCAGTCAGGGCTGCCAATTGCTCCATAGCCTCATCTCGCTCCAGACGAGTAGTCTCCAGCTGATCCTCTACCACTACAAGAAAAAGGTATAATTCCGAGGGAATATTCCGTCGAAAATAGTCCTATTCCATCGGACTTACACTATTTTCGACGGAATATTCTGTCGGAAATTCGGTCGGAAATAAAGCCCTCGAAAATAAGTCCGTCGTAAATTCCGTCGGTATAACAATATTTCCGACGAACTATTTCCGACGGAGTTTTCGTCGGAAATAAGCCTTTATCGACGGAATAAAGTCTGTCGAAAATAATTCCGTCGGTGATAAAACGCCACATGTCACGTTTATTATTTAGCTAATCCCAACGGAATTTCCGTCGGAAATAAGTATTTTTTTAAATAAATTTTAAAGTTTAAGTCCGACGGAATTTACGTCGGAAATACCTTATTCCGTCGGAAATAACCTTTTTTTTTTTAAAATAATTTTTTTGCTTTTTAAATTTCCAGGTTTCTAAACCCCATTTTTGTACCTGTAACCTGCTTTATCCCAACAATACATATATTACAACACCAATAGCTGCTTCCAAGAACAACGTATATCAGAATCAACACATAACGTTAAAAACTCTAAAAAATAACTCATTATGTCCCGAAATACATTCAAAACTAAAGAATATTACATTGATTTACAAATAATCAAACTAAACTTTACAATATATGATTTACAAAACATTTAAGTAAGTTCTAAATACAAAACACCTAAACAAACTAAACTATATATATAACATGGGCGTATGACTATGGTGTATGTAAATCAACATCAGCATGACCTCCGTCGCCGTCGCCATCGCCATCGCCATTGTCATCGCCACCCTGTTGATACAATTAAAAATATAATGCATTAGTCCGTATGAAAGTATTATTTGAATAACATGTAAATTAAATAATTAAAAGTAAATATAATATACCTGAGTAGGCGGGGGCTGACTCCCAATCGGGCCAAAAGCCTCCGATAGTAATGTAACCACCAACCGGAGCACCTCATCGCGTATCGCGATGAACTGCTCCTGTGGGATACCCGTACTATCGATGGTGGCCCCTGCTGCAATATCCTGGGCGAGCTGGTGAAGGCGAGCTCGACTGGGCAACTCCTGACGACGGATGACCGGATCCGTATGGAACGTCTCCGACACCGCCGCCATAACCCTCTAGAAAATCTCGTCGTCCAAGCCAGCGTCGGTATGAGATGGTCCGACAGAAGCTCTCGGGCGCTGACGCTGGCTAGAGCCTGCGCAAATAAATATATCATTACCACTAATATATGCAGTTACTTAATCTCAACTTATTAGAAAAAATATTACCTCCAGGTAATGTATACGCTGGTATCCTCGGCAATCCCAGCACTCGATATCTGCTGGTACTGCTAATAGGGGGATCCTGAGACGCGACCCATAGTGCCAGCTCCTCATCCCGAGATAATTCAATCTCGGGCTGAGGAACGGTGGAATCTAACATCTCAGAGTCCCTCCTAGCAGCCTGCAACTCAGCTACACGCTGGTCCCGACTAGCCTGAAATCGGTCCTGTAATTTTTGGCTTATACGTAAGTTAATTATATCATTTTATAAACTAACTAATATTAAACATTACGTAAAATTACGATTACACTTACCCGTATAGCTAATGATGCGGGAGACAGAGTAGAGTCCTTTGGCGTGTGGGCTCTATCCCAGAACTCTAACATAGAAGGAGGTCGGCCTAAGCTCTGTCGCATGGCCTAATAAATACATTCATAAAGGAGTTATGAAGTTTACTTGTGACAAATAAGTTACTAAACAACTAAGTATATGACACTTACCGATTTCGCCTCCTCAAAAGACTGCAAGCCAGTAGTGTGTACCACTCGGAGCTGACGACGGTTCTTCTTTGCCTGCTCTGACTTCTTCTTGAAGTCGTCAGCATCCCAGTGCGTACACATAGCCTCCCACACTGCATCAGAGACTATGCGGGGCTGGTGATCTCTAAGCGTGGTCCCGGGCTGGTCATCAACTGCCCGGGCTACCCTCTATCGCATCTCATACAGCCAATCGGCGTAGTTCTTGGCGATGTGTGCAATAACAACATCATCGTCGGCTGCCTGAGAGATGTCATCATCATATCTAAAATATCTCTATAACAAAAGTTTAAAAGTTAGGAACCATTAAATTATTGGGCAACAACTATGTACGTATAAGAAAATTAACGTATGTGAAACTCCCGCAAGACAATGACCATAAACGCGGGATCGTAAAGGCTGTACTGGCTGAAGCGCATACACCCAGTCAGGAGGTGCGTCAGGCAGATAGCGTGTATGGTCGCCTTAGCGACCGGGTCTAGTATACTACAGTAAAAACAATTGAATATTGTTACTTTAAATGTTTAATGCAGCAAATTATATAAACTTAACTCTTAATTTTTAAGTCATAGTAGAATACTTACTGGGAAGAGCCGACATCCACTCGAACTACATGTGGAACTGCCGGTGGATGACCGAAGAGACCGAGGTTAGTCTGCCGGTCTCGTCGACGATGAGCATCTGTAATTATATTATAAAACTTTAGTCAAAATACATAAACTAATTTATATTGAGATATATTATACGTTAACACGAATCAAACCACTTACTAGCTCCTGAAGACGAGCCTCCAGCCTGGCTCGCGTCTCCGGATCCTGATCGCCCCCCACCGCGATGACCGCCACCGCTATTTCTAGCCATAAATATTCTACTGAAATAACGGAAATATAATATATTATTACTATTGAAATCTAATATATTAATATTAAATTATTTACTAATGTTAAATACGTTTAGAGGTTGTACGTCGTCAAACCCATCTGATTCAACATCAATATCATCATCGGATTCAGTCTCTTCCTCCTCATCATCGATATCAGATTCGTTGTCATTATCATCTTCAACGATAATGTACTCATGCACAACCTCCAAATCTGCTACTTCCTCATCGTCGGGTACGTCAACCACATCATTTGTCATCACATCTTCATCATTTAGCTGCACCTGCCTGGGATTGCTAACATCTTCTTGCAACGCCTCATCCATCACCAACATATTTGCACTATCAAATGCACGTGTTTTCGTTATGACAACTGTATACCAGGGGCTTCTACTATTTACGACGTTAGGAGCGTAGTACACTTGAGTCGCTTGACTGGCTAACACGAAAACGTCATCAGATTTGAGTTTTGACTTGATATCTACTGTGACGATTCTATTACGATCAACTTTAACACCTTTTTCAGTATCAAACCAGCGACACTTAAATGTAACTACCTTATTACCCCCGGGATAATTAAGCACAAGTACATCCTCTAGACGTCCATAGTAATTGGACTCAGAATCATTGTAACAGCTTCCCAACACCACAACCCCAGAGTTGACTCATGTGAGTTCATTCAAGTTGTCGACCTTAAATCTGTACCCATTCATGATACATCCAGGAAAAGAACTAACAACCTTGGAAGGACCACGTATGACATCTCTAAAACGCTCAGAAATGTTCTCTGCCTCAACCCTTGTCTGAAACCACTGTTGGAAAGTTGCAGTAGTGAGTGCTTCCAACTGGGCAACAGTTAAATCCGGGTTAGAAGCATACGCTTCCTCTTCGAATGAACTGAAAGAATAAAAAAATACTTTAATATATAAGTTGATAACGATTATAAATTATATTATATGTGACATATAACAATCCATACTTTATGTATGACGATACTTCTGGCATATTTAGAAGCACGTATGTGGATACTATCTTCAATTCTTTGTCGCTTAAGTAAGTCATCGTCTCATGGCCAAATGGTTTACTCGGATATGTGAATACAGCTAACTCATTATTAGCATGAGATTGGGGACCGACGACCTCATTCCTACTTAAATGGTTGTGCTTTGTTGAGACAACATCGTCAAAATACAATGAGCAGAAGTTGACAAGCTCTTCCTCCGTATAGCGTTCGACAATAGAACCCTCAACATGAGCTTTGTTTTTCACTTTATGCTTTAATCGACGCATATACCTACAGATGTTGCATTTTAATATGATTAATATGAAAGATATGAGTATATGCAATTTGTAGATTATATTACCTCTCAAAAGGATACATCCACCGATATTGCACCGGACCGCCAAGTTTAAGTTCATACGGTAGATGAATAGGCAGATGTTCCATCGAGTCAAAGAACCCTGGGGGGGAATATCATTTCGAGCTTGCAAATGGTAAGCACAATATTGTTCTCCATCTGCTCCACATCACTATACCTTATTACAGTTGAGCATAGATCCCGAAAGAAATTTGAGAGTTCGGTCAATGCATCCAACACCTTTCTGGGTAACATCTCACGAAATGCAATTGGCATCAACTTCTGCATAAATACATGACAATCGTGACTTTTGAACCCATTAATCTTTAGCTGCTCAACATTACTGCATCGAGATATGTTAGAAGCATATCCATCTGGAAGCTTTAACCCACTAACCCACTTGCACACGTCTTCAACTTGTTGCTTAGTAAGACAGAATTGAGCTTTAGGTTTTGAATTGTTACCGCGAAGCCACAACTCCGGCCTGATGTTCAGTGCCTCTAAGTCTTTTTGGGCATTGTCATTGTCTTTTGTTTTACCACTCGCATCTAACACGGTGTAAAACAAATTCTCAAAAACATTCTTTTCTGTATGCATGATATCAATACAATGACGGGCGGAAAGTGTGACCCAGTACGGCAACTCAAACCATATGGGGATGTGTGTCCAATTATGAGTCTTCCCGTAACCAATTGCTCTCAGTGTACTGTGCCCCTTGCCTGGCGGTGGAAATGTCAACTCGTTCAGCCAGGTCAAGACCTCGTTGCCCGATAGTCTACCAACAACCCCCTTCTTCTCTATCGTTCTGTAGTTATGATCAACAGGCAAGAATCTACGAGCTGTTCCAAAGAAACTACATTTTCGTCCATGCTGCAACTGATGACCTTGCACATCCCCCATACAGACTGGACATGACAGCTTCCCGTGAGTTGACCAACCACTAATCATCCCAAGAGCCGGAAAGTCAGTGATAGTCCACAACAAGGCTGCCTTCATCAAAAAATTCTGCCCAATTGATCTATCATACGTCTGGACCCCCGTCTCTCATAGCATCTTTAGTTCATCGACTAACGGCCTGAGGTACACGTTTATGTCTTTTATAGGACTCTTATCACCCGGTATGAGTAAAGTCAAGAACAAATACGGATCCCTCATGCACATTGACGGTGGAAGATTATAAGCTACCATTATGACTAGCCAAACTGAGTAAGGCTGACTAAAATTATTAAAAGGGAAAAATCCATCCGTAGCCATGCCGAGCCTCACATTTCTAACTTCCTCTACAAACAGTGGGAAATTTTCATCAAATTTCTTCCATTCATCTCCATCTGCAGGGTGTGTCAGTTGACCAGGCACGACGTCTCTTGTTCTATGCCAACTCATATGATGAGCCGTGTGAGACGACATGAATAGCCGTTGTAGCCTCGGCGCAAGAGGAAAATACCGTAGGATCTTCTTGGGCACATGTTTCTCCTTCCCCCCACGTTTTGTCACCTTGTACCGAGTGCAATTACATATAGAACACTGCACCTTATCTCTGTCTGTCCCATAGTATAACATGCAGTCCTGCTCACAAGCATCGATCTTCTGATAACCCATATTCAACCCTTTTACCATTTTCTTCACTTCGTAATAGTTCGAGGGCAAAGTGTGATTCTTGGGTAAGAACTCGCTGATAAGAGAGAGCAAAGCATTGAAACCCCTCTCACTGCAGTCATGCTCATTCTTGAAGTGTAAGAGCTTTATAACTGCAGATAGCCTGGTGTGCTGATTATTTCCGGGATACAATGGGACCCCCGATTCAGATAGCATCTTGTAAAAGGCAGCAGCTGTGTCATTTGGCTCTTGTCGAGCACTACCTGAAGAATGATCGTTTTCAGTCCAATTGATATTGTTAGGCCCATAAGCATCCACCAACATCTCCACAACATCATAGTCATCGGCGTTTGAATCACCGTGAACTGGTTGGTCTACTGAGCCGGTCAGTTCCCCGTGATGTATCCATACAGAATACCCATCCACAAAACCACAAGAAAATAAGTCGAATTTAATCTCGTCGGCTTTCTTCCATATCAAGTTTTTACACTTGACACACGGGCATCTCATCTTCCCGTTCGGATCATCAGCATGTTCTATGGCTTTGTCCAGAAAGTAGCACACCCCTTCACGGTAAGCTTCCACTAATCCCCTCCCGTCAATGGGTATCCTACGGTACATCCAACTCCGGTCGGCTACCATCTTTAACTGAACAAAAGACACATTTAGGTCAGGGATATTCATTCATGTGGTCCATGCATGAATTATATGTTCCTAGTATCTCCACTCTACAGGGGTTAGGCTTCTATCCCGTTCCTGGATGCGTCTCCTCACTAGTGTCAACACGTTCAGGACGTTTCTACCTGTTTCAATAAAATTTCGGCAGCACCTCCCCATGGTCTCCAAGTACACGAAATAGACTAAGATAAATTAGTCTAAGTATGCACTCGAAGAACATGTAGAGATAACCGTCGAAAAATCATCAAAACAATTAAAAACGTACTGAACGCATTGACATCGGCCTAAGTGGGAGACATAACATCCAGTCACAGTCCCAAACTGGGGACTATTCGACATTCACTCCTAATGAGTGAATGTCAAACGGGTTTCTAAGCTCCAAACTATACTACATGCGTATTAATTATATGCAATTTATTGTAATTGTGGAAAACTAAGCAAATGCTACTTAGTTTATTTTTCCAATGATAAACTAAGTAAGTGCTACTCAGTTTAATATGAGTACTATAATTTAATATATTATACTATTTTTCCATTACTATTTTGTATTATATTATATTATTTAAATTAATTAATTAATTTCATTTTATATCATTTTCTTAACTTTATTTTTTTATTTTATGTTATAATAATTATTTTAATTATTTTAATTTATATGTTATTATATTTAAATTAATTTAATTTAATTTAATTTATTTGTTCTTTTAATTTATTCATTTTATTTAAATTTATTATATATTGTATTGTATTATATAATAATGTATATTATTTTAATTAAATTAATTAAATTATATTAAATTAAGTTATTATTTTTAATTTATTTTGTTTGCTTATTTATATCTTATTAAGTTAAATTAATTTAAATTACTTTAAATTTTAATTATTTATTTTGTATTGTATTATAGTATATTATATTATTTAAATAAATTAAATTTAATTAATTTATCTTATTTTATTTTATTTTATTTTATTTACTTTGTTTTTTTATTAGTTTATGTTATATTAATTATTTTATTTTTATTTATATGTTATTATATTTAAATTAAATTAATTTTATTTTATTTTATTTTATTTATATGTTATTATATTTAAATTAAATTAAATTTATTTTATTTTATTTTATTTTACTTTATTCATTTTATTTTATTATTTTATTATATATTGTATTATATTATATAATAATGGATGTTATTTTATTTAATTTAATGTGATTATATTATATTAAATTAATTTATTTTGTTTTTTATTTATATGTTATTAAATTAAATTAAATTTAAGTTCATTTAATTTTTATTTATTTATTTATATATATTTATAATCTATTATATTATTTTTATTATTTAGTATTGCAAAACTAAGTAAGTGCTACTTAATTTATTTTAATAATGGCAAACTATGTAAAATATATAAATAAAATAAAGTAGGACCCACATATATTGCAATTGAATACTTACGACAGAAATTTCGTTGGAAATTTCGTCGGAAATAACAAATATACCAAATTCTCAATCAATATATGGGCAGACAATACTATATAGGCAGGATATTGGCAAGAATACAAATTCAAATTAGATCAGTCCAAAAACACAAATTCAGTCCCAAATGAGTCAAGTGGTCAATTAAAATAAGCCAGTCCCAAAACACAATATCAGTCCCAACATGATCATATACCAACATCATATAACAGAAATTAGGGGGTTAATTTTTATACCCAAATTCAGTGTCCCTAAATACAAACTAAATAATCCAATCCCAATTTCAACTGATTATTCCATATACAAAATAATCCATAGATACAAACTAAATAATTTTAGCCTAATTTCAGTTGTCCAAACATCAAATCCCAATTTCAGACGGAATAAATTCTAAATGAACCCTAGCTAACAAACCAAATTATATTGAACATACATTGAATACTAGCTATGCACAAATTAACAAAGAATGTAAATAGTCGAACCGACAACGACAACCAACAGTCGAACCGGCAGCGGCAAGCAGCGGCAAGCAGCGGCGACCCCGGCAGAAGAGTGAGGTGCAACGAGATGAGAGACTAACGACAACGAGATGAGAGAGAGAGGCAACGAGATGAGAGATGAGAGAGAGAGGCACGACGGCTGGAGGCTGAGAGGCTGAGAGAAAGAGACGGACGCGATATTGGGAAAGAGATAAAAAGAAAATGAAAGCGGCGACTGGGAACTGATATGTTTTAGGTTTTTGTTATTTCCGACGGAAAATTCCGTCGGACTTAAGTCCCTCGATATTAACTAATTCTGACAGATATTTCGTCGGATTTAATTCACATTCCGTCGAAAATAGTATTGGCGCTGGCGGGAATCTTGGCGCCAAAGACTTACTTATATCTCCGACGGAATTCCGTCGAATTAAATGTATTTTCGACCGAATTATTTTCGACATATTAGTCCGTCGAAATTAAACTAATTCCGAGGGAATAATTCCGTCGGAGATAATTCCGTCAGAACTAATCCTTTTTCTTGTAGTGTACCCGCTCTATCTGTCCTACCAACACCATATTCCTCTCTAAGAGGTCATAAACCATTACACCAAGTTGAACAGAAGTCCCACACCGGCCGTGAACCTCTGCCTCTAGCTCGGCAATCCTCTGGTCCTTTTCCTGCTGCTTCTGGGTCAACTCAGCCTTTTTTCCCAAAGTCTGATACGCTAAAGACTTGTACTGCTCCTCTCGGTCCTGGTGATCCTGGTTCTGCTCCTCTAAGTGAGCTACTCGATTCTCGAGCTCCTCATTCCTATTTGTCAGCTCTTCGATGATATCACTAGCAGTAGTGCCCATACCATCTGCATACTCAGGTGGCTCATCATCCTCCGTCACCCGATCCTCCTCGGGGTCCTCATCCTTCCCCTCATCGCTTAACAGCCTCAGCACTCCTCCGGTAACTGGCTCCTCCTCAGAACCATACTCGGTCTCAGACTCATCCCTAGTGTCCATCATCTCTGGCTCACTCGGCTGCACCTCCACTAAATGCCCTGCATCCACATGAATGTCTGTGAACTCTACCTCTCTAGCAGGACTGTACTCTCCCATCTCTAGCTAGCAAAATTATATGTGAAAGAGATTGTGTCACGACATGGAGTGCCGGTATCTATTATATCTGACAGAGATCCGCGCTTCACGTCGAATTTCTGGAAGAGCTTATAAGAAAGATTGGGAACCCAGTTGAGGTTGAGTACAGCGTATCATCCTCAAACGGATGGGCAAAGCGAACGAACGATTCAGACGCTGGAGGACATGCTTAGATCATGTGTGATGGATTTTAAAGGCAGCTGGGATGATCACCTACCATTGGTGGAGTTTGCCTATAATAACAGTAATCATGCAAGTATTGGCATGCCGCCATACGAAGCATTATACGGAAGGAAGTGTCGAACACCTCTGTGCTGGGACGAAGTCAGTGAACGAAGACTGTTGGGACCTGAAATGGTGCAACAGACCGTGGCAAAGTGATAAGAGCTCGATTGGTAGCGGCTCAGGATCGACAGAAGAAATATGCCGATTTGCATCGTCATAAGCGAGACTTTGAAGTTGGCAGTTTTGTGTTTTTGAAGGTATCTCCCTGGAAGGGGAAGATCAGATTTGGGAAGAAGGGAAAATTGAGTCCCAGGTTCATAGGACCATTTGAAGTGTTAAAGAGGATAGGTGAAGTGGCGTACGAGGTAGCTCTACCTCCTAAACTTGAGCATATTCATAATGTGTTCCACGTTTCTGTGTTGCGGCCATATAAACCCGACTACAAGCATGTGATATCCTATGAACCGATTCAAGTTGAGAAAGACTTGTCATATGAAGAGATTCCTATCCAGATATTAGATAGGAAGGAGCAAACGTTAAGAAATAAGGTCATTCATTCGGTTAAAGTACTTTGGAGGAACCACGCAGCTGAAGAAGCTACGTGGGAGCGAGAAGAGAGGATGAGGAAGAATTATCCGCATCTTTTCGAGTGAAACCATGTTAAGTTTTTGATACCTAGACTGTAATTCTGGGGACAGAATTCTTATAAGGGGGGGGGGGAGGATGTAACGACCGAGAATTCTGAAATTTTCTTGTAATTCGAATTTTTGAATATTAATGAATATATTATATTTTATTAATATTATTTTTGTGTTGCATGTTTAAAGGTTGTGTGACAACCTGGATTATGTGAATGCATGAAATATTACGTGTTATAGTTTTGTTTAACTGAATATTTGATTTCGCGTAGCATCGTTAAATCTCTATTCACGAGTTAGTATTCACGTGGGGAATATTCATCTAGAGACGTCTTCTCGGGTGACTTCGATTTTCCTAATTATTGCCAACCCATTTAGGCAATGAGATAATAATCCAAGTGTAGGATTTATGGGAGCCCAATGGGAGTTAAATTAGAAGCCCAAGTGATTTTAAGGGTGACCCAAACCCATGACCCAACCCATGACCCAAGACTTGACCCATGTGGGATATGGGCTCAAAAATCAGCATTTTGGTATTTAGATGAGGGAGTATTCGGGTAGCATTGTGAGGGAGAGGCCAAAATGGGTGGATTAATTGTTGCATGTTGCACAAGTGGGAACAAATAAACAATTATTAGCCAATAGAAAATCAAGAAAGAAACATTGAGCCACTAACCTATTTCTCCCACTTCTCCCTAAATCACTCCCTCCACTTCTCCTAACCCATTCCTTCTCTCCCATATCATCAGCAATTAGAGAGAGAGAGAGCTGTAGCGTTTAGAGAGAGAGCTGCCAAAAGCTTGAAGGAAGAAGGAGGAGAAAAGAAGGGAACAAGGAGGAAAAAGGTGAAGAAGCTAGCCAAGCCTCCTTGCACACCCATTGTGACGCCCCCAAATCTGGGTCACCTGAGCCACGGACCTAGTTCATCAATATCCAATACCAAAATGATACAATCGATAACTTATAGCGGAATAAAGGAATATTTACATTGATATAACATAAATAGACCTGTCCCAAGTCTCGAAACCAATACTATTACAAAACATAACATAATACAAAAGGGTAAATATGTCTTAATACACGACGTCAATAATAAGTCTTAATACAAACGGTAATTCTAGAACAACAATTTACAACTACTCCGTAGCTTTCCCCTTTCCCTTATCTTTTCCTGAGCTCTCGCCACGTGCCGCACTAACTGAAATGTTTTTAAGGAGAGCAAGGGGTGAGCAACAATTTGCCCCGCAAGTATAATAGCAATGAATAATCACATGAATAACTTTATAGCTCACAAGAGTAAAAATTTATCTGAACCAAGGAAATAAACAACTTCTTTTTATCACCGTTATAGTGGCCACTAAGGACCGAAGGATTTCTGAAGTATCCAAGGATTTCAAAGTTTCCTGAAGAAGGGAACTATTCAATACTGAGGGTGCACCAAGGCACAGAACTCTATTCTAGAATTACTGGAAATTCATCCGATAATCCACAAAACTGGTACAATAGGTGATCCGCCTAAAATACCTGGCGTTATGCATAAGCCTTACATTTTCCATTTACGCGCGTGTCGGTTCCCCGATGTTTATACAATTTTCCCTGCTGTGAGGGTTGTTCCACTCAGCTTTACATGGGAGTCCAGACCAAAACAATTTGATCGGACAATTTTACTTAACAACAATAATAGTTGGAGGACTTTAACCTCACTTTAGTAACCAAATCAATAAGTGTCTAGCTGAAACAATTAGCCTTGACATAGCTTTTAAACAGTCTATGGAATAAAGAACTTTAAGGTTCAACAACATGCATGATAGCATTTAAAAATATCTTGAATGAATAAAAATTCATAATCTTTGGAATCACACAATATATAACATTGCATGAAATGGGCTTTCAGTGCAATACTTGAATAGAAGTATGAATACTAGCACATTAATTGCTAAATTGATAAGTAATTTGAACGGAGTCAAGAAGCTCAATAAGCTTGCTCAATAAATAATATTTGCTCGATAGATAAATGAATTCGAAACTTGCCCAATAAATAAATCGAGTAAGGAAAACTCGCACAATTAAATAGGAGTTGTATGAGTTAGGAAACTTGCCTTGTATGTGCGTTAATAACTTGACGTTAATCGTCCGTCAACAAAATATCCTACATAGTTTATTAAAATCATCATAAATATTAGTCACATAAGAGCTAGGTTCATTACAGTCATCACATCATTAAAATACATTGATTGCCACTACGCTTACCCAGTCGGGGGTCTCGCTCACCGGTTCAATTTACGCCTTAAGACAACATCGTTTAGGTCGACACGGGTATAAATTAAGCACATAAAGCTTTAACAAGATATAAGCGTTTTTAATCATTTTGTACAAAAATATAAGTTTTAGACTCGCGGGAAAAATTTACTGGGTCCAACCCGATCCGGTCCAACCCGGTCCGGCCCGACCCGACCCGGTCCAGCCTGACCCGACCCGGACCAGGCGCGGAATAGCGGCATGCAGTAGCAGTTCTGCAGTTCCTGCAGAACCGCGAACTGGTAGACTCTCGCCCGCTTCAGCTCCTATATCTCCCTCTATACTCGATCAATTTGGTCCGTTACGGACTCTATAGATTCCTAAGACACGAGGCTATAATATATCAAAAATGCAAGATGACCCATAAACACTAACACAGCCAAATCCTTAGCCAAAGCACAACATTGATGCTCTGTTTTTCGCAACCATGAAATATCTCACACAAATGGCTACTGTGACTTCATTTAAGCATCATTTTGGTTCATTCAAATTGGTATATCTTCACAACTGATAGAAGTAAAATATTCCAACAACAAACCATCAAAATAATCACAACATCCAGGCTTTATAGTCCTCTAATTGTCCGAAGGTCCAAACAGTCCATTAATGTCCATTATCTTCCTCCTTAAGCTTGGGTCCGAATCATTCTTTGTTTTTGTTTCACTTTGAAGGTGTTAATGGTTTATATAGCTTTTTAAGAACCTCCATGATAGATTCAACATAACCAACAACAACAAAAATTAACAAAATCCATCCCGCAAGCATGAAAGCCAAAAAAAACTCATGAAAACTTCAATGGAGAAGATATAGGTTGTAGTTTGATTACCTCTCCTTGTTAGCTTCGGGTAGGTTGAGATAACTTGCTAGGCTGCTCTTCTCCTTGCTCGTTTCTGCTGAAGCCTCTCTTCCTCTTCTCCTTGCTTGCCTTCTACGTCCTTGCCGCACACACACAAACACACATGCACACTTACTCTCCCTCTAACTGCAGTGAGCTTCTTGCTTAGCAAAATAACTCTCTCTCCCTCTTAAGTTGCTAACAGTTGGGTATGGCTGGAATGGAGGAGGAGAATGAGCTGAGGGGGATAAGAAGAATGCTTCGGGAGCATATAGAATGTATGGGTATGCAGGAAATGGTTTACCCGAGCCATTGGAAATGTTATTTAGGCAAAGTGTTAACAGCCCCATGAATTGTGTATTGTGCATGTTTATTCCTTTCCCCCCAATTGGCTCTCAATATACACGTGGCCTCCCCCAATTGGTTTGAGGCTTAAATGTCTCACCAATTAATTCGAATATACAGAGAAATATACCCGAAATATTCCCACTTTTGTACTAAATTTGGTAAATAACTCTACCCAAAATTATAATGGGTACTCCCATAAATTATTGGAACACGCAAAAATATTTATTATGGGATTTGTCCATTTATTCGGAACACCCATAATATACATTTCGGATACAGATTAAATCACGTATCAACTCCAATAAAATTTCTGACACTTGGAAAAATTATTCCTCAACATATATGCCTCATCTAAATTAATAAAAATCGAAATAGACGAAAAAGTTTGGGTGTGAATAGTGCCTCGGGAAGCGGGTCCCGCTAATAGTGATTTTATGAATTTTTGCAAAATCGATATATTCACTCTAACGACACAACAACACATAAAATTTAACATATGCACATTTTCTAGGCTGTAACACAATTCTAAACACGTAGTATAGATTAATATAAAAATAATAATAATAATAATAATTCATTTTATTCATACATAACTCGGGTTACAAGGAAATCTAAAATTCCCGATCGTTACACCCATTTAACCCATCAGTTCAATTAGAGAGAAAGAGGGAGGGAGAGAGCTGCAAAAGAAGGAAGAGAAAGAAGTCGCCGGAGTTCGCCGAAAAAAGGAGAAGAAGGTCACCGGAAAAAGCAAGGAAGAAGAAGGAAAAGACACGGGTGGAAGAAGAAGAGGATTTAAGCAAGGAGAACCCCTTAAACAAAGCCTAGCCGAACTCCTTAACATCTAGGAAGGATTTACAGAGGTAAACAATCAATCAAATCTATTCCATTTGATTTCTTGTAAAGATTTTCAAGTTTTTCTTAGTTTTGAGCTCTTAAGCTTATGGGTCGGATTTTTGGCGATTCTTGGTGTTTTTGTTTGTTGTGATTGTTTGTAAATGTTTTTAAGAGACTATATAAGCATTAATAACATCAAAGTATAACAAAAACGCAAGAAATTCGTATCTATGCTTAAGGAGGATGAAGAACATGAAGAACAATGAACTTTGGACATGAACATGGACTGTTGGACGAATTTAGAGGACTTTGTAGCTATGATTCCTTGCTTGTTGTGTTTATTTGTTATTGTCATATTGTAGTTCCAAGGGTTACAAGGTTAACACAACTGGAATCGAGTAAAAAGATGTAAAAACGAAGATTTGGTGATGAGTTTTGTAAAGAACACGAAGAACACCAAGAACACGAAAATATAACATGAGTTGATACCTTGGCCTATGATTTGGCCATGTTAATGGTAATGGATAACTCTGAATTTTTGATATGTTGTAGCCCTATGTCTTAGGAGTCCATAGAGTCTGGAACGGACTAATTTGAACGTGTATTAAGGAAGTTATGGTGGTTAGAAGCAAGATAGGTCTAGAACACCAAAACAGAGCATTCCGGGAAGCAAAACGGGTTGGGGACTCAGGCCGAGCGTCTAAGGCGCTGGCTAGGCGCTGGCCACGAGTCCAGCTACTGTGAGAGAGCGCTTTAGGCACTGGTCATAGGCCATTTTGAGCGCCTAAGGCGCTGGACAAGAGACTGTGCAAACAGCTTCGACGTCCTTTAGTAAAATGGGCATAACTTTTTCATACGAACTCGGATTGAGGTCATTCAAGATGATTCGGAAAGAGAACGAGTAGACATTATTTGATATCCGGTATGTGACTAATTGTTATATGGATATATACTTAATTGTGTAGGATATTAAGGAGCGTGTGTTGTAATATTGTAGCAGACGCACCAGGCAAGTTTCCTTACCCTAGCTCAATTTAATATTGGGCAGATTTTTCTCAACCGTGCAACTTTTGTTTATTGTGCGAGTTATTTATTGATTGAGCAATCATTCTATATTATTGCAAGTTTCCTAACGCTTGTCTAACCCTTTTATTGGGCAAGGTTCCCTAACCTTACTCGAATTATATTTTGAGCAGGTTTCATATTTTATACAGGTGTTGTATATTGTTGCAAGTTTCATGACTCAAATGGAGTTATTACTTTTGAATCATATTAGTGGATTAATTATTGTCAATTACTCCACCTCCAAGATAATTATTGATATTCGCAGCTTATGCATTTGAAGTCATTATTTGTTGTTGGATTGTGAAAATGTTTAAGTTCTTCGTTCATGAACTGTTTAAGGAAATAGTCTACGCCATTTGTTTCGGCTGGACATGTACATGTTATTATTTTAAAAGCTATCCAAACCAGTAGTTGGTACGGATTCTTGGACTGAGAGAGCAACCCTTATTAGGGGATTATAATGTGTCGGTTATTCGATGCAGTTCGAGTTAAATGTTATGCATATACATGGTGTACAAGAGGCTGATCCCCTCGAGTACAACTAACGGGGCCAGGTTTTTAAAAGAGTTAGTTGCATGATTGACCCTTTGGCCAAGTTCATAGTCGGTTGGACCACTCAACAGTAAATAATCAATATTCATTATTTCATTTGAACTTTGTTTATGTCATTTCAGCTATTTCACCAATGTTCATAAATTGTTGATCTATGCGGCTATTATTCTTATTCATTCATGATATATCTCTTTTATTCATTTTAAACTTATTGAGCAAAGTAGTTTCTCACCCTTGTTATATCATGAACCTATTGCAGTTAAGCCGGAGAGTTCCAAAGTGGATAAAGGCAAAGGAAAACTTAAGGAATAGTTATATGACTATCCCGTTATGTAATCGTGGAATCGTTTTGTAATATTATTGTACTCTACGATGTATTCTATTTAAGGTTATAGACCTTGGGACCGTAGTAAACCTTTTGTAATGAACAACATATGTTTATTTATTCTGCATTAGTTAATTTATGTTGTTTAGAGGTGTATGGATGTATTTTATCGTGAGCACCAAATTCGAGATATTGGTACCTGAATTTGGGGGTGTCACAGGTTGACTATGATGAAACCTTCTCACCAGTAGCTATGCTCAAGTCCATTCGGATTTTGCTTGCAATTGTAGCTTATTATGACTACGAGATCTAGCAAATGGACGTGAAAACGGCCTTCCTCAATGGAGAGCTTGAGGAAAATGTATATATGATACAGCCAGAGGGTTTTGTTTCGACGGTTGGAACAAACCAAGTCTGTAAGCTACAACGATCCATTTATGGGTTGAAGTAAGCTTCTCGAAGATGGAACATCCGTTTTGATGAGATAATCAAAATGTTTGATTTTATCAAAAACGAGGATGAACCATGTGTGTACAAGAAGGTTAGTGGGAGCGCTGTATCATTCCTTGTATTATATGTTGATGATATATTACTG
Source organism: Aralia elata (assembly GCA_034770075.1). Lineage (NCBI taxonomy): Eukaryota > Viridiplantae > Streptophyta > Magnoliopsida > Apiales > Araliaceae > Aralia > Aralia elata. Next base: position 31,879,977 of record CM068380.1, on the reverse strand, counting down.
ATAGGGAATGATGTTCCTATGCTACAGTCGATCAAAATTTGGTTATCTAAACACTTCTCCATGAAGGACTTGGGTGAGACATCCTAATAAAGATCTATAGAGATAGATCTAAAAGGATGCTAGGCTTGACCCAAGGAAAGTACATTGACTCGATGCTAAAGAAGTTTAGCATGGAAGATTTCAAGAGAGGTCTCATGCCGATGAGCCATGGAATACATCTCTCCAAGAAACAGGCCCCAAAGACACCTGAGGAGAGAGACCGTATGAGTAAGATTCCTTATGCTTCCGCAATAGGATCTATCATGTACGGTATGATATGTACTAGACCAGATGTCGCTCATGCACTTAGTGTAACGAGTAGATATCAGTCGAATCTAGGAGAAGAACACTGGAAGGCAGTGAAAAACATCCTAAAGTACTTGAGAAGAACTAAGGATGTATTTCTTGTCTATGGTGGGTATGAATTGAAACTAGAGGGCTATACAGACTCAAGTTTTCAAACGAACCAAGATGACAGTAAATCCGTTTCGGGGTATGTGTTTACCTTAAACGATGGCGCGGTGAGTTGGAAGAGTTCTAAGTAGCAAACAGTTGCTGATTCAGTGACAGAGGCAGAGTACATAGCTGCAAGTGAAGCTGCAAAGGAAGCTCTTTGGATGAAAAAGTTCATAACTGAACTTGGAGTGGTTCCTAGCATTAGAGGAGCCATACCTTTATTCTGTGACAACAACGGAGCTATTGCACATGCTAAGGAACCCAGGTCTTATCAGAAATCCAAACACGTGTTGCGGCGGTTTCATTTGATTAGAGAGATCATTGAAAGAGGAGATGTCACCCTGGAGCATGTAGACTCTCAAGACAACATTGCAGATCCATTTAATAAAGCTTTAACTCAACAACAGTTTGATCGTCACTTAGAGAAGATGGGTATTAGATACCATGGCGATTGGCTTTAGTGCAAGTGGGAGATTGAAAGTAGTATGCACACAAGCCAATCATATTTGATTTGATGTAGCATATACTTTGTAATCTTATTCATTTATTAATAAAAGAATTGATTTTCTTAAAAGGCATTTTATATTATCTACATGGTGCTGTTATATTAAATGTGATAAACCCATAGTTTTGAGCAATGCTTTTAGAATCATGATGGTGATCATGCTAATGAGATCTAAATTCTAGATAGCTCACAAACTAAAATCGTTCCTAATCGTTGGATTACTAAAAAAGGGATTAGTGAATCCGGATAGATTAGTACATACGTTGCTTGCTCTTAAGAAGAGGATGATTGATCTCATAATCATTTGTGTGGAGACACTAAAGCAAGTATGTAGGTGCTTATTGGAGAATAAGTTCACTAAACGTGGCTCGCTAAGGAATACCTAATGGAGTTGTACTTGCCTATCAATAGGAATTCCTCTAGTGATAGTAGTACAAGTGATCCTTGGACTTGAGATCATCATAATATCTTGTGTATGATGAGTTATACTTTGACATGTCTCTTAAGACCTTTTGGGTATATTAAAGGGTATGATTGGGTATAATTAGTTGTACATGGAGATAGGTGAATGATCAACAAAGAATCTACCTCGTCTAGTAAAAGATGAAATCTCCTATGTGATTCGATAAATGATAACTCAGTAGTCCTTGACCAAGGCAGAATGAAATTAGAAAGGAGTTTCTAATTTGCATTATTTAGAGTTGTGCATTTGGGAATCGAAATACATATAATTAAATAAAATAAGACTTGACAGTAAATTTATGTCTTATATTTAATTAGGACGTTGTATGGTAGAAGGATTGAATTGTACGGTAACTATGCACTGAAAGGTTCTTTTGTGATTAATGTTGAAATCTATATTATCTGGAAAGTCGTTGATCGCTAAGGGGGCTTACCCTTATTGTAGAATAAATATTATTTATTTAAATAAATTAAATAGTTTAATTTATTTATTTAAATAAGTTTGGAATTGTTCTAATTGATTTATTCACAACCGGTTTAATATGGAGAACCTAAAGGGTCACACCGCAAAAGGAAAATATTTATTTAAGAAGTAAATGACATAATTGTAATAATAAGTTAAGTGTATTTAATTTAATCTATGGAGATAGAATAAATTAAATAGCTTAATATTTATTATTTAATATTTTAAAAATATTAAATATAAATTAATAAGAGGAGTCTTATTACTATTACTATTACTATTATTTAATTCCTAATAGGGATTAGGAATTAATTAATAGAAGTACTTTCTCATGAATTCCTAATTGGATTAGGAGCATAATTAATTAAAGGAGTTTAATTATAATAGAAACCCTAATCCTAAATAGTTTAGGGAAGGGTTATTCCTACATCTATAAATAAGAGGAGTCTTATCATAGATTAAGGTTACACACTCTTGCATTAGATTGTGGAGAGTACTTACAATTTCTATAGAGATAGAAACTAGGGTTTTGCCAATACCCAACTTCTTGAATACCTATTCTTCCTTGGTGGATCACCTCTAGAGGCCAAACACTTGGGTGGCTAACGTTGATCAAGCAAAGGAATTTAATCGGTGGAATTCGAGGAGAACACAAAGGACTAGGAGTTGAACTTGTACCCGAGGAAGCTTTGTTCTACGAGGGTATAATTCTTATTCTCTTTCTCTTTTGTTTATATCGTTAATTGAGCACATAGATTGATCATGGTGATGGTTTGTATAAAAATTTTAAAATCCATTTTATCGCGCTTCCGCCCTATTTTTGTAATTTGATTGCATGCTTGCGTTATATACAAACCTAACAATAGAGAGCCTTGAAAGTATAGAAGATTGGGAGAATGATTAAGTAATGAAGTAATAAAGTCAAGATTAAAGTTGATGGAGAAAATAGAGATTCCAAGTCTTCTAGCTATGCTAGATTTTTGAAATTTATTGACATCGTGCTGATATTCGCAATTTTGTGTTCTCAAAAATATATTGGGTCAATGTTTGAACCAATAAGTTTTAAAATGTGCTATTATTCGTATGTCTATGCTAATTGTTTCAGCTAGATAAAAATGATTTGAAATTATCAAAATGTATTTTGAACGATGGAGTCATCAATGCAATTGAACCATGTGTTAGATGTGATCGAAGGATCGTCAGCCCACTATGGTATGATGTAGTATGATAAAGTCCTAAAATAACGGCATCCTCAACGTACTATTAAGACGGTACGGTATCATGACGTCATAAAAGAATTTTATTTTTCTGTTAAGTTATGAAAAGATATGCCAATCAAGTTGGCTATAAAAAAAATGTTTTGACTAATGTTTGAATTGTTGTTCAAGGTCTATGCTAATTGATTCGGCTAGACAACTGTTGAAAGATATTTATGAAATTCAAGAATTATTTGAGAATTTATGTCAAACTAGATTGTTCTGGTGCGGAATTTGTATTAAGTCTGAGGTGAACCAACCCTATAATGGGGCTACGCAATAACGTTAATATGTATGTGCACAATACATAGTACGAATGGCTGATCACTTGGAGTACGAGAAGAGATGGTTCATAGTCTTTTGGCTGTTAAAGGTTATAGTAGAAATATCCGTTAACCTAGGACAAGGTTCAAGTCTTTACGACTCCTCAGCAGAATATTGAAAGATTTTGAATGTATCTTTAAATTCCTGAATTTTTCATACTGCTTCCCAATTATTGAACAATTGTGGAAGATTCTTATTCTTTTGAAAGGTGGAAGTGGGAAAGGAAGATATTCCTTAAGAAGGGGTATGTGACGTGATGATGAGTAAGTTAAACAAATTATAATAAATCCAAGAAAGGAATAAAATTCCAGAAAGAGAAGAGATAAATCTAGTTGATGATGAGTAATGATGAGAAATTTTTAGAATAGGAAGATGAGAAGAATGCAACGATCTTAGAAAGATCCTTATAGAAAGAAATTGGTGTAGAACCCAATGAATAAGTAGAGATTAACGTAAAGTCCATTTCGTTAAATAGAAGGAACGAATATTAGTAAATCAAAATTTCGAGGACGAAATTCTTAGAAGAAAGGGTGAATGTGATATCCCGAATATATATGCGATGCTAAATCAAGATATTTTATGATTACAACGAGTATGTTATGCAATGATCCTTAGAGAAAGGAAATGAATGCGTTAAAGGATTAAATAATATATAATACTCGAAGTATTTCAAGTTTAAGTGAAGGTGATGAAATAAAACCTACACTCAGGTAATGCGTTGAACTTACTCAATGATAATTGTGAAAGAGATTTAGTGAAAACCGAGTAAAAAAGGTTTCGTTGATTCCGAGGACGGAATCCTTATAAGAAGGGAAGGATGTGACAACCCAGATTTTCAGAAATTATTAAATAACAATTTAGCAAATAAAATTTTTATTATGTGACGTTTTGAGTTTTGAGTATGTGTATATGTGATATATATATTGTGAAATATATGATTTAATATGAAGAGAATTATATGTTCGTGTATTTGGGAAAAGAGGTTTAATAATTAATTAAACTATTGAATGAAGTGAAGGAAATTGTTACGAAAATGATATTTACTGAATATTAGAAAGTTGAGAATTATATTATGAAATAATATAATTGTTACGTTTTGTGAACAATGAAAATTATTGTGAATTAAATTTCATAATAATGTGAGTAATTTATTTAATTAATTAAGGAATTAATGAGAATGTAATTGTTTTAATAAAATGAGAAGGTAATGTGTTACATAGAAATGTAACATGTTAATGTAGTATGATTGTGAATTTCGTAGATTAAAATATTTATCGAATAAACATTTGATGGAAATTATTATAGAATAATTTAATTAAGCGTTTTAGTGCGTTTTTTATTACACGAGTAATATTCTAATTTAATTTAATAATTAAATTAGAGGAATAATGATTTATTAAATGAAATTATAATTATAATTGTCTAATTTGAGATTACAAATTTTGTTAGTAAGATTTAATTAGATTTATTAATATAATAAGTTTAATTAAGATTTAATAGGTGTGACAAATATCTTATGGTAGGAAGGATTATTAAAATAAAGAGAAAATGAGATTTTTGAGGAAGAACCAAACATGGCCTTGTGGCCTTTGATTTTCTTAACTGATGAAACAAAAGTTACGTAAGTTTCATCAGTTAGTTTTGTAAGCCAAACCAAAAACAGAGGATAGAAATTGAGAGGATTCTTGGAAATTAAGAAGAAAATTCTGAAAAATCAAAGAAGAAGGAGAGCAAGCAAACAATTCTTATCGTGTATCTAGATAATCGAAGCAAGAATCAAAGGTTAAAACCTAGCTTTGAGTTCTTAATTTTTATATTCCTTTGAGTTTTCTTCCAAAATGAATTTTGGTTGATAATTTGATGAGATGTTGTTTGTATATGTTTATGAACATGTTTAATCGGTTATATAGTGTTTATATATGATTTTGGAGTTAATAATCCATGGAAAACATGTTTAAAATAAAGAATTTAGTTTTTGGTTGAATATGTACATTTTGGCTTATGTTGGAGTCAAAAATTGGGGGTTAGTTCATGTTATAATCTGAAATTGATTGTTGATTATGATAATTCGTTGAAATACGAAAAGAATGTAAGTTGAATGAAACAATTTGGTTTAGAAACGAATTCGTGAGAGTTTGATTCGCTAAATGTGTAGAAATATGAAAAACTATTGTGAAATAGTTTTTTTAAGTTTTTAGATTGGTTGTTTAAGTTATTTAAAATGGTAGAATCATTGTATACATGTTGGGTATTGATTCTACAAAGATTATAACATTTGGGTATAGTCAATTTGTTGTTAAAATGAAGAAAATTAGGAATTTTTGGCATTTTTTCTGTGTTCTTCGCGAACTGCAGAAACTGGGATTCAGGAAGCTCGCCCCGGCGAGCTCATTAAGCTAAATTTCTCGCCCCGGCGAGAATTTTGTGAAGGAATTTCTCGCTGCGGCGAGATCTCGCCCCGACGAGAGTTTTGTTTTATAATTTTCACGCCCCGGCGAGAATTGCAGAAATGGAAAATTTTCTTGATTTTAATTCTTTTCTTTTTGGTCATCATATGTTACCCTAAACAAGATTTACTTATAAACATTATACGTCTAATGTAAAGAAGAGTTTAAGATTTAGTTAAATGTTAAGTGTCGATTAAAGTGAGACGCAATAAAATGAAGGTTTATAAGGAGAACTTAATTTCTAAGTTGAGAATTGTATAGAGAATAAAAATGAAGGATTATGATATATTAAGTAGAATTAATACAAGTGTTGCTATGTGGCTAATAAATGATGTACATGATTATATATATCGTGTAGGATACATGAAGTGCAGATAAATTTAAGCTGGTAATCTACAAACCAGGCAAGTCTTTCAGTTCCTATTTGTTATGTGAACTCGATGATTAACTGCTTTAGATTTATACAGTAAAGAGCATGACGTGTTACATATATTGTGAGTACGAAATGTTAAAGTCAATATATGACTTCCTTGATTGAGTAAAGATTGTTGATTAAATTATAGAATTCAATCTCTACTTGATATGTGACGTACAACATGTAAATTATGTTTACCCAGATGCTTAGGTTATATAAGATGAGCATGATAATTATGTGCTACGTGATGTATGAAAACTGTTAGATTTTGCTGAGCTGTCGAGCTCATTCTTGCAAATAACCATTTTTGTAGGTTAAGGATTCAAGGTAAAGTTATGTGCTACCTAAATGACGTGGATCAAAATGATGCATGAAGATTAGATGTTCTAGTTGAAGTTAATACTTGAGCTATGTTAAGATTTTTGTTAAATGTATTTATGTTGAGTTGCAAAGTGTATATTGAAATGTAATCTTATATAGTAAGATCGACAAAGCGAATCATAATATTGTCATGATTCTAAGATATTTAGATGTAAAGGTTGAAAGTTTTGGGAACGAGGACAATTTGTAATAGAATAGTTTTAAGTTATTCCGCATATTAATGATTGTGTCATCGAATAATGACAAATTTTAACAGAAGATTGATGTATTGTGAACGACCGATGTTGAAAGTTAGATTGTTAAAATTTTGGGGTTGTTACAAATAGAAAGGAGAGAGAGAGAGGTAATCCGTGAGTATAGGAGAGGAAGAGAGAGAGTTTTGGTAAATCTTCATAGCTATTTTGGGAAGAAGGAGAAAGAAAATAAAGCGAAGGTATAAATTTTTTTACCTTAATCTAGTTTATTTCTTTTTATTTTGGTTTGATTTTGTTGATATAAAGTTTATGATCTTGGACCTTAAAAAATCTTGATCTATATGTTAATAAGTGTATTATGCGTATATCTTACATGTTGGGTGTTGATTTGTTGAAAAGAAAATAAAAGAAAACTAGTTCGTTTTAAAAAGGGTTAGAAAACCCTAGTTTCCTTTCAATTTATATAGTTACCATTTGAAATCTATTCACTCGTTTTGTGATCCGTCAAAGGGGAGAGTTAGATATGTAAGTTAAGTGTTAAACCCAAGAGGTAGAACTCAAAAATAATGAGTATAAAATTCGTAGGGACTGTTTTGGTAAAAATAGTCCAGGTTTTTCAAAAGGGGAAAGAGACTGCTACATGTCAGTCCCTTCCAGGGGCATTTTTGTCATTATTCTCTTCTCTAAAAATTCTAGAAAAATTTGGAATGATAATATGAGAAGTTATGTGAGTCTTGTAAAAATGTTAGAATTTTTGGCCTTGCAGAATGAAAGTTATGGATTTTATGGTGAAGGACCTCAAATCTAGAAACGGGACAAAACCAGCTGACCCCTAGCTTACGTGCACTGTTTTGACCCCTTAGCAAGTGTAATAAATTCAGGTCTTATTACCACTGAAACTATAGGAAGTTATGTACCTCCTGTCCAAAAATGGCCGCATTCTAACTTGTAATGAAGAATCTACGGCTAAAATAAAAACATAGAGTTTTTCGACAAAAACGGCCAAAATTGGAATTCTATAAATTCGATGACCACGAAATTTTAACTGGGAGTACTTGTTAATATGTATAAGATTCTATCAAAAATTTGGAATCATCGGAGTTGGGCAAGATAGTGATCATTTTTCTTAGTTTCGAAAGTTAAAAAGGACGTTTGAAAAATGTTAAAGGAAATTGAAAATTTTCATAAGGAAAGTATTTTTAAGTATGGAATATATGTACATATGTGTGAAAAGATTTGATGAAAATAAAAATCGATATTAAATGAGGTTAAGTCATTTTAAGAATGCAGCTTCCGATCCGGTTTGCTGTATTCATATTTAGCTTAATGTTTTAGCATTCAGTTTGCTGTATTAACATTCGATTTGCTATAGTATTATTTGGTTTGATGAATTGAAAATCCAAAACGTTTAAATAGGAATTACAGTTTGAATCCAGCTTGCTGGATTGTGGAATTCGGCTTGCTAAATTAATGAATCCGGTTTGCTAAATTAATGAATCCGGTTTGCTGAATTAATGAATCCAATTTGCTGAATTAGTGAATCCAGCTTGCTGGATTGTAGGATAGTTTGAATTCAGTTTGCTGGAATGGTATGTTTGGATAATCCAATTTGCTGGATTAGGTATTCAGCTTAATGGATTATAAAGAAGAACTTATAAAATGGAAGACTTAGTGTTAATTCATAAGGTTTATGATAAACTAGTAGTACAGTCGTGTTCTTTAATGGTTGATGTATAGTACCTAGACTAAATGATTCCTTTAGGGAGTAGAGGTATATACGAACTAGCAACCGATCTAACTCACTGTGAAAACAGTGTAGACGAGGCGGAAACTAGTTTATTGGTTGTTTGTGGGAAACCACTCGGCATACTATATTGAACACTGTTAAAGACTCGATGTGTGCTAGTTTAGAATTATGAATGCGTATGGTGCTAAGGTATTATCTAATATTTGATTATGTGCTTAAATATTAGAAGTAGTGATATGAGGTATATATGTCGTGCTAATTGAAAGATCAATCTTATAACTGATAGGTCTTTTCATAAGAGATTTAGTTAGATTGCGTAGCAGTAATCGACGGTACAAGCAAGTTTCCTTAACCTTACTCAAGTTTATATTGAGCAAGTTCTTTTTAACTCAAACTTGAGTTGTTATGTTTCAAGCATGCTAGTGGTTTAATTCTTTATAATTATTCCACCTCCTTAAATTATTGATTCGCACATAATGCATGTTGCATATGTCCATCAGATATGAAAGGCTGATCACCTTCATTACCATAAGGTTCAGTTAAATTGGTTCATGGTCATTATTGACACCATGTATTATTGAATTCAGTCATTCAATCATTGAAATTTTGATTCATGCTCTTTCATAATTATTATATTGTTGAAAAATTCTAAAGCTTATTCATTCTTTCAATCATGATATATCTTTCTTGTATTTAAACTTGCTGGGTAAAATAGTTGCTCACCCTTGCTATATCATGATAACAAATTTCAAATTTAAGGCGAATGTTCGAGGAAAGACAGTTACAAAAGCAAAGGACAAGATTAGATTGTTATGCACGATAACCAAATTAGTTATCTGATGTAAATGTTATTGTAAACCTTTTTAAGTTACTGAAGGTATGTATTAAGTTAAGGTTATAGACCTTGGGATATGTAGCAGAGTTTAATGTATAAACAATTTATGTTTATATCTTTCGCAGTAATTGTAAATATGATTTATTGTGACGCACCAGGTCCGAGGTTCAAAGGACCCGGGTTTGGGAGCGTTACAGGTTGGTATCAGAGCTGTAGGTTATAAACCTTTAGGGGGGTACCTTAGGCTATAACCACAGGGATGAGGATAAGGAATAAACTCAAATAGAGTTTAACTGCTAAAAGATGAATTTTTGGAAATTCATTATTAAGTAAAGAAAAAGATAAATAAGATTCAAAGAAGAATCTTGAAGAGTTATAAAGATAAGAATCCGGAGTTACCTGACTCCAGTAGTAATGATGAATAGACAAAGCCTATAAGACTAAAAGCATAAAGGAAATCATAATATAACATGATTAAAGGGAAAGTTAAGAAGATCGTAAAACAAAACGATCATGAGATATAAAAGAATCGTAATATAATACGATTATAAGAAAATGTCACAACGTGATCTGGTGAGGTCATAAAAAGGCCAGATGATCAATCAAATGATTGAAAACTTTATAGCAGAATTGCTGTGCGAAAGTTATACTATGAAATTGTACTATGTAAACTCATGAAAGAGTGATTAATGTTGATATACTAATTAAATGAAATTCGTATTGAGTAAAGGGAAAGTTAGAATTATGTGGGATTTTAATGGAGGACTCATGTTAGTGGCTGAGTTGTACAATTCCTTGTATGGGCGGGGAATTTGTGCTTGGTTTGACAACCACTTAGCTTCTTATATTGATAATCATTGAAATATTGGTGTCACGCTATCGATATACGTATGACAAGAAGGTGATTCTTTTCTCATATATATATATATTTGATAGTTAGAGAATATTAAGATTAGGTGCGAGTTCTTTAAACTCATACGTATAGTAAGTTCGTGACTCATAATCGTATGGTGGAACTCCTCAGCGAATGGACAGTTTTGGTCTGACTAGGATAGGTTTCTAAACCCATATGATTGTGGTAAGTTCCTGAACTCATAACGTGTGATATGTTTGATGAACTATACTTGAGTATAGAAAGGTTGTGGATGAAGAATTGAGGATTTTTAGTATAGTAAGCTTTAAGGATGATAGAAATAGATTGAATTATTAAGCAATAGATCATTGGAGAAATTGAAGTTGATGGTGGAAGCATAGGTATTCCAAATCTTCTAGCTATGCTAGACTTCAAAATTTTTTGATATCAAGCCAAATTCGCACTGATGTGCCTTTAAAAATAAAAATAAAATTTTTGTTATCCTCAAAACAAGGTGACAAGGGTGTGTAGATGGACTTCGAGCCATTATGACGTTGTTACCTGTTGCGGCATGATAACACCAAAAATGATTTTTTTTGTTTTGAACTATTTAAAGAAGAGTCTACGCTATTTGTTTCGGCTAGATAAAAATGATTTAAAATATCAAAATGTATTTTTAAATAGTCATCAATGTATCATGTAACCTGGTGTAGAATGACAGATGATGGAGTCATCAATGCAGATTAACCAAGTGTTGGATGTGATCTAAGGATCGTCAGCCCACTATGGTATGATGTAGTATGATAGTCACAAAATGACGGAATCCTCAACGGACTGTAAATATAGTGCGGTATCATGACATCATAAAATGATTTTCAGAATTTTGAACCAGTTAAAGAAAAGTCAATGCCAATTTAAGTGGCTAGACAAATATTTCAATTGATGTTCGAATTATTGGTATATGTCTAAGCTAATTGATTCAACTAGACAAATGTTTATTAAATTTCAAGTAATCTCTTTGAGAATTTATCCCAAACCAAAATGTTTTGGTGCGTAGTCTTATGCTAAGTTTGAGGTGAACAACCCCGAAAAATGGGGGTATACCGGTTGGATATATTCCGATTTAAGAACGCATTTAGTCGTTCCGAAAACTAAGGTGCAATAGGCTGAACACCTAACGTACCCGACTAGGTAGTTTACCTTCTTCGTGATTGTAAACATACCTGGTAAATTACCATTTTGCGGTGTGACTACCGTTAAAACTATGTGTTCATGGTCTATATGACCCCTCAACAGGATATGAAAAGTTATTTTAACTACTTAAAAAGAGGTTATGGTAGAATGTGATGATGGAAAAGATCCTCATAGAAGGAAATAACATGTACTCATTAAATTGAGAATGTAATCAGACGTGATCAGATAAAGATTAAATTAAAAACCTAGTTTTAATGAATATACTTTTGGTGCAATAGTGATTCCGAGGACGGAATCCTTATAAAGGGAGATAATGTGACAACCCAAAAATTTATAAGAGTTATTGATATAATCTTGAATGATAAAATAAAGGTTAAAGTTATATAGTTTACCCTTTGAAAAAGAATAGAGAAAATATGGGTTATAAAATTTCAAAACCCTAGAAATGAATTTATATGTATTTGAAAGGATATTATGGATAAGGTATTACAATACCTATAAATTTGATGTGAACTAATTGGTGTAAGAAATTTTATAATGATACAAGTGAAAAATTTATTAAGAAAATAAATTTTCAAATGAAGGGATGCTATAAGGTTAAAGAAAAGGTGTATTGGTACATATATACTTAATGATGTGATATATATATATTGTAGCAAGAGGAGTGATGATGATAAATAGGTATATTTATTGCGCATGAATAAATTATTATGAAACAATTTATATTACGAAGCTAAATCATTAGTTTAGTATACGAAAATATTGTATACTTTAAATAAAGGATATTAAAATAAATTCTAATATTGAATTATTTTAATAAAGAGGGAATATTATTTTAATTATAATATCTTATTTATTGAATAAATTTTCATTTGCAAGGAAAGATGAATGAATATATGTTATGTGAAATAAATAAATTAGTGAATTTATTTTAAGTAAGAAAAGAAATGAAAAGGAAAGCTATGTAACATATTTATAAATATTATAAATATGAGGAGTTAATAAACTTAAGTGTTATATTAATAGTCCAAGTAATAATCCAAGTAATATTTTGTTGATATAAAGTTTATGATCTTGGACCTTAAAAACTCTTGATCTATATGTTAATAAGTGTATTATGCGTAGACCTTACATGTTGGGTGTTGATTTGTTGAAAAGAAAAGAAAAAAAAACTAGTTAGTTTTAAAAAGGGTTAGAAAACTCTAGTTTCCTTTCAATTTATATAGTTACCATTTGAAATCTATTCACTCTTTTTGCGATCCGTCAAAGAGAGGAGTTAGATATGTAAGTTAAGTGTTAAACCCAAGTGGTAGAACTCAAAATAATGAGTATAAAATTCATAGAAACGTTTTTGGTAAAAATAGTCCAGGTTTTTCAAAAGGGGCAAAGAGACTGCTACAGGTCAACCCTTCCAGGGGCATTTTCATCATTTTTCTGTGCTCTAAAAATTCTAAAAAAATTTAGAGTAATAATATGAGACGTTATGTGAGTCCTGTAAAAATGTGAGAATTTTTGGCCTTATAGAATGAAAGTTATGAATTTTATGGTGAAGGATCTCAAATCTAGAAATGGGACAAAACCAGCTAACCGTTAGCTTACGTGCACTGTATTGACCCCTTAGAAAGTGCAATAAATTTAGCTCTTTTTACCACTACAACTATAGGAAGTTATGTACCTTCTGTCCAAAAATGGCCGCATTCCGACTTTTAATGAAGAATCTACGGCTAAAAAAAAAACGTAGAGTTTTTCGACAAAAAAGGCTAAAATTGGAGTTCTATAAATCCGATGACCACGAAATTTTAACTGGGAGTACTTGTTAATATGTATAAGATTCTATCAAAAAATTGGAGGCATCGGAGTTGGGCAAGATAGTGATCATTTTTCTTAGTTTCGAAAGTTAAAACGGATGTTTGAAAAATGTTAAAGGAAATTGAAAATTTTCATAAGGAAAGTATTTTTGAGTATGAAATATATGTACATATTGTGGCAAGACTTGAAGAAATAAAAATCGATTATTAAATGAGGTTAAGTCATTTTAAGAATGCAGCTTCCGATCCGGTTTGCTGTATTCATATTTAGCTTAATGTTTTAGCATTCAGTTTGCTGTATTAGAATTCGATTTGCTATAGTATTATTTGGTTTGATGAATTGAAAATCCAAAATGTTTAAATAGGAATTACAGTTTGAATCCAGCTTGCTGGATTGTGGAATTCAGCTTGCTGAATTAATGAATCCGATTTGCTGAATTAATGAATTCGGTTTACCGAATTAATGAATCCGGTTTGTTGAATAAGTGAATCCAGCTTGTTGGATTGTAGGATAGTTTGAATCCAGTTTGCTGGATTGGTATGTTTGGATAATCCAATTTGCCGGATTAGGTATTCAGCTTAATGGATTATAAAGAAGAACTTATAAAATGGAAGACTTAATGTTAATTCATAAGGTTTATGATAAAGTAGTAGTACAGTCGTGTTCTTTAATGGTTGATGCATAGTACCTGGGCTAAACGATTCCTTCAGGGAGCGGAGGTATATAGGAACTAGCAACGGATCTAACTTACTGTAAAAACAGTGTAGACTAGACGGAAACTAGTTTGTTAGTTGTTTGTGGGAAACCACTCGGCATACTATATTAAACACTGTTAAAGACTCGATGTGTGCTAGTTTAGAATTATGAATGCGTATGGTGCTAAAGTGTTATCTAATATTTGATTATGTCCTTAAATATTAGAAGTAGTGATATGAGGTACATATGTCGTGCTAATTGAAAGATCAATCTTATAACTGATAGGTCTTTTCATAAGAGATTTAGTTAGATTGCGTAGCAGTAATCGATGGTACAGACAAGTTTCCTTAACCTTACTCAAGTTTATATTGAGCAAGTTCTTCTTAACTCAAGCTTGAGTTGTTATGTTTCAAGCATGCTAGTGGTTTAATTCTTTATAATTATTCCACCTCCTTAAATTATTGATTCGCACATAGTGCATGTTGCATATGTCCATCAGGTATGAAAGGTTGATCACCTTCAATACCATAAGGTTCAGTTAAATTGGTTCATGGTCATTATTGACACCATGTATTATTGAATTCAGTCATTTAATCATTGAAATTTTGATTCATACTCTTTAACAATTATTATATTGTTCAAAAATTCTAAAGTTTATTCATTCTTTCAATCATGATATATCTTTCTTGTATTTAAACTTACTGGGCAAAATAGTTACTCACCCTTGCTATATTATGATAACAAATTTCAGATTTAAGGCGAATGTTCGAGGAAAGATAGTTAAAAAAGCAAAGGACAAGGTTAGATGGTTATGCACGATAACCAAATTAGTTATCTGATGTAAATGTTATTGTAAACTTTTTTAAGTTATTGAAGGTATGTATTAAGTTAAGGTTATAGACCTTGGGATATGTAGCAGAGTTTAATGTATAAAAAATTTATGTTTATATCTTCTACAATAAATGTAAATATGATGTATCGTGACGCACCAGGTCCGAGGTTCAAGGGACTCGGGTTTGGGGGCGTGATATCTATTTACAGCCGAATCACAACACAGATGCTTGCCCAACATTGCAAGATGAGGAGTCTCCACAACAAGCCAATACAATGGGAAACTATCAGGCACAACCGTAAATAAAGTATGATCCATACTCAAACACCTACAATCTAGACTGGAGGGATCATCTGAACTGAAGCTATGTAGGGAATAGGCCACCAGCATAAGGAGTTTTCCCAGCTAGGCAGCAAGGTTTTCAACTGGCACAACAACAGTATCTACCTAAGCAAGCCACACATGCTAATTCTAGAGCATCCATTGAAGATATGTTCAAGGCATTCATGAACCAAACACAACAGTTCCAACAAGAGACACGAAATTCCATTCAAGATCTGAGAAATCAAATGGGTCAGCTGGTTACAACTGTTGGTCGATTGGATTCTCAAGGCTCGGGAAAGTTGCCATCTCAAACTGTCGTCAACCCAAGAGAAAATGCAAGTGCGATAACATTGAGAAGTGGGAAATAGTTGAATGAACCAAAAGCTACTATTGAACTTGATGAGGACACCACCAAGGAGGAGATAGAACAACCAAAGGTAATCTAAGAACGTCAAAGAAAGATGAACACGAGAAGGAGATCCTGGAGACTTTTAGGAAAGTAGAGTAAATATTCCTTTGATTGATGCAGTCAAGCAAGTGCCAAGGTATGCCAGATTTTTGAAAGAATTGTGCACTAACAAGGGGTAATTAAAAGATTATGAAAGAGTCACAGTTGGTGTGACAACCCGAATTTTCAAAAATTATTAAATAAGAATTTAACAAATAAAATTCTTATTATGTGACGTTTTGAGTTTGAGTATGTGTATATATGTGATATATATTGTGAAATATATGATTTGATGTAAAGAGAATTATATTCGTGTATTTAGGAAAGGGGTTTAATAGTTAATTAAACTATTGAATGAAGTGAAGGAAATTGCTAAAAAAAAATATTTAGTGAATATTAGAAAGTTGAAAATTATATTATGAAATAATATAATTTGATTGTTATGTCTTGTGAACAATGAAAATTATTGTGAATTAAATTTCATAATAATATGAGTGATTTATTTAATTAAAATAAGGAATTAATGAAAATATAATTATTTTAATAAAATGTGAGAGTAATGTGTTGCATATAAACGTAACATGTTAATGTAGTATGATTGTGAATTTCATAGATTTAAATGGTGCGTATTTTATTACGCGAGTTATATTCTAATTTAATTTAATAATTAAATTAGAGGAATAATGATTTATTAAATAAAATTATAATTATAATTCTCTAATTTGAGATTATAATAATTATTAATAAGTTTAATTAAATTTATTAATATAATAAGCTTAATTAAATTTAATAGGTGTGACAAAATATCATATAGTAAGAAGGAATATTAAAATAAGGGAAAAGGGAATTTTTGAGTTGATGCCAAACAAGGCCTTGTGGCCTTTGGTTTTCTTAACTGATGAAACAAAGAGTCACGTAACTTTCATCAGTTGGTTTTTGTAAGCCTAAACCAAAGAGCACAGGAGAGGAAGAGAGAAATTGAGAGGGTTCTTGAGGAATTGGAGAAGAAGCTTTGGAAATCAAGGCGGGAGAAACTTTCTTCATCATCTAATTAAGATTAGGAAGATCAAAGAGGTAAGAAGATCAAATTTAAAATTATTGAATTTTGTTCTTTGAGTTTTCTAAAAATTGGGTTTTGATGAAGAATTGATGAAGAAATTAGTTGTTTATATTATTGAGTTTATTTAATCTAGTTTGTGTTATTAGTAGATGATTTTTGAAGTATCAAATTCATGAAAAAATGTTAAATAAGAATTTAGTTTTTGGTTGAATATGTATATTTTGGCTTACTTTGGAGTCAAAATTGATTGTCAATGCGTACATGAAATTGTAAATTGATAATGGTTTGTTGTTATGCGTTAAAAAACGAAAACAACGGAAGTTGAACGGACCAATTTGGTTGAGTAACGAATCCGTAGCGGTTGATTACGCTAAAAGTTGTGAAATATGAAAAACTAGCATAAATTGTGATTTTTAAGCCTTTAAATTGGTTGTTGAAGCTTGGGGTATTGTTAGAATTGTTGTAATCGTGTTGGGGTTTGGTTATTCTATGTATATATCATATGTGATTGCTTAATTTAGTGATTTGGATGAAGAAATTTTGAGTTTGGGTTAGAGGCTGAGTGCTATCGCAAACTGCAGGATCGGTCAGTCGAGTCTACCGCCCCGGCAGTAGAAATGAACTGATTTCACCGCCCCGGCGGTATCGTCGCCCCGACGACAAAAGTGAACTAGAAACCACCGCCCCGGCGATGGAACAAGAATTAAAAAAAAAATCTTTGTGGCTATGCTATGTTACCATATGCATGTTCAAGTTTGGATTAATGTGTTTAACGAATGCTAGAATATTGTGATGAACTTTAGAATATACCCATTTATGGTTAGATGACAATTAGAATATTAAAATGAGAGTGGATGTGAGTGAATCCTGAAGTGTTGTAGCAAGCCAAAGATTAGCTTAAGTAGTGTTAATAAACTTTATACGTCTAATGTAAAGAAGAGTTAAGACTTAATTAAGTGTCAAGTGTCGATTAAAGTGGGACGCTATTAAATGAAGGTTTATAAGGAGAACTTAATTTCTAAGTTGAGAATTGCATAGAGACTAAAATGAAAAATTATGAAATGTAGAGTAGAGTAATACCATGTATTGCTATGTGACTGATAAATGTTGTGCATGATTATATATCGTGTAGGATACATGAAGTGCAGATAAGTATAAACTGGTTATGGTAATTGGTAATCTACGAACCAGGCAAGTCTTTCAGTTCCTATTTGCTATGTGAACTTGTTGTTAAATTGTGTAATTTATTTTGAAATCATATGATGAGTTGCATATATTGTCAGCATGAAATGTTATAGTCAATTTATGACTATTGATTGAATAGAGAGTGTTGGTTGAGTAAGGAACTCAATCTTTATACTTGTTACGTGAATTGTCGAATGTATGTTAAACTAGTATAATGACTATGAGATGTATGTTGAGCATGTTATTATGTGTTACGTGATGCATGCAAACTGTTAGATATGCTGAGCTGTCGAGCTCATTCTTGCAAATAACCATTTTTACAGGTTAAGGATCCAAGGTAACGTTATGTGGTGCTTGAAAGGCATAAATCAAAGTGAAGCATGAGGATTAAATATTTTAGTTGAAGTTATTACCTGAATTATGTTAAGTTTTGGGATAAATGTATTTACATTAAGTTGTAAAGTTTGTATTGAGGTGTAAATGTTCATAATGAGTTCGACAGGGTGAATCATAATACTAACATGATTCTAAGATATTAGATGTAAAGGTTGAGAATTTTGGGATCGAGAATGATTTGTAATAGAAAATTTTAAATTATTCCGCATTTTTATTAAGTTTATCATTGATTAATGTTGTAAAGTCATAATTAAGATGTATTGCTAACGACCGATGTGGAAAGTTGAATTGTATGAATTTTGGGGTCGTTACAGTTGCAGAGAATGTTTCGGCAGTTTTTCAAAGAAAAATGCCCCCTAAGTGTAAGGATCCAAGCATGTTTACCATTCCCTGCAAGATAGGTAATACCAGATTTGAAAAAGCCATGCTAGATTTAGGAGCTTCAATAAATATCATGCCATTGTCTATTTATACTTCTTTAAATTTAGGTCCTTTAAAAAGTACTGGTGTTATTATTCAATTAGCTGATCGCACTAACACTTACCCCGAAGGGGTAATTGAGGATGTCTTGGTACAGGTGAACAAGTTGATATTTCCTGCAGATTTTTACATTGTGGATATGGAGGATGACACATCTCTAAATCCTGCTCATATTCTATTAGGGAGTCCATTTTTTAAAACAGCCCGAACAATGATTGATGTGTACAATGGGACCTTGACCATGGAGTTCGATGGGAAAAAGATACAATTTAATATTTATGAAGCCATGAGGTACCCAAGTGATATTAATCATCTTTATGCTATTAATGTGATTGACTCTTTAGTGCAGAAATTTTCAAACAAGTTCATAAGGAAAGCTTGGAGGTTGCCATCTGAAACAACTTGGAATTGGAAAAAGAAGAAGAAATTGGGCGAAATCAGGAATTGAAGGATACAATAGCTGCATTGCATTCTTTTCCAAAAATTTTAGACAGGTATGCAGTATTTTTCATTCAATTACTTACTACTCACAAGAAGTTACTACCCTCTGTTGTACAGGCCCTCACCTTGGAGTTAAAACCATTACCATCACAGTTGAAGTATGCATACCTAGGGAAGGAGGACACACTACCAGTGATCATCACCAATAATCTGACCAAGGTACAAGAGGACAAACTGCTGAGAGTTCTAGGGGACCACATAACAATCTTTGGTTGGACTATAGTCGATATCAAAGGTATAAGCCCTGCTATGTGCATGCATCGAATTTTGTTGGAAGATGGAGCTAAGCCCACTAGAGAAGCTCAAAGGAGACTGAATCTACCCATGATGGAGGTAGTGAAGAAAGAGGTGCTGAAATTGCTTAATGCAGGCATAATATACCCTATCTTAGACAGTCAATGGGTGAGTCCAGTGCAGGTAGTACCAAAGAAATCTAGAATATCGGTCATCGAGAATGACAACAATGAGTTGGTACCCACAAGAATACAAATAGGATGAAGAGTGTGTATATAATATAGAAAATTAAATGTTGTAACTAGAAAAGATCACTTTTCTCTTCCTTTTTATTGATTAGATGTTGGAAAGATTAGCTGGCCAGACATGCTTATTATTGTTTTCTAGATGGCTTTTTAGGTTATAATCAAATTGTGAATGCACCCAAAGACTAGGAAAAGACCATGTTCATATGTCCATTCGGTACATTTGCATATCGCAGGATATCATTTGGACTTTGCAATGCACCAGGGACTTTTCAGAGATGCATGGTGAGTATATTTTATGATCTTTTAGAAAACTACATTGAGGTCTTTATGGATGATTTCATAATTCATGGTGATTCTTTGGATGCATACTTAGATAATTTGACCCGTGTGCTAGATAGATGCTTAGAAACTAATCTTGTTCTTAATTGGAAAAAGTGTCATTTTATGGTAGAGCAAGGTATAATACTTGGTCATGTTGTGTCAACTAGGGGATTAGAAGTTGATAAAGCTAAGATAAAAATTGTTACTGCTTTGTCTTACCCCGCAAGTGTGCGGGAGATTCGTTTTTTTCTTGGACATGCAGGTTTCTATCGCAGATTTATCAGAGACTTCTCGAAGATAGCGTTGCCATTGTGTAAGTTGCTACAAAAGGATGTGAAATTCTAGTTTGATGATGAGTGTAAGGAGGCTTTTGATAAATTGAAGAAAATGTTAACCTCAACACTAGTGATTGTCGACGCCAGTTTTATCCGCTTATGCGATATTTGGTCTTTTCCAATTTTAGCCTTTTGATTAGATGATTTTTTGGAAAAGGTCGGCTTGAATGTCGACGGGGTTTTGAAAGATTGTTTTTTTTGATGAGCCAATTAACCAGAGTCGCCAGTTGGTATATTTGAAATGGATGTACCAACTCATCCGAGTTTTCGCCCTTTTTTATAAATCGCTGGCTCATATGTGACTCCGAATTAATTAGTCTGCGAATCGAGATTCATAGAGTTCGGGGGCTTGCTTAAGTGAGGGGAAGGTGTTAGGCACCCCTCGACTTCCGTGAAACACGGTTACCGCAATCTTGATGCTTTCCTATCCTTTAATTCATGAAACGTGTGGCGTGTGCGCGTGTGTGTGTGTGTGCCTACATGAATGTTTGTGGTGGAGTTTTGTATGACAGATTCATTTGGACTTTTTAGGGAAAATCGTGGCTTTTGATTTTGAGAATGCTTCGGAATGTCCCTTCGATTTATACGAGAAAGCTTGATTCTTTATAAGAAAGGTTTGATTTTAATTTGTCAAAACAATGAGACTTTCATTAGGTGTCGTTTTGGTGAAACAAGAGTTTTAAATCTAATCTTCGTCAAAATAGGAAATCGAGATCTATACGTTGCTTTCGTAACTCAAACGAATGGGCAACTTCTAGAATCTCTTTAGCCCTATGCACAAAGAATTTAATAAAACGTTACATATTTATAAAATCATTTTATGTGATATTTTGGGAAACGATTCTTTCTTTAGCTTTCTCGTTTAAATGGGAATCGACATTCGTTGGCACTTTCAATTTCTTATCTTCGTGAAGCTAAATAACCTTAATTTGATTGATTTTTATGAAAATCTTCATGGTTTAATCTTTGAAATCATTTTTTTTTTTGTGTCCACAAGATTTAATCAAGCTGAATGAACACGCGTCGGGGCTATTCATGGGCATGTAAACCATCAAAATATCCCCGAACGCTAACAATCACATATTCCACTAGTACGGGGACGGGCCTTAAAACCCGATCACCTCGCCTTAGCGTCGTTTTTAAGGCCCAATGGTTACATGTTACACAAACGAGCATCTTGAATCTATCACATACATCAAAAACGTCCATCATCGGATTTGGACCACGGGGTCGCATTCCTAGGCTCACACGAGATTAATACATGCCTACAAAATGAATCCTACATAACTAACCAACCCGGATTTATCTAATACACCATGATATCCGGAAATGGACAATCTAAATAAATTTACCACCCAATAAATCACCCTAAAACAAGCTAGAAATTTCATCACTCACTTGGATATCCTCGGTTTATTAGGAAGAATTTTATTCCGATGGAACCTTCACACTAATAATCCCTAATCCACGATTGTTCAACAATATACATGAAAACTACATCCCATCTAAGCAAATAAGATGATATGAATTGTTACAACCAAAGGGAATTTTTACCTTGCAAAATGATCTCAAAAGGATGAAGTCTTGGTATTTGAATAGTATGAGAAATATATTTGATACAATCAAAATTAAAGGAGTAAAATTTCTCTTTTTTTTTCTCTTTTCTTCCTATTTTTGTTGCAAAAATCTACTATTTTTCTCTCAAATTACGTGCTGCTGTTGTGCTGAATCCTTCTTCTTCCAAATTTCTTCCAACCTCCTGTATGCTGCCCGAAGCTGGGCTTAAATAGGCTGACCAAAGCCAGCCGCAGATGCAGATGGATCTGCGGCTGGCCAGCTGGCGCGCCTCCCATCGCACTCAGCTGGTAGTGCTGATTTCCTGGTTTCCGTGCTGGCGCACCCACTTGGCCGCAGATCTATCCGCGGCTGGCGGGCTTGACTTTCTTGATTTTCGTGCCATGCCTCGATTTTCGTGCCGCAACGTCGGTTTTCGCTGACAGGCTCGTATTCTGCAGTCCGGGAATTTCCGGGAGACGTGCCACCTCATTCGGAAATGCCTGCCTCGGACGGCTTTATTGTCACGTAAACTTGGGTTGCCCAAAACATTGCGGCGGTGTCGGGCGCTTGCCCTTGTGCCCGCTCCTTTGCTCCCGCAAGCCGGTTCAATTGACGATTTCGCCCTCCTGTCATGGTTAGTAGAAGGAAACGCAAAATTTGGGTGTCTACAGCTGCCCCTCTTTATCATGTTTATGAAATGATAAATGAAATGAACAGGATAAAGAAATAGACACTCGATGCATGAATGACAGTGCGTAAGAATGACAGTACATACATGATGCCACACATATAGCTTATGATGCAACATAAGATGTAATGCATGCAAGACATTCGTAAGAGTGTCAATGTATCAACCCCTTGACCGTGTTTGTTAGTCTTTGGGTTCACTCTTTCAATCTATCGTCTCGTTCGGGGCCGGGTATCGTCGCCGGTCACCCATCGCGTAACCCCCGGTTATCGTCGCCGGTTGGTTGTCTGTCGGAGGCCAGGGGTTAATCGTCGCCGGACATCCATCTCGTGATCGCCGGTTATCGTCGCCGGTCGATTGTCATGTCGGGGCCGGGTATCGTCGCCGGTCACCCATCTCGTAACCCCCGGTTATCGTCGCCGGTTGGTTATCTTGTCGGAGCCGGTTATCGTCGTCGGACATCCATCTCGTGATCGCCGGTTATCGTCGCCGGTCGATCGTCATGTCGGGGCCGGGTATCGTCGCCGGTCACCCATCTCGTAATCCCCGGTTATCGTCGCCGGTTGGTTATCTTGTCGGAGCCGATTATCGTCGCCGGACATCCATCTCGTGATCGCCGGTTATCGTCGCCGGTCGATCGTCATGTCGGGGCCGGGTATCGTCGCCGGTCACCCATCGCGTAACCCCCGGTTATCGTCGCCGGTTGGTTATCTTGTCGGAGCCGGTTATCGTCGCCGGACATCCATCTCGTGATCGCCGGTTATCGTCGCCGGTCGATCGTCATGTCGGGGCCGGGTATCGCCGCCGGTCACCCATCGCGTAAACTTTTCACTTCAACACGTCAAATGGCTTCAAGGGAGCAAGGTGGGGGCCCACCAGGGCCAGCCGCAGATGGATCCTGCGGCCCAGCCGCAGATACATCTGCGGCCAAGATCGGGCCTTATAACCAACGCGCCTCCTCCAGATCTGTCACTTTCAACTTGCAATCCTCAGAGATTCTCTCGATTTTTCTTGTTCGCAAGGGCTTTTTGTCGATTTTTTTTCAATTTTCCTGCAAAAACTGCTCCGGTAGGGTCGATCTACGCGCTACAAGGTAACACTTTGACCGGTCACTTTTCAATTTCGTCAATGTTTTGCTATACATTTGACTATTTGCATGTTTAGACATAAAATGTATCCTTCACAATGTTCATACAACAATGTACCATCATAATATACATGCTATGTATCAACTGTGTGAGTCCTATTTTATGTTCATGAGGCGGTCCCACATATTGTTATTCCTTTTCTGCAAGAGAAACATGCATTACATGATGTAATTACACATATGAATGCAATTTAAATCTGTTTGAGGCTTTGAATTGATGGAAAACACGTTTGGCTTATGCCTGGGATGTCCATTTTTACAAACGGAACTCTGCCGATTTTTTTTTTTTTTTTTTTTTTTTTTTTTTTTTACCATAACCATAGCATCATGTTGCATTAATCATATGATGAGGCTAGAAATTTAGAATGTTCATTACATAATTTTAAAAAGGAACTTACCTTCTTTCTCGCCCGTATCTATTCCAGCTATGGATCGTGATGCGCCCAGTAGCTCCTCCGCCTCTCGGACTTCGGGTGTTCGTCGTCGTAGGGTTGCACCTGCCCCTATTCCCCCTCGTACCCGTCAGGCTCGTCGCTTGGCGGAGTCTGTCATCCGTCCTGATCACCCGGACGTTGAGGAGGTTGCTCCTCCGGAGGTTGCGGTGGAGGAGCCGTCTTCCAGCACATCAGCTCCCCCCACTCATCGCGCCTTATCTGGCGCTTCTGTCCAGATACCCGATCTATTGGGTCGGGATCTCAGTCGTCATCCCTCGGCATCTCTTGTGGCTAATGAGGTATCCTCGATTCGGCTTTTCATTTGTTCTTGATTTCTCAATTTCCGGTTCTATCTGGATTGACCCATTGGTGATTTTCACAGGTGCCGGAGTTTACCCAGCCGAGGGGTAATTGGTTCAACATTTACTCTCTCTACGCGGCCCTGCACAGCGACTACCGGGCTGTGGTGGATTCTTGGGGCCTCCGTCATTTCTTCACTATCATCCCCCGGCAATGTCCCTGGGGTTACATGAGGGCCTTATCCGAGCGCTGGTTCCACCAGACGCAGTCTCTCCATCTTCTTGACTGCGAGGTCGTGTTGACCCCCTGGGATTGGAGGTACATTACGGGCATAGAGTTCACCGGGTCCCGTGTCCCCCTGGATCTTGATATCACTCCAGTGGAGGTTCGAGCTTTGCTAGGCTTCGCTGCTGATGATCGGGTCTTCAAGGCCCGTAGTATTCGATCCGGCGCTTTGGTTGTCGATGCTGTTGGGGGTCTGTACGCACTGCCCATTCCAGCAGACCAGGGCACTCGTGACATCCTACTACGGCGCCTGTTCCTGACTATCATGAGGGGTTGTTTCCTAGGGAACAACTCCTCTACCATCCACTTCAGCGTCGTAGGGGCTGTTCGAGATGTAGGCCGGATTGGTGACTACGATTGGGGGTCATTCACTTTTGCTTATTTCCTCCACGGTCTGCGTCTAACGCTCATAGGGACAGACTGATGCCTGGCTCGGTTTCTACCACTTTCTGCTGGTGAGTCCCTTCCTCCTCTCTCTTACTGTATTTCTTTTCCTTTCATCTCTTTTCTGTATTTGATAGTGACTCATGCCTTGCCTTGTTTCTATTCACAGTTCTGGGCTTACGAGCGGCTGCCATGTCTGAGGCCTATCACTACTCTGGGCCCGGACACTTATCCTCGGGGTCGGCGATGGCATCACAGTACTCTGGAGGAGGTCCCCGTGTCGGGCAGCTTTGCACATTGTCGTATTCAGCTGGAGTTGATCACGGCTGCCGACGTCGTCTGGATTCCCTACCTCTCCGAGCATCTGACTGTGGGGTTTGCTGACGGGCATACCTTCCGGCCCGGAGTTCGAGCTTTCCACCCGTCGCCTCACTTTGCAGAGTGTTGGAGGCTGGGTGATGTATCTGGGAGAGCGCGCATTCAGATGCGTCACTGGGGAGATCCGCATCCCGCACTCCCTTTCTTTCACTACTTTCTGGCCGCTGGATTCTCAGCCCTCAGAGATCATGCTCGCCGGGGAGGACGGTCGGATGCTTTCCACAGGCCCCAGTACGAGTGAGGCTTTCAGGACTTGGTGGGTACCTCGTACCATCGGTCCCCAGACTCGGGCCACTTTCTTTCTTGGAGACATGGTTCCAGGCTCGGTTACGATGACCGATTGGGCTGCCTGTGTTCGGACCCCTACCCACGCTGAGCAGATCGCCACATTGACCCGTCAGGTGGATCAGTTGTCGCTGTTTATTCGGGGGTTGGGTCGGACCCCGGAGGAGGCTTACACCTACGATCCTGACGGTGCGGGTTATGATGCAGGCCCGAGTTCATCTGATGCCACAGCGCATCCCTACATCCCTGATATGAACTTTGGTCCTCCGAGCTCGACGACTCCAGGGGATCAGTTCGAGGATCCTGCTTTCATAGATGATACTGATTTTATTTGGACCAGGATAGGATAGGGCCTTTTGTATCGGCACCTACTTAGATTTCTTTTTCATTTATGCACTATGTACTGAACTCATTTATTTATTTATGCCCAGTTTTCTTTTTCATTTTTATGGGATTCACCTGCTTTATTATTAACTGTATGATGCATGCTTTTTATTTATGGGTAGAGAATGACCCCTGTACAGTCTTTTTTGATACTATTTTTTCACAGATGTCGTCCTCAGATGCCGTGGTTCGTTTGGATTCCACTCCTCCCACAGGGTTGGTTGGCAGCCTCTTCCGCTGGTTGGACAGTCTACTGCCAGCAGATAGGGTTATCGTAGATGGTCTTTTGGGACATTCTTGGTCCTTATTAACCTTCCGGGTGCCAGCGGGCTTTGTGGATGGTCTTCTGAGCTATTGGGCCCCTGCCCGTCAGGTATTTAGGTTTGGGACAGTAGAGCTGACCCCCCACCCTTGAGGAGTATGCTCG
Organism: Aralia elata; assembly: GCA_034770075.1. NCBI lineage: Eukaryota > Viridiplantae > Streptophyta > Magnoliopsida > Apiales > Araliaceae > Aralia > Aralia elata. Next base: position 31,853,268 of record CM068380.1, on the reverse strand, counting down.
CTTCACCGGCTTGCCGTTGGATGGTCCCTGTGCTAGGGTTACCGTTGGTTCCATGCGCCGTCAATTCTTGACTTTCACCGGTTTGCGGAGGGCTGTCTTATTACCGATAATCACATCAGACCATATGGTTCCTCTTCAATTCTTGATTGACCGATTTGGCTCACCTGACAGTTTCCGTCTTTTCCTCGGTGATTTTTCCGTGTCCGAGGAGCGCTGGGATGCCTTGGAGAGTGGGCGTTCTGATGGCCTGTGTCATCTCAGTTTTGGTATTTGCCTGCAGGATCCAATCATTTGGACATGCGGATTGTTGCGGCCGTTAGGGCCCTTCAGGAGGATCACACCATTCTCCCAATGATATTGGCGGATACCTATATGTCGGCCACATATTGCCAGTCCTTCCGAGGGAGATTCTTCAGAGGGAGTTTGACCTTATTGTATATGTGGTTCATGAGTCATCTTTGTCCCATCGGCCATTTCCGTCGCCAAGGGTTTTGCTTCAGCCATGACATAAACCACGCAGTTTTTCGCTTCGTCCCGCGAGTTGTACTGATGTGGCCTCCTGGACATCATTTTTGTTTATCATTGAGGACCCCTTTCATCTATTGGTTTACTCGGGCTATTGCTCCCTTCATGAGCTTCTTGACTCATGTGCCTGGCATGGATTTCATTCCCATTGCTGGGTTAAGGGGCGTGACGACCTATCATCCCCTGGCGGTTATGGGGCAGTTTGATCAGACACAGGATTTACACCCCTTCGCGGGTGCAGCCGCATACCGATTCCTTATATCATCCTGTACAGAGAGGGATCTATTGCAGGTATACGAGCTTTGGGATCGCAGGATCTTTGCCGAGTATAGTGCGAGCTGTCACATCCAGACATTTTGCCTACGTACAGTGGTTGCGTGGAGACCTGGATTCGGCTAGTATGAGTCGGACTGGGGCCTATGATGACACTAGAGTGAATTTCACATAACAAACCACAGACCAATCCATATCAGCAGATACTGCCCCGAGTCGGGTCGCTGAGGATACCCGACTCCCCCTGGCCCTGATTACTACTCAATCCGAGAGGGATGCCGCCCTTGCCGAGAGAGATGAGGCCATTCGGGCTAGAGATGCTGCCATTGCTGATAGAGAGGGCCATTGTATTTCAGGACCAGGGCAGTGGTAGATGCTCATTTTGGGACTGTCAGCCGAGCTACTGCTTTACTGGATCGTATTGATATGATGGGGCAGCAGATTACAGGAGATGCTGATGCTTCAGATCTATCCACCACCCTGTCCATCCTGCTGCGGCTAGTTTTCAGATTTGTAGATTATTTTATTTTCCTGCATAGACTATGTTGGTTTCATCAGTTATTGAAAGAGAAAATCTTGTAATAAAACGACTTATATATATAGACATGCATTTAAATTTAGTTCATTTTCCCCTTTTGTCGTATCATTGCCATCCATTGGATCATCATTTTATCCAACTGACCATGATTTTGACATTTCGCCTTCTTTCTTTCCTCAAGACTTGATGGAGATTTGACAGATATTGCCGCACACCTTTTGATTTCGTCGGATTGAATCTCAGATTTTGGATAACTGTTTGGGTTGGATCAGGGTATGTATTCTGGGATGAAACTGGTTAGGCAGTTGGTTTCGGGAAGGTTTTGAGGGTGTAGGAAGGTTTTATCTGGCTATCGAAAATTGGTTTTGGTTAGGGAAAGGATTATATTTTTTTTTAAAGGATCGGACCGCGCCATGATGGCTGCCTAAGTACCCCCACAAGTTGGGAGATCAGGTCCTACGTAGTTCGCTCTCAAAGGAAAAAAGAACTGATGATTTAAGCGTAGAACCGCTTCACCGAGTCAGAATTGAGGGGTTGTGGAAATACCTCACCATCCATTTCTTGCAATATGAGGGCTCCTCCGGATAGCACTTTCTTAATCATGAATGGTCCTTCCCAATTCGGGGCAAACTTCCCCTTGGCTTCGTCTTGACAAGACATGACTCTCTTTAGCACCAGGTCATTCTCCTTGAATTTCCGAGGCCTGATCCTTTTGTCGTATGATCGGGAGATCCTCTGTTGATATAGCTGGCCGTGCCAAACAGCAGCCACCCTCCTTTCATCAATTAGGGCCAATTGGTCGTATCGACTTTGCATCCAATCCTCCTCGCTTATCTGAGCATCGATCACTATTCTGAGGGACGCCATCTCAACTTCAACTGGCAGGACAGCCTCCATTCCATACACCAAAGCGTAAGGGGTTGCCCCTGTAGAAGTACGCGTTGATGTTCGGTATGCCAGCAGGGTGAGGGGTAACAGATCCGGCCATCCCCGATGATTAGCAGACATTTTCGCCATGATCTTCTTGATGTTTTTATTTGCAGCCTCCACTGCCCCATTCATCTTAGGACGGTAAATGACAGAATTGAGATGCTTAATCTTGAACTGGTCACACAGTTCCTTCATGAGGGCGTTGTTTAAATTCTTGGCATTGTCAGAGACCACAACCTCAGGTTGCCCATATCGGCAAATGACATTATTCCTGACGAAGTTGACGATGACCTCCTGAGTTACTTTAGGGAAAGAAGCTGCCTCTACCCATTTGGTGAAATAATCGATCATGACGAAAATGCATCGGGTTTTGTCCGTTGCTTGCTTTGGGCTCTATTGGTCCGATTACATCCATTCCCCACATTGAAAATGGCCACGGGGAGGTCATACAGTGCAGTTCATTGGGAGGTGTATGGATCACATTAGCGTGCGCCTGGCATTGGTAACACCGTTTGACATGATCATCGCAATCGGCCTTCAGCGTTAACCAATAATACCCTGTCCTCAAGATCTTTTTGGCCAACATCGGTCCACTCATATGTGGCCCACACACCCCGCCATGGATTTCAGTCATAATCCTTTTGGGATTGCGTTTCGTCTACGCATTGCAACAGTCCCAACCCGGCATCCCTTTTGTAAAGTGAATCGCCACTCAGGTAAAACTTCATCGCCATCTTTTGAATTCTCATCCTTTCAGTCCGATTTGCCTGATCGGGAAGGGATCTATCTCTCAAATATTCCCTGATGTTATGATACCAGGGCTGCCCTGTCAATCCCACCTCGTCTGATAACACTGCCACATGTTCCTCATATGCCGGGGCATTCTGTACGGTGATCTCAATCTGTGGACTGTCCCTACTCTTGATCACGTGGATTAAGGAAGCCAAAGTCGCCAATGCATCGGCAAAATCATTTCGTCCCCGAGGAATATGGCGGAAGGCGATATCTTCGAACTCTTGCATAAGCTGGGTGACACAACGATGGTATGGAAGTAACCGAAGCTCCTTAGTGTTGTATACCCCGATTGCTTGTCTGATTACCAATTCTGAATCCCCATCCCCGAACACCGCTAGTCTTTTTACTCCCATGTCACGGGCCAATCGGAGTCCCAAGATACACCCCTCGTATTCAGCGGTGTTGTTCGAATTGCTGAAACGAAGTTTAGTGGCCACGGGGTATTGTTCTCCGGTGATAGAGACTAGGACCGCTCCGGCTCCTGCCCCCTCGGCATTCATGGCACCATCAAAATACAGCTTCCAGAATTGTCCCTCGTCATCACATTTTTCGCAGCGATACCCAAAATATATCCTCGCCCGGGAGAGGAGTTTCTAACGGCTCCATCCCTCCTGCCGGGGCTTCTGCCAACTGATCTGCAATTCCCTGCCCTTTCATGGCCTTCTGGGTCACGTACACCATGTCAAACTGTTGTAAAATTAACTGCCATCTTGATAGTCGACAATTCAGCATGGGCCTTTCGAAAATATACTTCAGGGGATCCATTCTTGATATCAGGTACGTTGTATGCCCATGGAGGTAGTGCTGTAATCTCCCTGCAGCCCAGGCCAGAGCACAACAGGTCTTCTCAATGGGAGTGTAATTCTGCTCACATTGGCTAAATCTTTTGCTGAGGTAATAGATGGCCTGCTCTTTTCCCGCCTCATTTTTCTGTCCCAACATACATCCCATCGCGATGGCATTTACCGATATATACATAAACAGAGGGATCCCATCCTTCGGGCGGGGTACCAGTACTGGTGCCTCAGTCAATTGCTTTTTAATGGTCTGAAACGCCTTCTGACATTGCTCATTCCATTCTTGGGACACCCCTTTTCTTAACAGTTTTAAAAATCGGCTCACATGTAGTCGTCAAGTGGGATATAAAACGGCTGATGAAGTTTATCCTCCCGAGGAATCCTCTTATCTCCTTTTCTGTGTGAGGTGCCGGCATATCCACAATGGCCTTAATCTTTGCTGGGTCCAACTCAATGCCCCGATCACTAACCAGGAATCCCAAGAGCTTGCCTGACTGCACTCCGAAAGCACACTTGGCTGGATTGAGTTTCAAATTATACTTTCTGAGTCGATCAAATAGCCTTTTAAGATGAGTTATATGATCGGATTCTACCTTTGATTTCACAATAAATGTCATCCACATAGACCTCTATCTCCTTGTGCATCATATCGTGGAACAAGGCCATCATGGCTCTCTGATAAGTAGCCCCTGCATTTGTGAGACCGAAAGCCAGTCGTCTATAGCAGAAAGTGCCCCAGGGGGTGATGAATGCGGTCTTTTCCCGGTCTTCTTCCGCCACCATTATCTGATGATATCCCGCAAAGCAATCCACAAAAGAATACATTTCGTACTGGGCTGTGTTATCTACCAGGATGTGTATGAAAGGCACCGGGAAGTTATCCTTGAGACTGGCCTTGTTTAGATCTCTGTAGTCTACACACCATACCCTCACCTTTCCTCCAGGCTTAGCTACCGGGACCACATTGGATAACCATTCAGGATAAGTGGATACCATAATGATTCCCGCCCTGAACTGCTTGATGATCTCTTCCTTCACTTTTAAGCTCCACCACTCCGGTTTCAATTTCCTTAATTTTTGTTTGACAGGCTTGAAACCCTCCTTGATGGGTAATCGGTGTACCACAATGTCGGTGGACAATCCGATCATATCCTCATGAGACCAGGCAAAGACATCCTCATATTGTTTTAGCAGCTCAGCCATTTCGGCTTTCTGGCTGGGGGTGAGGTCCGTCCCTATCTTGAGTTCCTTTGGCTTGTCAGGGGTTCCAATATCAACGGTGATGGTTTGGTCCAAGTTGGGTTTGGGTTTATCCTCGACCCATCCTTTGATCTCGTCAGGTGCGTCGTCGTAATCTGTCTCGTCTTGTTCAATGCCCATTAAATCGAAATCCAGCTCAATGTCAAAATCATAATCATCATTCAAATTTGAAAGACCATTTGTTAGGCAAGGATTACTCAAATGGGTACACCTGACATGAAACAAAATACTTGTCATATATAAATCATTTTTCACGACGATCGCAATTTCAAATAACACGAAGAAACGACACAATTATGCAGAAATAAAACAACAACAAAATAAAACTTCTTCATACCCCCATCCTCTAGGGTTAACCACCCTGACGTCGAGCTTTACCCTTGTTTGGATATCACTGGTTTCTGGGTCCAATTATCGATGGTCAGGTCAGATGAAATGCGCTGGATAAAGGAGGGCCTCACATCGGACACCTCCCCGATGATTACGGATACGTCGCCTGAGTCCTTCTCCATATCTTCTCCAGGAATAATCAGCCCTGCCCAATCGATGACAGGCACAAACTTGTTGGGCTCCCGGTGGGTGTGATAACATTCGTCCCCTCCTTACTGCTTGTTGATTGTCCGGGGATATAGCATTTGTTTTCAAACTCTTTTGCGACCTCCCGCAGGAAACTTTCCCTCCGGGCCGACTCATTACGTGTGGGGGTTAACTCTTCATTCCCTGCCCCCCAATCACAGGTCCGCTGATCCCCTGCTTATTGTCGACTTTGGTCACTGGACTGCCAACTAGTCGAATCGGAGTCGCACCCTGACGGTGTCCCCGTACTGCGCCCACATGGTATCCCCAATCCTGCTTTGCCTATCTGCTGTGGTAGGTGGATGGGCTCGTGTGATTCCCTGACTGCTTTTCCCTAGTCCCCGTCCAGGTTGGAAGTTCATTTTAATCATTTCCCTTGCCACAAAGGTGAGTTCCGGAGAGACCCTTGGTTTCACAGCTGGAGCTCCCAGGCATCTATAATGGGGAGTGCTAATCTCTAGTGCTTGAAAGCTGGCAGGCGCCGCCGACTCATCCACATTGATTACTGGTAGGCCACTCCTGGGAGGAGAAGGGTCATCACATTCGGCCGAGATTGTTACCAGATTCCCATCGATGATCAACTTGATTTGTTGGTGGAGCGTGGAAGGAACTGCCCCGGCCATGTGTATCCACGGCCTCCCTAACAGCAGGTTGTAGCTTGCCGTAATATCTAGGACTTGGAAGGATATATCAAAAGTACAGGGCCCTATCTCCACTGGCAATTCTATCTCCCCGATGGTATCCCTCCGGGATCCGTCAAAAGCCCGAACCACCACATGACTGGCCCGTAGGCGCTTGGGACTGATGTTCATTTTCTTCAGCGTGCTGAGAGGACATATATTCAATGCCGATCCCCCGTCGATCAGCACCCCATTCATGACATATCCTGAGGAGATTACCGTGATGTGTAGCGGTTTTCGGTGCCCCCCTTCCCTCTTTGGGAATATCCTCATCCGTAAAGGATATTGCATCGGTTTCCAATAAGTGGCCTACCAGCTGGCCGAAACCCTCCTCACTAATTTCTTTGGGCACAAATGCCTCCTCCAGAACCTTCATCAGGGTTTTGCAATGCTCACTGGATGACAACACCAAGTCCATGACTGATGTTAGGGTTGATTCCTCATTTAAAATCTGGATCCCCCTTGTTTCTGGGTGATCCATCCTTTTCAAAAACTCTATGGCCCTTTCCTCGGAAACCTCTTCATTTTTTTCTCTTTTGGCTCTCAAGGACTCGCCCGGGAAGATATAAGGGGTTCCCCCTGGTCGTCACGGAAGCACAACTGGCCGCTTCCTCTGGTATTCCCCCATAATTCCAGGGTACAGTCTTCAGACTACTGATAGGGAGTTGCGGCCTTTGCTGCAAGGATGATGGGCCTCGGGGCTGTCAACTTGACAGGTCTTTCCATGCCATTTGGACTTATCCCTATCAACCTGATGGGCGCTCCCCGTGCACTCCCATGATCATGTATCACGTTGATCAATTCCTCAATTTTCTGCACATAGTTCAACCTTGGCGGCCCCCCAGCCTCACTTGCCTCCGTCGCATTAACTCCCCCTCCATCATGTCTTGGCAGGGGATTTGCTTTAACATTCGGGGAGTCCGGTTGTTCCACCACAATTTCCCCACTGTCTATCATGTTTTGGATTCGATGCTTCAACGTCCAGCAATCTTGTGTATCATGGCCAGGGGAACTGGAGTGGTATGCACATCGCTTGCTCGGGTCAAACCTTCTACCCTTTGGGTCACTCGGTGGTGCCAGACCAACTATTTTCTTTTGGGCTACTAATACCGCTAATACCCGTTCAAGCGGCTCCCCGAGCGGGGTGAATACTCGATTCTGCGAGGCCTCATATCTTTTTCGCCCTTCTGCCCTTTGATCTGTGAAGTTTGGCTGTCGGGATGGCCCTCCCCTCTGCACCTGCACCGGAGGATGACCTTCTGCTTTTCTGGATGACCCCTGTAGGATGAGGGAGACATCCTCCTCCTTTTTCTTTTGGACCCTCCGGGAAGTGCTACCGTAGTTTCCATTCTGTATTTGCTCGGCAGCAGTTTCTAAAGCAGTAAGATCCCGGATTTTACCCGATTTCAACCCCATGTCAACCATCTCTCCATGTTTAATCATTTCAGCAAAGGGTCTTCCAATCCCCGAGATGACCCGCTCATAATACGGTGCCTCCTGAATGTCTACAAAGGTCATTACCATCTCTGATTCGCTCATCGGGGGGGTTACCTGTGCGGCCATGCCCCTCCATCGTTGCGCATATTCCCTGAAGGATTCCCTAGGCTGTTTTTAACCTTTGTCATTTGGTACCTGTCAAGAGCCATCTGGGCCTGAAAGCTGTATTGGGTTAAGAAGGTATGGGCCAATTCCTCCCAGTTGTGGATTCGGGCGTTGTCGAGGCGGGCATACCAGATTCTTGCCTACCCTGTTAAGCTTTTCTGGAATAGTTGCATTCTTAACCCCTCGTCTTCGGGCATAAGACCCCGAGTTCTCCAATGTATATTTTCAAGTGTGTATAGGGGTCTCCCTTTCCATTGTACTTTTCAAACTCGGGAACTTTGAACTTTTCTGGATATCTGGCTCCGGGGAAAACACATAGATCCGAATAATTAACCCTGCCCAGGGAGCCTATGCCCCTTAGAGATTGGATGGTCTCCTCCATGTGTTTCATTTTTCTCCGAAGGTCGTCATTGTCCCCTTCTTCTGGGATAGTAATCACTGTCCTGCTAGGTATGGGAACGGGTTTTGGGATGACTGGCTCATCCTTGAGTCGGGGTTGGTCCTCTTTAAGCAAGTTTGTACCATTTTTAGGAGGATTCTGATCATCCCCTGGTGGTGGAACATTATGCGATCCCTGGTTTGCCGGATCCTGTCTGATTAAGAACTGTTCCTTTAGCATTGTGGCCATTTCCATCATCTGTCTTTTAAAATCATCAAACTCCTCCCGAGATATGGAACTATGATTGGGAAGATCAGCCATTTCAGAGGTAGAGACCTGGGCTTTCTTAGACTGCGAACGGGTTTGAGGAGCAATCCTACAGAGACAATGGTTCGAAGTTTAGTCTTGGGGAAACGCAAAATGGATGCATGCTAAAACTGTAATTTTTTGTGTGTTTTTTTTTTTTTTTTTTTTGGGGTTTTTTTTTTTTAATCTTTCCCTGAAAAAGAGAAAGTTAGTAGTCCTTTAGTGCCATAACCAATGCTAAACATGCTTTATTATGCTCCCCCAACTATTCCCTGCAATTCACAGCGGTTAGTAATCTCTTTCGACACAGAAAAGGGATGTATGAATATTGAATGAGATCATGACATTTAGACATATAAACGTAAAAAGGCATGAAGAGACTTTTCCTGCGTTGGGTTAATCTGAGGCTGACCTACCCTAGGGTTACTCTCGCGGGCTTTTCGGCATGAAGGTTCCCAAATCTTCGCAATCTACTCGTTTGAGCCCTTTCGATTGGAGCGGATTTGAGTGGTGCGTTTCTTGAGCCATCTCCGGGGAGCAGCCCCATCGAGTCCAGTAATAAGCAACCGACGGGTTCGCCTCAGGAGGAGGTACTCTCTCAACATATATTCACATTCATCGTCCTCAACCGTATGCAAATGATTACTTTAAAGTAAAACAAATCCATTCAATCATTCATTCATTGGACAAAAGGCACACATTCACACACAACAATAAGTAAAACAAGTCAAAATATCGCACGTACATACACATTTATGATTTTTAGAGGATAGGATAGCATCAAGATTTGAAAACGGCTTAAGCCCTCTAATGTCCCCAGCAGAGTCGCCAGCTGTCGACGCCAGTTTTATCCGCTTATGCGATATTTGGTCTTTTCCAATTTTAGCCTTTTGATTAGATGATTTTTTGGAAAAGGTCGGCTTGAATGTCGACGGGGTTTTGAAAGATCGTTTTTTATGATGAGCCAATTAACCAGAGTCGCCAGTTGGTATATTTGAAATGGATGTACCAACTCATCCGAGTTTTCGCCCTTTTTTTATAAATCGCTGGCTCATATGTGACTCCGAATTAATTAGTCTGCGAATCGAGATTCATAGAGTTCGGGGGCTTGCTTAAGTGAGGGGAAGGTGTTAGGCACCCCTCGACTTCCGTGAAACACGGTTACCGCAATCTTGATGCTTTCCTATCCTTTAATTCATGAAACGTGTGCGTGTGCGCGTGTGTGTGTGTGTGTGTGCCTACATGAATGTTGTGGTGAGTTTGTATGACAGATTCATTTGGACTTTTTAGGGAAAATCGTGCTTTGATTTGAGAATGCTTCGGAATGTCCTTCGATTTATACGAGAAAACTTGATTCTTTATAAGAAAGGTTTGATTTTAATTTGTCAAAACAATGAGACTTTCATTAGGTGTCGTTTTGGTGAAACAAGAGTTTTAAATCTTCGTCAAAATAGGAATCGAGATCTATACGTTGCTTTCGTAACTCAAACGATGGGCAACTTCTAGAATCTCTTTAGCCCTATGCACAAAGAATTTAATAAAACGTTACATATTTATAAAATCATTTTATGTGATATTTTGGGAAACGATTCTTTCTTTAGCTTTCTCGTTAAATGGGAATCGACATTCGTTGGCACTTTCAATTTCTTATCTTCGTGAAGCTAATAACCTAATTTGATTGATTTTATGAAAATCTTCATGGTTTAATCTTTGAAATCATTTTTTTTTGTGTCACAAGATTTAATCAAGCATGAACACGCGTCGGGGCTATTCATGGGCATGTAAACCATCAAAATATCCCCGAACGCTAACAATCACATATTCCACTAGTACGGGGCCTTAAACCCGATCCTCGCCTTAGCGTCGTTTTAAGGCCCAATGGTTACATGTTACAAAACGAGCATCTTGAATCTATCACATACATCAAAACGTCCATCATCGGATTTGGACCACGGGGTCGCATTCCTAGGCTCACACGAGATTAATACATGCCTACAAAATGAATCCTACATAACTAACCAACCCGGATTTATCTAATACACCATGATATCCGGAAATGACAATCTAAATAAATTACACCCAATAAATCACCCTAAACAAGCTAGAAATTTCATCACTTGGAAATCCTCGGTTTATTAGGAAGAATTTTATTCCGATGGAACCTTCACTAATAATCCCTAATCCACGATTGTTCAACAATATACATGAAAACTACATCCCATCTAAGCAAATAAGATGATATGAATTGTTACAACCAAAGGGAATTTTTACCTTGCAAAATGATCTCAAAAGGATGAAGTCTTGGTATTTGAATAGTATGAGAAATATATTTGATACAATCAAAATTAAAGGAGTAAAATTTCTCTTTTTTTTTTTCTCTTTTCTTCCTATTTTTGTTGCAAAAATCTACTATTTTTCTCTCAAATTCCGTGCTGCTGTTGTGCTGAATCCTTCTTCTTCCAAATTTCTTCCCACCTCCTGTATGCTGCCCGAAGCTGGGCTTAAATAGGCTGGCCAGCTGGCGCGCCTCCCATCGCACTCAGCTGGTAGTGCTGATTTCCTGGTTTCCGTGCTGGCGCACCCACTTGGCCGCAGATCTATCCGCGGCTGGCGGGCTTGACTTTCTCGATTTTCGTGCCACGCCTCGATTTTCGTGCCGCAACGTCGGTTTTCGCTGACAGGCTCGTATTCTGCAGTCCGGGAATTTCCGGAAGACGTGCCACCTCATTCGGAAATGCCTGCCTCGGACGGCTTTATTGTCACGTAAACTTGGGTTGCCCAAAACATTGCGGCGGTGTCGGGCGCTTGCCCTTGTGCCCGCTCCTTTGCTCCCGCAAGCCGGTTCAATTGACGATTTCGCCCTCCTGTCATGGTTAGTAGAAGGAAACGCAAAATTTGGGTGTCTACAGTGATACAACCACCAAATTAGAAATTACCATTCCAGATCATGTATGATGCGAGCCACTATGCAGTAGGCGCCGTCTTGGGCCAAAGAGTTGCTAGAGCTATCCATGCCATTTACTATGCTTCTCAGACTTTGAATGCTGCTAAGATTAATTACTCTACGACTGAAAAAGAATTATTATCTGTTGTTTTTGCTTTAGACAAGTTTAGATCTTATCTACTTGATACTAAAATTATAGTTTATTCTGACCATGCTGCTCTCATGTATTTGTTTACCATGAAGGAATCCAAACCGAGGATTATACGATGGATTCTACTGCTTCAAGAATTTGATTTGGAGATTCGAGATAAGAAAGGAGCAGATAACTTGGTGGCGGATCACTTGAGTAGACTGATCAAAGATGCATAAGCTTTACCATTGCAGGACTCTTTTCTATATGAGCATCAATTTTCCATTAATGAGTCGGTACCCTGGTATGCTGATATAGTGAATTATCTAGTGAGTGCTTACGTTCCTAGTGAATTTTCAAACTCTCAGAAAGAGAAACTTAAGAGTGATGCAAAACATTATGTATGGGATGACCCATATTTGTGGAAATTTTGTGCTGACCAGATAGTTAGAAGATGTATGCCTAATGATGAATTTTTGTCTATTCTAACTTTTTGTCATTCTTATACTTGTGGAGGATATTTTGGACCTAAAAGAATAGCCTATAAGGTTTTAGAATGTTGTTTCTTTTGGCCTACAATTTTTAAAGACTCTTATTCATTTTGTAAATCATGTGAAAATTATCAAAGGTTAAGAAACATATCAAGTAGAAATCAAATGCCACAAAACCCTCTTTTAATTGTTGAGATTTTTGATGTTTGGGGTATTGATTTTATAGGATATTTTCTTGCTTCTTATGAATATTTACATTCTTTTGGCTGTTGATTATATTTCAAAATGGGTGGAAGCTAAAGCCACCAGGACTGATGATTCTAAAGTTGTTACAAAATTTGTCAAATCTAACATATTTGTCAGGTTTGGAACTCTTAGAGTCATCATCAGCGATGGAGAAACTCACTTTTGCAACAGGATGCTAGCCACACTTTTCAAAAAATATAATGTGATGCATAAGGTTTATACATCTTATCATCCATTAAGCAATGGCCGGGATGAAGTATCCAACTATGAGGTGAAGTCCATTTTAGAGAAAGTCATCAAGCCGAATAGAAAAGATTTAAGTTTGAGGTTAGAAGATGCACTTTGGGCCTATAGGACAACATACAAGACCTCCATTGGTATGTTACCATATAGGATCATGTTTGGGAAACTATATCACCTTTCGGTGGAGCTGGAACACAAGGCTTTCTGGTAATTAGGCAGTGCAATATGAGCTTGGATTAAGTTGGAGTCCATAGGAAGTTGCAGTTATAAGAGCTAGAGGAATTGCGGAATGATTCATATGAGAGTTTTAAACTGTACAAGGATAAGACAAAAGCTTTCCATGATAAGCAGATTTTGAGGAAGACTTTCACTGTTGGACAAAAAGTTATCCTTTACAATTCGAGGCTAAAATTGTTTCCAAGGAAGTTGCGTTCTCGTTGGGAAGGTCTATTTGTTGTTTCTAATATTTTTCCTCATGTTGCTATAGATATACAAAATCCAAAGACAGGGAAAATATTCAAGGTCAATGGCCACCGGCTCAAACCCTTATATGAAGGATATCAAGTGGAGAATGTTGAGATGGTGGATTTGGTGGATCCGGATTATGCAAATTGAGAGGATTGCAGTCGGGCTAACGACGTTAAACAAATTTGTTGCTTGGGAGGCAACCAAAGATTTCAGATTTGCTTTTCTATCCCTTTTACTTTTTATTTTTGTAGTTGCATTTTAGTTAGTTACTTCATCTTTGCATGATTGTCTTACATTTGGGACAATGTAAGATTTGAGTGTAGGGGATGGGTTTAGGTTATATTTAGGTTTACTCTAGGAAATTATAATCTAATTGAGTTGTTTTGTGGAAAAATTGACAAATTTGAACAAATTTGAACCTTTTTGGCTTTATGATCTTGTTTAGCTAATTTTTCAAAGGTTTTTAGCTAATTTAACTGCTTATGCTATTTACAGGACTATAAGAAAATAAGATCTGAGGAAATTTGGAAAAATTAAAAATTACAAAAGAGAAACATGTGGTGGATTGAGATGGAGCGTAAAACGCACTCACCCATAGTTACATGCAACGAGAAGGAGCGTAAAATGCACTCGTTGGTAAGCAGATAAGTGAGATAGAGCATAAAATGCACTCACTTAAGAAAGAATGAGAAAGGTGAAATAGAGCATAAAATGCATTCATTTGGAAAAGAAAATGAAATTGATGGTTCTGATGAAAAGGAAAAAATGAATGGCAGAGACAATATATCCTGAGATTTGAGTCAGTGTGCATGGCTGTTGTTCCATAATAACTGAGTTGAGTATATGTATAGATCATATGAAAGATACTTATGTGGATATAGTTTGATTTAGAGAAGTTCAATGGTGAGGGATATATTTGTTATTATACATTGATTGGTGAAGTGTTAAACATATTTCTGTTGGTTAGTATTAATGTTCATGGTTGGTACTTGAGTTGGAACCTTTAATAGTTTAGTTGCATAGAATTCTGATGATCTTAATTTCACCTTTGTTTTGATTTACATGAGGACGTGTAAAGGCTAAGCGTGGGGGAATTTTATGAGTGCATAATATTCATTTATTTTGATTCTATATAATTAGTTTTATTGCATGTTTTATGTGTATATGAGCTTATTAGGGTGTTTATTGATTTTAGGAGGAATTGGAATTAAAAGCGAAAAAGATGAAAAAAATTGTTGCAGATTGAGCTAAGGCGCGACCGCACTGGAATTGAGAAGGAAAGTGGCACGACAGTGCTGTGATGCAGAGCCGAGACAGTTCTGGAAGAGGGGGCAGCAGCGCCGTTGGCTAGTACAAATGTGGCGCGGCAGCGCCGTAGGGCAGAACAGAAGGAAATCTGGAGAAAGGCGCGACAACGCTGTTTTATGAAGGAATCCTGGCACGGCAGCGCCAGGTCGGGTTTCAGCAGATTTTTTCTGCCTTGTAATTTTATCAGAATTCTATTTCAATTAGGATTGTTATTTCTTAGAGGCTTAGGACTTTATTTTAGGAATATAAGTACATGTTTTTAGGGAGATATCATGATCATTATCATCTACATTGGAATCCAAACCCTAGTTTTGAAGATTAAAGGTATGTCAAGCTAAATTCTCTATTTCAGTTCTAAGGGATGTTGAACCTTCTTTATAATTAATGGTTTGATTAAGTTTACTTTATTTATTCTTTCTTGCATGAAATTTATTCTGATAATCTGTTTTAATTGATTGCATGCTATTTTATCTGATTGATTTAATGTAGCCAGTTAGATTAATCTGATTAATATCATCTGCTAGATTAAGATACAGTATTAAGCAAACGATATTATATCTGATCATGAGTAGCAATTAATAATACATGATTGTGGACAAGCTTTTAAGTATTATTATGATTATCAAAATGCAAGTTAAATAATCACTGATTGTGTGATTATTGCTTGGAATAACCTAATTCTCTAATTCTTCATAATATTGTTACATTAAATCTAGACTGATAGTTCTAGGTTGTATGATAGTTAGGGTCTTTTGGGACGATTGTCACATTAGATTTAAAACCTAAGGATAATTTCGGATAATTAGCGATTGCGATTATCTAGGGCTATTAATTTCATTGAAGGATAAATATTGCATAACTTGATTATTCCATAATTGTAAAAAGGTGATACTAAACTGAAGAACTGAAATCTTAAATTCATTGATTACTCTTATTAATTATTTGCAGTTACTTTAGTTAATTAAATTCAATTCAAAACCCCCCCTTATACAGTAGGATAAATAAAAGACAATTCACTCTCTGTGAGATCCATCCTTGCTTATTGTTTACTAATTCTTATGTAGGAAGCATAGAAGTAAGGTATTAATTTTTGGAGTTTTAACGACAGCTCGCACCAGGCATTACAATAAGGGTGTAAAGTTGAGGAGATTTGAAGTTTGAGACTTAGTCCTCCGAGAGGTGGAGGCGTCGGCGCCCCAGAGCCTCAAAAAGCTAATGCCCAACTGGCATGGACCATATGAAGTTACCGAAGTGCCTAAGCCAGGAACTTATAGGTTTCAGGCAATAGATGGAACAGAAGTCAAAAACACTTGGCATGCTAGGAGACTTAGGAAGTATTATTAGTAGGTCAAGTGGGATATAAAATGGCTGATGAAGTTTATTCTTCCGAGGAATCCTCTTATCTCCTTCTCTGTGTGAGGTGCCGGCATATCCACGATGGCCTTAATCTTTGCTGGATCCAACTCAATGCCTCGATTACTAACCAGGAATCCCAAGAGCTTACCCGACTGCACTCCGAAAGCACATTTTGATGGATTAAGCTTCAAATTATACTTTTTGAGCCGATCGAATAGCTTTTTAAGATGGGTTATATGGTCAGACTCCACCCTTGACTTCACGATAATGTCATCCATGTAGACCTCTATCTCCTTATGCATCATGTCGTGGAACAGGGCCATCATGGCTCTCTGATAAGTAGCCCCCGCTTTTGTAAGACCGAAAGCCAATCGTCTATAGCAGAAAGTGCCCAGGGGGTGATGAACGCGGTCTTTTCCCGATCCTCCTCCGCCACCATTATCTGATGATACCCCGCAAAGCAATCAACAAAAGAGTACATCTCGTACTGGGCTGTGTTATCCACCAGGATGTGTATGAAAGGCACCGGGAAGTTATCCTTGAGACTGGCCTTATTTAGATCTTTATAATCTACACATACCCTCACCTTCCCTCCAGGCTTAGCCACTGGGACTACATTGGACAGCCATTCTGGGTAAGTGGACACCATAATGATTCCCGCCCTGAACTGCTTGATGATCTCTTCCTTCACTTTTAAGCTCCACTCAGGTTTCAACTTCCTTAGTTTCTGCATGACAGGCCTGAAACCCTCCTTGATGGGCAACCGGTGTACCACAATGTCGGTGGACAATCCGATCATATCCTCATGAGACCAGGCAAAGACATCCTCATATTGGCTTAGCAACTCAGTTATTTCTGCTTTCTGGCTAGGGGTAAGGTCCGTCCCTATCTTGAGTTCTTTTGGCTTGTCAGGGGTTCCGATATCTATAGTGATGGTTTGGTCTAAGTTGGGTTTGGGTTTATCCTCGACCCATCCTTTGATCTCGTCAGGCGCGTCGTCATAATCTGTCTCGTCTTGCTCAATGCCCATTAAAACGAAATCCAGCTCAATGTCAAAATCATAATCATCATTCAAATTTGAAAGACCGTTTGTTAGGCAAGGATTACTCAAATTGGTACACCTGACATGAAACAAAATACTTGTCATATATAAGTTATTTTCCACAACGATCACATTTTCAGATAACATGAAGAAACGACATAATTATGCAAAATACAAAACAACAAAAATAAACTCCTTCACCCTCCCATCCTCTGGGGTCTATCACCCTGACGTCGGGTTTTACCCTTGTTTGGATATCACGGGTTTCATGGTCCAATTGTCGACGGTCAGGTCAGATAAAATGCGCTGGATAAAAGGGGGCTTCACATCGGACACTTCCCCGATGATTACGGCTATGTCGCCTGAGTCCCTCTTCCTACCTTCTTCAGGAATAATTAGCCCTGCCCAATCGATGACAGGCACATCTTGTTGGGTTCCCAGTGGCGTGACAACATCCGTCCCCTCTCTATTGCTTGTTAATTTTCCGGGGATATAGCACCTGGTTTCAAACTTTTGCGCGACCTCCTGTAGGAAACTTTCCCTCTTGACCGACTCATCACTTGCGGGGGTTAATTCTTCATCCCCTGACTCAATCACAGGCTCGCTAGTCCCCTGTTCATTGTTGACCTTGGTCACCGGACTGCCAGCCAGTCGAATCGGGGTCGCGCCTTGACGGCGCCTCCGTGCTGTGCCTTCAGGATATCCCAACCCTGCTTTACCTATCTGATGGGGTAGTTGAATGGGCTCGGTGATTCCTTGACTGCTCCTTCCTAACCCCTGTCCAGGATAGAATTTCATTTTCATCATTTCTTTTGCAACGAAGGTGAGTTCTGGAGAGACCTTAGGTTTCACGGCTGGGGTTCTCAGGCATCTGTAGTGGGGAGTGCTGATTTCCAGCGCCTGAAAACTGGCAGGTGCCGCCGACTCGTCCACATTAATCACTGGCAGGCCATTCCTGGGAGGAGAAGGGTCATCACATTCTGCCGAGATCGTTACTAGATTCCCGTCGATGATTAGTTTGATTTGTTGGTGTAGCGTGGAAGGCACTGCCCCAGCCATGTGTATCCACGGCCTCCCCAATAACAGGTTATAACTGGCCGTAATGTCTAGGACTTGGAAAGAGATATCAAAAGTACAAGGTCCTATTTCCACCGGCAATTCTATCTCTCCAATTGTATCCCTCCGGGAACCATCGAAGGCTCGCACCACCACATGACTGGCCCATAGGCGCTTGGGATTGATGTTCATCTTCTGCAATGTACTGAGGGGACAGATATTCAACGTCGATCCCCCATCAATCAGCACCCCATTCATGACATAACCTGAGGAGATTACCGCAATATGCAACGGTTTTCGATGCCCCCTTCCTTCCTTGGGGATATCATCATTTGTGAATGATATCACATCACTCTCCAACAGGTGGTCCACCAGATGGCCGAAACCTTCCTTGCTAATTTCTTTGGGAACGTATGCCTCCTCTAGGACTTTCGCCAGGGTTTTGCAGTGATCATTGGACGATAACACCAAGTCCATGATTGACGTTAGGGTCTACTCCTCACTTAATATCTGGACCCCTCTTATTTCCGGGTGATCCATCCACTTCAAGAATTCTATGGCTTTCTCCTCGGAGATCTCTTCATTTTTCTTCGTTTTGTTCTCAAGGACTCGTCCGGGAAGATACAAAGGATTCCCCCTTGTCGTCATAGAAGCACAACTGGCCGCTTCCTTTGACACCCCCCCATAATTCCATGGTACCATCTTTAGACTGCTGACAGGGATTTGCGGTCTCGCTGCAAGGATGAGGGGTTTCGGAGCCGCCAACTTGACAGGCCCCTCCGTGATATTTCTACTTACACCCATCAACCTAATTGGCGCTCCCCGTGCATTCCCGTGATCACTTATCATGTTGATCATTTCATCAACTTTCTTCACATAATTCAGCCTTGGCGGCCCCTCGGCTTCACTGGCTTCTGCCACATTGACCCCCCCTCCATTATGCTTAGGCAGGGGATTGATTTTAACATTTGGGGAGTCTGGCTGTTCCACCATAATTTCCCCACTATCAATCAAGTTCTGAATTTTGTGCTTGAGCGTCCAACATTCCTACGTGTCATGACCAGGGGAACCTGAGTGGTATGTGCATCGCTTGCTTGGGTCAAATCGTCTTCCTTTTGGGTCACTCGGGGGCGCCAAATTGACTATCTTCTTTTGGGCTATCAATACCGCTAAAATCCGCTCAAGAGGATCCCCGAGTGGGGTGAATACTCGATTTTGCGAGGTCTCGAATCTCCTTCGCCCTTCCGCCCTCTGATCAGTGAAGTTAGGCTGTCGGGATGGCCCCACCCTCTGCACCTGTACTGGAGGATTGTTTTCTGTCTTTCTAGATGATCCCTGCAGGATGAGGGAAACATCTTCTTCCTTCTTCTTTTGGACCCTACGGGAAGTGCTGCCATAGTTTCCACTCTATATTTGTTCTGCAGCTGTTTCCAAAGTCGTGAAATCCCGAATCTTGCCAGACTTCAAACCCATATCCACCATTTCTCCGTGTTTAATCATCTCAGCAAAGGGTCTTCCAATCCCTGATATAACCCGCTCATAATAAGGAGCCTCTTGAATATCCACGAAGGTCATCACCATCTCCGACTCGCTCATTGGGGGATTCACCTGTGCGGCCATACCCCTCCATCGCTGCACATAATCCCTGAAAGATTCCCCTTGTTGCTTCTTGATTTTCATCATTTGATATCTATCAGGGGCCATTTGTGCTTGGAAGCTATACTGTGTTAAGAAGGTGTGGGCCAACTCTTCCCAATTGTGGATTCGGGCATTATCAAGACGGGCATACCAGATTCTCGCCTCTCCCGTCAGGCTCTTTTGGAATAATTGCATTCTTAGACCCTCGTCTTCTGCATAAGATCCCAACTTCCCAATGTAGATTTTCATATGTGTGTAAGGATCCC
Source organism: Aralia elata (assembly GCA_034770075.1). NCBI lineage: Eukaryota > Viridiplantae > Streptophyta > Magnoliopsida > Apiales > Araliaceae > Aralia > Aralia elata. The sequence continues at coordinate 31,833,419 of CM068380.1, read as the reverse complement.
CCTTCCCATTGTATTTCTCAAATTCGGGAATTTTAAATTTCTCAGGGTATCTGGTTCCCGGGAAGACACATAGATCTGAATAATTAACCCTGCCTAGGGAGCCTATGCCTTTTAGAGATTGGATGGTTTCCTCCATTTGTTTCATTTTCTTCCGGAAGTCGTCAGTGTCTCCTTCCTCTGGGATAGTAATCACTGTCCGGTTAGGTATAGGGATGGCCTTCGGGACAATGGGTTCGCCCTTAGGTTGGGGTGGATCCTCCTTAGGTGGATCCTGTCTAGGTAGCAATTGTTCCTTCAGCATTATGGCCATCTCCAACATCTGTTTCTTAAAGTCATCAAATTCCTCACGCGATATGGAACCAGGATTAGTAGCTGTAACTTTTTGTGTTTTGTGTTTTTTAATCTTTCTCTGCAAAACAACATGTTAGCGGTCCCTTATTGCAATAATAAATGCTAGATTCGACTTTATTATGCTTCCCCAGCTGTTCCCTGCAAAACATAGAGGTTAGTAATCTCTTTTAACAACAGGGGAGGCATATATGAACATTGAATGTGATCATGACATTTATATGCGCGAATGTAAAAGGGCATGAAGAGACTTTTCTTGCGCTGGGTTAATTTGAGGCTGACCTATCCTAAGGTTACTCTCGCGGCTTTTCGGCATGAAGGTCCCCAAATCTTCGCAATCTACTCGTCTGAAACCTTTCGATTGGAACGGATTTGGGTGTTGCGTTTCCTGAGCCATCTCCGGGGAGCAACCCCTTCGAGTCCAGTAATAAGCAATCGACAGGTTCGCCTCAGGAGGAGGTACACTCTCAACATACATTCACATTCATCGTCCTCACCGTATGCAAATGAATACTTTAAAGTAAAGCAATTCCATTCAATTATTCATTTATTGGACAAAACACACATTCACACAACAAAAAAAATCAAAATATCGCAGGCACACACATATTCATGAATTTTAAAGGATAGGATAGCATCAAGATTTGAACGTGGCTTAAGCCCTCTAATCTCCCCAGCAGAGTTGCCAGCTGTCGACGCCGGTTCTCGTCTTTTCCAATTTTTAGCCTTTTATTAGATGATTTCGTTTGGAAGGTCGGCATTAATGTCGACGGGGTTTTGAAAGATCGTTTTTTATGATGAGCCAATTAACCAGAGTCGCCAGTTGGTATATTTGAAATGGATGTACCAACTCATCCGTGTTTTCGTTTTTTATAAATCGATGGCTCATATGTGACTCCGAATTAATTGGTCTGCGAACCGAGATTCATAGAGTTTGGGGGCTTGCTTAAGCGAGGGGAAGGTGTTAGGCACCCCCCGACTTCCGTGAAACACGGTTACCGCAATCTTGATACCTTCCTATCCTTTAATTCATGAAATGTGTATATGTGCGTGTGTGTGTGCCTATGTGAATATTGTGGTGAGTTTGTATGAAAGAATCATTTGGGGTTTTTTATGGAAAGTCGTGTTTTGGGAGTGCTTTAGAATGTCCTTCGGCTTATACGAGAAAGCTTTATGAGAAAGGTTTGATTTTAATTGTCAAAACTATGAGATTTTCATTAGGTGTCATTTTGGCAAAAACAAGAGTTTTCTAAACCTTCGTCAAAATAGGAATCAAGATCTATACATCGCTTTCGTAGATGACGGGCAACTTCTAGGATCTCTTTAACCCTATGCACAAAGGTTTAATAAAACGTTTAGTTTATTCATAAAACCCATTTTTTGGTGATGTTTGAAAACGATTTTTTTTTAACCTTCTCGTTTGAATAGGAATCGACATTCATTAGCACTTCCAATTTTAAGCCTCGTGAAACTAATAACCTAGTTTGATTTATTTTAATGAAAAACCTTCATCGTTTAATCTTTGAAATAATATTTTTCGTGTCACAAAATCCAATCAAGCATAACCACGCGTCGGGGTTATTTATGGGCATGTAAACCATCAAAATAACCCCAAACGCCTACAATCACAAGTTTTACTATTTCGGGGCCTTAAACCCGACCTCCGACTTGGTATCGTTTTAAGGCCCGACGATTACATATTTACAATGACGAACGCATCTACCCGATTACATACATCCAAAAATGTCCATCATCGGATTTGGACCACGGGGTCGCGTTCCTAGGCTCACATCCGAACTTGTTGCACAACCGCAAAATGGATACAACGTAAACAAACAACCGTGGGATGCCTAATGCTCTAGGATATCTTACAATAACAATTGAAATACACTACGAATGACCCATTACCGTAATAGCTAAAATTTGCACGAAACGGACATCATCGGGCTATTAGGGGGAATTTCATTCCGATGAAACCCTCACTAATAGTCCCTAATCCATGGTTTCACAATAACATGTAAGAAAACTACATTCAAGATAATTCGGATGACACAAAGCTTGGCAAAAATGGTATAACAAAATGCTAAAACAAAGGATTGTTCACCTTGCAAATGATCCCCACAATATGTATGAATTTGTGTATTGAGTAGAGTAGAAAATATGAGGTGTAATCTCACAAAATGGGTACAATTTCTCACTATTTCTCACTCTTTTCTCTCTTAATTTTTGCTGTTTTCTTGTTGTTTTTCTCCTTCTCCCGAACAGCTGCTGCTGCTGGATTCTTCTTTTTTTTGTTTCTGTATGCAAAATGGCCTGATAAGGCACTGCCAAGGGCAGCCGCAGATCAATCTGCGGCTGGCTGCAGATTGATCTGCGGCTGGCCCTTGGTTCTCCCCCCAGCCGTGCTCGAGTCCCGTGCGCTCGAGTCCCGTGCCGTCTCGAGTTCCGTCCTTGGCCGCGGATTGATCTGCGGCTGACTGTGCTGATTTTCTCGTTTTCCGTACCTCGTCTCGATTTTCGTGTCGTACCGTTGGTTTTCGCTGAAGGGCTTGCATTCTGCAGTCCGGAAACCGCCGAGAAACGTGCCATGTCATCCGGGTAAGCACATTGATCAGTAACCGACTCCCGACATTCGCTTGTTGTCGTGTCGGCTTCGATCTCGTCCCGTAGTGGTGGCTTTGAGTGTTCGTCTTCATGTCCACCTTTCATTCTCGTGTGCCGGGTCAATTGACGACTTTGCCCTCCTGTCAGGGTTAGTATAGGAAGTGCAAAATTTGGGTGTCTACAATATGATCCCAAGAGTTTAGAATTAGAGCTTGGTGGAAGGACATCCTTGGTAAGTATGAGAACAGATAGTGATAATTGATGTGCCTTTCCTCATTTCTATATTCAACAATAATCTCCAAGCTTTCTTCTTCACTTTCATCACTTCCTTCATTATTTACCTCTACGAACTCAACATCTTTAGCAGTGTCTGCATGGATTTCTTCAGCTCTATATTCTTGAGGGGTTGAGGGGTCTTCTTAATGAACTACTGGTTTCTCCCCCTCAACCTGAGCATGTTCTTGCTTAGAGGCATTGTGACGCCCCCAAATTCGGGTTGCCTTAACCTCGAATTTGGTGCATCACTGTGCAACTCATAAAGCATTCTATCAATAACTAATTGCGGAATAATAGAAATATTTACATTGATATAACATAAATACTCTCGTCTCAAGTCTCGATACCAATACAAATACCTGACATAACATAGTACACACTATAATTAAGTCTTAATACATAATACATCAGAATACATAATCTTAAATAAGTCTTAATACATGACAGAAATATAACATAGTAGACAAAGCTAATTCGTAGCTTTGCATTTGCCTTTATCCTTTCCGGAGCTCTCGTCTATTTCGGTAACAACTAAAATGTTTTAAGGAAAGCAAAGGTGAGCAACAAGTTTGCCCAGCAAGTATAACAACAATGATAATGAGAAGTCATGGGTAAAGTTTTCTCAAGTTTCAATTTAAAATCTCTACTATTACTGGTAAGTCACTATGGATTGGATGAATATCAAATGAATTCAAGGATTTCAAATTTTTCCAAATGCAGGAATCAATGTGTGGCCACCATGGCACTTACCTTCCATTAGAATTAACAGTATTACACTATTAACCCCAAAAACAACAAATACAGGTACAATAGGTGTGAAGCCCCCAAATTCTCTACACTCCCTACAGCAGATTTGGTGCTCACGTGAGACTATTCAACTATAAATATTTCATAATATATAACTTCTATCTATCCAAGGTTCACAGTATCCTATAACAGATAATAGTTCTCATCAGAACGTTAACAGTTATGGGATATTGTGTACCTTGGATAGATAAAAGTTATATATTATGGAATATTTATAGTTGAATAGTCTCACGTGAGCACCAAATCTGCTACAGGGAGTGTAGAGAATTTGGGAGTTTCACAAGTTGGTATCAGAGTTGTAGATTATAGCTCTAAGATAGTTAGGAAATGCCTTAGGATATAGTCTTTGAGTCCGTAAAATACTTAATTATACATGAAATAATCTTAAAAGCTTTATATTATGTGTAAACTTGCTTCACTATAATATTAAACAAGTAAACTTCTTTTGTAGGATGTCAGACACAGATTGGAATGAACTTCCATTTATAGATCTACCTATGGGAGAGTCAGAGACAGATAGTGACCCAGAGGAGGAGCCAATAGAGATATACCCAGCACTAAGATCACCAGAGGAGGATCCTGAGGAGGAAGAACTCTTACATGACCAGGAGATATTGGATGTAGAAGAAGCTGAAGATCCTATAGATGGACAGTTAGTAGATCCTGATGAGGAGGTTGGAGCTAGATAGATGATGAGTATTGACAGACATGAAGAAATAGTCACGGGGTTCGTACAACAATCGACCGAAGACCTAGAGGCTGCCAACTTTCGGACATTCATAGCTAAGGGTTTGTTGGAGTCAAAGAGGGGTACTACTCACCGATTGAGGACACTATTACAGAGTACTCAAAAGGAAAAACAGGATGTACAGATGCAGATATACCGAGCTGGTAAAGGATGTCGTGATTCATTCGACGACTTAGAGCGCCGAGTGATTAGATATCCAGTAGAAGAGAAGAAGGTGGACTATATGATAGATCGATAAGTGGTATGCTACATGGTCCAGGATGCCTATAAAGAGGCGCGTAGTCGTTGAGTATAGTTTAGTACTTAGGTTTATTTTCAACAGTATGTATTATAAAGATTTTGGTTATAAATAGGGAATCCTTTGTACTAATTAGTGGTAGTATAAACCACTAGTCGAATATGTAAACTTTTAGTATGTGATATACAAGTTATGTTTGTACAAATCAAGTTGTTAACTCTGTGTGTAGTATATACTTGTATTTATACTTGTCTTTCCTTTATTTATTGAATCATGGCACCAAGGAGAAATCAGACAGAATAAGAGAATGAGGATAGAGAAACAAACCCTACCCAACAATTAGTGGATATACTCTTAGGAGCCTTACAAGGTCGTCAACCAAACCAACCTAATGCAGTTACCCCACAGGGCACCGTATTTAAAGACTTTAAACTTGTAGGACCGCCTGAGTTTAAGGGAGCCGCAGAACCTGTTGAAGCTCAAACCTAGATTACTGAAATAGAGAAGTTCTTTGTAGTAACTAATGTCAACGAAGACCAAAAGACGGTCTTTGCCACCTTTTTCCTCAAAGGTGAGGCGAATCATTGGTGGGAAACTACTAAGGTTCGTGCAGGTGTAGGGATGGTTCCTTGGGATAGGTTAAAGGAACTGTTCTTTGAAAATTACTTTCCCCAATCGATGCAGGATCGTATAGAGGTAGATTCCTAGAATTGAAATAAGGGGAGCTTACTGTATCCCAGTATACAACTAAGTTCAATGAACTAGCTAGGTTTGCCCCGCATCAAGTAGATTCGGAGGCAAGGAAGACCAGGAGGTATGATGAGGGATTGAAACCCCAAATTCGTAGTAAGTTGTTGGTATTCCAAGTAAGAACCTTCCCAGAAATTCTCGAGAAAGCTATCATAGCTGAAAACGAGAGTAAAGCTCTGCTAAAATTTCACAAGGAGAAAAAGAGTCAAAATGAAGGGGGGTTTAAAGGGGAAGCAAGTACTGATGGGTTCAATAACAATAATAACAAGAGAAAGTGGGATGCCACTTTTACTAACAATTATGGGAGAAGCGGAAATAACTTTAATAGCAACAACAACAGAAACAACAATAATAGGACTGACCTTTGTGCTACTTGTGGAAAGAATTATCGAGGAGTGTGTCTTAGAAAGAAGGTGACTTGGTATAAGTGTGGTCAGGATGGACACTATGCATCTGAGTGTCCTAAACCCAATAAGAGTAGGTGTTTCAACTGTGGGTCAGTGGATCACATAGCTAGAAATTGCCCAAGGACCAGGAACCAAAATGGAGGGGGAAACCAAACAAACAATAATAGCAATAAACCAACAGTAGTAGGAGCTGGAGGTCAGAGTCGTCCAACCGCCAGAACATTTAATATGACGATGAGGGATGTTGTTGCTTCACAGGACGTGGTGACAGGTATCATCCCTATCAACACTTTAAATGCATATGTGTTATTCGACTCTGGTGCTACTTGTTCATTCATGTCTAAAAGCTTTTCTAAAAACTTGAATATGCCATGTGAAGATTTAGACACACCTTTCAGCGTAGAAATTGCAAATCGAAAGATAATTCCCGTTAAAACCATATATAGAAATTGTAACGTAGAGATTAAGGGACACATGTTTCTTGTGAACCTTATTCCTATACAGCTAGGGGAATTCGATATAATCTTAGGCATGGATTGGTTGGTTAATCATAATGCAATGATTGACTGCCATCAGAAGCATGTAAACCTATTGACTGCGTCGAAGTCAAAGGTAGTGTTCAACGGTGGTTGTTCACCTAAGAGGTCTCGATGTCTGACAGTAATGCAAGCAGAGAAATTGCTTACGAAGGGTTGTACATGTTATTTGGCATATATAGTGGATACTCGAAAGGAAGGAGTAAAACTGGATCAAATACCTATAGTTAGGGAATTTCAAGATGTGTTTCCCAATGGCTTACCAGGTCTTCCTTCGGATAGAGAGATCGAGTTTGTTATCGATCTTGCACCTGGTACGGCGCCAGTTTCGAAGGCACCATACAGGATGGCACCAGTAGAGTTAAAGAAGTTACTTGTGTAGTTATAGGAACTCTTAGACAAGAAATACATATAACCTAGTGTTTCACCTTGGGGAGCACCAGTGTTGTTTGTAAAGAAGAAGGATGGAACTTTGAGGTTATGTGTTGATTATCTAGAATTAAATAAATTAACCATAAAGAACAAATATCATTTACCAAGAATTGATGATTTGTTTGAACAGTTGAAAGGGGCGGAACACTTTTCAAAGACCGACTTACGATCAGGTTATCATCAATTAAAGGTAAGAAAAGAAGATGTGTCGAAGACAGTATTTAGAACACGCTACGGACATTATGAGTTTCTTGTGATGTCCTTTGGATTGACGAATGCACCGACAACATTCATGGATTTGATAAACCGAGTGTTCAAACCATGCTTAGACAAATTTATCGTAGTGTTCATCGATGATATTTTAGTATACTCGAGAACAAAGGAGGAGCATGTTGAACACTTAAGGAGCGTATTGGAGATATTACGAAAGGAACAACTTTATGCAAAGGTTTCCAAGTGTGAATTCTGGTTAGAACAAGTCCAATTCTTGGGTCATGTGATTGACAAGAATGGAATCGCGGTAGATCCAGCGAAGATAGAGACGGTTGTGAATTGGGAACAATTAACAACTCCAACAGAAGTAAGAAGTTTTCTCGGGTTAGCAGGGTACTATCGGCGTTTTATACAAGATTTTTCAAAAATAGAAACCCCGCTAACCAATTTAACTCGAACGATGGTAAAGTACGTCTGGACAGATAAATGTGAAGAAAGCTTCCGAGAGTTGAAGAAGCGATTGAGCAGGGCACCAGTGTTATCTTTACTAGATAATACAGGGAGCTTTGTAGTTTATAGTGATGCATCACACAAGGGATTAGGTTGTGTGTTGATGCAACATGGAAAGATGATTGCGTATGCATCATGACAACTGAAGGATTATGAGAAAAAGTATCCTACTCATGATCTTGAGCTAGCCGTCGTAGTATTTGCCTTGAAAATTTGGAGGCATTACTTGTACGGGGAGAAGTGTGAGATATACACAGATCACAAAAGTCTGAAGAATCTTTTCACCCAGAAGGAGTTAAACATGAGGCAGCGGAGATGGCTAGAGTTGATAAAGGATTTTGACTGTGAAATCTTATACCATCCTAGAAAAGCCAATGTCGTTGCGGATGCGCTAAGTAGAAAGAACCTAGAGAAGTTGAATGTAATAACAAACAACGAGGTACTGATAAAAGAGTTTAATAAACTTGAGATTGAGGTAAGAGTTCCAGTTAACTCTACCCAGAAGTTATTCATTGTAGAGAGTGGTTCGACTTTATTGGATAGAGTTAGGGAACTATAGGAGACAGATGAAGAGTGTCAGAAGTGTAAAACCGAAATAACTCATGTAAAGAATGTCAAATTCAGAATAGACAAAGATGGGTTACTGAGATACAAGGATAGAATTTAGGTCCCCTCAGTATAAGAACTAAAAGATAAAATATTGAATAAAACCCATAGTTTTAAGTTCGTCGTGCATCCGGGTAGTACAAAAATGTACAAAGATTTAACTCGACACTTTTGGTGGTCGAATATGAAAAGAGAAATAGTGAAATGGGTAAGTAAATGTTTAATGTGTCAAAGGGTTAAAGCTGGACATCAAAAACCTAGTGGGTTACTGCAGCCCTTAGAAATCCCCGAGTGGAAATGGGAACATATCACTATGGATTTCGTAGTAGGTCTCCCAAACACAGAAAGGTCACAATGCCATTTGGGTAATTGTAGATCGTCTTACCAAGTCAGCTCATTTTTCTACCCATAAAAGTTAACTTCAGTCTTGACCAATTAGCCAAGCTTTACATCAATGAAGTTATTTCTAGACATGGAGTCCTTGTTTCTATAGTATGAGACCGAGTTCCACAATTTACTTCAAACTTTTGGAAAAGTCTCCAGAAACATTTAGGAACCCAGTTGAGATTAAGCACAGCTTATCACCAACAAACCGACAGTCATAGTGAGAGGAAAATTCAAGCATTGGATGACATGTTGCGAACTTGCATCATGGACTTCAAGGGAAGTTGGGAAGATTAGTTACCTTTGGTAGAGTTTACATATAACAATAGTTACTATGCTAGAATAGGAATGCCACCATTTGAAGCTCTGTACGGAAGGAAATGTATGACGCCATTATGTTGGGATGAAGTCGGTGAGCGACAATTGTTAGGGCCAAAAATAGTTCAACAAACCACTGAGGTAGTTTGAATTATACAAAAAAGATTACAAGCGTCGCAAGATCGACAGAAGAAGTACGCGGATCAACACAGGAAATGACAAGATTTCGATGTCGGGAGCCACATGTTTTTGAAAGTATCTCCGTGGAAAGGCAAAATACGTTTCGGTAAGAAAGAAAAATTGAGTCCGAGATTCATTAGACCATTCCAGTTATTGAGGAGGATAGGTGAGGTAGCCTATGAGGTAGCCCTACCTCCTGAGTTAGAATATATCCATAACGTGTTTCATGTGTCCGTATTACGATCATACAAACCCGATTATAAACACGTTATAGATCACGAGCCTATTCAGATCGAGAAAGATTTGTCATATGAAGAAAATTCCTATTAAAATCATAGATAGGAAAGAACAAATTCTACGGAATAAAGTGATACCTTCAGTCAAGGTTATTTGGAGAAATCAAAACGTAGAGGAAGCTACATGGGAACTGTTGGTCGAATTAGCTATCGATAAACACACACGTGCAAGTATACACGGTCCACAAGTAATATATGATAAGATATAAGTCGAACCCACCGGGAATTGTGATAAATAATAACCAAGTATCAATTGTATATCAATTTGATCTAATTTAAACGATAAAGGGTTGATTGTTTGTTGATTGGTTGAGTTCACAAGTCAAGTAATGAATAAAATGCGGTAAAATATCAAGATAGAAGGGTCTAAGATTACAATTTCCCCCAACACGTCATTTGAATCTCCTAACTCTCTCTTTTCAATCAGTTATAGCATATGAATTGACAACCGAGAAATCAAAACTACATAAGAGCCTCTATCGATGGTCAATCACGAATCTTCCTAAGCGGTGCATATGTATATGTCTATCCTATACACTATCAAGAGACTAATTTCAGGAATGATTAATAGACACGTGTCACCAAATCTAATTAATCCTCCCTTCAATTACCAACTTTCACATCGGAAGTCATTAAGACTAGATTCTCAATAGGTTGCATGCGGTAATTAGGTATATATCTATCCCAACTACTATCAAGATGCCTACTATTGCAGATAATTAAATAGACGCATGTCACTTAATCCAATTAATAACCCACAACAATCTATATATACTCTCGCATGTTATCATAACTAGGTCTTAACCTATAATCCGTTCGTCAAGTTCATATAGGTTCCCACGGTAATTACGGGCCAAGCAATTAATCTAGAAGCAAGGGTTATGACAATCAATTCACAAATGCATAACTAAAATCAATAGAGAGAGAATTCAATTCAAATTAAGTGTTGGGTTCCATTGCAATCTTAGAATAGAAGTTTAGTTCATGATAGCCACAATAAACATCATTTTCAATTGATACATTGTCAAATTTGAATTACAAAGGAGATGGAAATCTAGAAATGAAACCACTTTTGAAGCTATTCAGCTGGTGTCCTTTGGTTGCTGTTGGTTTCTAGCTCTCCTCCTTGGCTTTGAAATTCTTCTTGACTGAGTTCCTTGGCTTTTGGCTTGATTCAACTTGATTTTGCAGCCTTGAGCACTGTTGGTTGATGTATTTTGTAGCCTCCCTCTCCCTAGATATCATATATGAGGCTTAGAAGAGAATATATATAGTCTTCATCAAGAAACCCTAGCCAAAATCGGACAAAATGCAGCTCAGATCGCACTGAAGGTGTGTCAGATCGCACTCAGCACGGCGGCGTGTGCCCGCACGCCCCAGGCGTGCGCCCGCGCCCATGCACCTGCATGCCACCCCGCCTGCCGAGTGCCGCGCCCACCCATGCGCCCGCAACGCCCAGTCGTGGTGCCCGCGCCCGTGCGCCTGCCTGCTGCTCCGCCTACCGAGTGCTGCGCCCATGCGCCCGCACGCCCAGTCGTGCGCCCGTGCCCGTGCGCCTGCCTGCTGCTATGCCTGCCGAGTGCTGCGCCCATGCGCCTGCCTGCCGAGCCATGCGCTGCCGAGCCCGTCTGCCCCATGCGCGCGCGCCCGCACGGCCAGGCGTGCGCCCGCATGCCCGCGCCTGTTGGCTGCCGAGTCCGCCCGCCCATGCCGCCGAGTGCCAGCGCGCGCCCGCACGCTGGCGCCTGCCGAGTGTCGACGCCCAGTGCCAACGTCGTGCGGTATGCCGCCCGACGCCGTGCACGCGGTTGAACGCCGTGCACGCTCAACTTCCAATTCTCAGCAAATTAAACCCCGAGCCTCATCAAACATCAATTTTCACCGTAACAACCTTTGGGCACGGAAATCCAAGGACGGGCCTGCCCTCGTGGCTTGGTCGACGTCGAACGCCGTGCACGCAATCCGACGCCGCGCACGCCCAACTATCAAATGTTGTCAAATTAAGCACCGAGCGTCGCCAAGCACAAATTTCCATCATACTGCTATTCGGGCACAGACGTCCAGGCACGGACAATGAGTCAATCCAAACAACGATCCGAGCTGCCTTTATTTCAATTCCTACAAACATAACAAAAATGCATCAAAGCAATATAAAACATGTAAAAATAACTAAAACTAATTTAAGTAGAAATAAGATACAAATACATAGAAACCATATAAAATACCTAAAGACTTGCAAATTATCAAGGCCAAAAGTACCCACATTTATTTCTATAACATGTACTGTAATTTCGAGGACGAAATTCTTATTAGAGGGAGTAAATGTGATATTCCAGACCTTAATAAGATTCGTATATGTAAATTATGTGTTTATTAAATGAAATTTCTTATTCCGACTTTGTGTTATGTGATTGTATATTTTATTAAAGAATTAGGTCAAATAAATTTTTTTTCAAAGCTGCTTAGTCGTGCTTACACTAACAAAATGATTTGTCGTGCTTTCCACGATTTCACCGAGAAGCATCCCGGCAAATTATTTTTAGCAAGCTGCTGTGTCGTGCTTGGGAATGACAAAGTGATTTGTCGTGCTTCGAAGTTAATATAATAATATATTAATTGATAAAAATCTAAATATGTTAAATTAGAGTTTAAAATGATAAATTGAATTATAAACCTTAATTATAAAACCTTAATTGACAATAGATAACTGAATTTGTGAGCCGAAACTCTAATTGGTGTACAAGAACCCTAATTGATACAATTAGATCTTAAGTAATGAATCATAATATAAATTATGAATCATTAACTTAGAATAAAAACTTAATTGAAGGATTAAAACCTTAAATCACAAATTTAAAAATCCTAATCCTAATTAGTAAACCCTAATTCTAAAATTATGAGATTTTAAATCTAAATTATGAAACTTAAGCTTAATTAAGTTATTACTAACCTAATTAAGGTATTCTAAACATGAATTACAAAACCCTAATCAAGATTAAGATGAATTAAACCTAGATTAGTAAACTAACTAACTAAAAATTTTGAAGGAGTGTGCTAGCATGTGTCCAACACACTTTGACACACTCCAACACAAGCATGAGGCCAAGATCAGATCAGAAGCAGCACAAGTTCATTGGCAAAGATATTTGTGGAGGCAAAATGAGGGAAATGACCTAAAAACCCTAATCCTTGCAATGCTATAAATAGAATGAGCCTCTGACCATTAAACCTACGAATTCACAAGTTTATACACTCCTAAATATAGTCTAGATAATCTTCAAATGAAGTTCCAAGCAGCTCCTAAAGATCAGATCAAAACTTTGTTCAAGAAGATTCAAAACCCTAATTTTATGCTAGATCTTTAAGGCTTTAATAAATCTTATGTTTAGATGTTTAGGGATATGTAATAACATGTTAATAAGTGATCTGGTTGTTAAATCACGTTTCCATAACATCTAGATATGAAAAGTAGGCAAAAATAGCAAATTATTCATGCAGTGAAGAACAGCGTGACAAGCCTTTTGGTCAGACAGTTTGATCCCCTTAAAATGTTTGGTAGATCTGTTTTAAAGCATGAATTGGTAGTCTGCCATGAAGTTTATAAAATAGAATTTATAGAATACTAAAAGAATCGCTGGATTAAAAGTTATGGGTGGTCAAAACCCATTGACCGACCACGAGCGTTCTGTTTCTAAGCAACCCAGAAAAGCGAAGAACAACTCTGATAGTGTCTGACAAGTATTTGACCGGCGTAGATCTTGATCATGTAATATATTTAAAGAGGTCTTGATGTATGTAATTGTTCCTAGCTATGTATACTACAACTACAAACCAATTAAACACATAAAGCTAACCAAGAACGAAAATTATTAACCGTCAAAGTGCGTTGACCGACCATGACTGACGAGTTTCTGAGTTACCCAGAAACTCAAGAACAGTTTGAACCGGATCAAATTTCTTAGATACGGTATAACTAAGGTTAGATTAAGGCATGTTGTTATACCTTTCCATGTCTAGTATAACTAGCAACAACAATTTCACTCAAACAATTAACCAGTTAGAAGTTAATTGAAGTCAAACCAGCTCCCTCGACCATGACCAAGTGTTCTTCATTGTTCTTCAACATATGAAGAACACTTTTAGCGACAGACAATCGTCGCTATAGGTCACCTTTAGGCGACAGTCTCCTTCCGGTTTCCAGAAACTCAAGAACACCTTTAGCGACACTAACTGTCGCTAAAGCCCTTATTGCGACGGTATTAAATAAAAATTAATAAAAATAATTAATAAATTAGAAATAAATATTAAATAATTAATAATAATTAATAAATAAATATTAAAATTCATTTTTAATTATATTTAGTAACTTTTAATATTTTGACATAAAATTTTATTAATTATTTAATTTTAATTAAATATTAATAATAAATTATTTAATAATATATTAAATAAATAATTTAAAATGATATTAAGGTATTAAAATTATTTTAAATGATAACTAAATCATTTAAATAATATACTAACTTTCTAAAATTATTATAAATGATAACTAAATCATTTTAAATAATATACTTACTTTCTAAATATATTAAAATAATATATTAAATTTTTAAAAAGATTATAAATGATAATTAAATCATTTAAAAATATTCCTAAGCTTATAAAAATTATTTAAAAATACTACCAAGCTGGTGAAAATTATTTAAAAATAATATTAAGCTTCTAAAAATATTATAAATGATAATTAAATTATCTAAGTTAATATTTAAGCTATTAAACAAAATTTTATTGATAAACCTACGTGTTTAAGTGCCTAATAACGTTATCGAACGGCCGAATCAACGCCGAACCTTAACGATACTTGTCTAGTTTAGTTAGATAAGTATTATTATAGATTCTAATGTTTATTATTGATATGAATAGACATAAATAGACTGCCCAATGTTGATAAACAACGTGAACTAAACGTACTACGCACAGGCAAGTCTCCAGACCTTATTACTTTTATGCAAGTATTATACATCTTGCTATCAATTGTTGTGAAGTTATTGCTTCTTGATTCAACATAACTGTCGACGCCGGGAAATGTCGCTCCTTTGGTGATTGTTACCCTTTCCAATTTTAACCTTTTGGTTTAGATGATTCTTTTGGAAAAGGTCGGCATAAATGTCGACGGGGTTTTGAAATAGCCTTTTTTATGATGAGCCAATTAATCAGAGTCGCCAGTTGGTATATTTGACATGGATGTACCAACTCATCCGAGTTTTGTTTTCGTAAATCACTGGCTCATGGGTGACTCCGGATTAATTAGTCTGCGAATCGAGATTCATAAAGTTCGGGGGCTTGCTTAAGCGAGGGGAAGGTGTTAGGCACCCCTCGACTTCCGTGAAACACGGTTACCGCAATCTTGATACTTTCCTATCCTTTAATTCATGAAATGTGTATGTGTGTGTGTGTGCCTATATGAATGTGGTGGTGAGTTTGCATGAAGAAATCAATTGGGTTTTCGAAAAAGTCGTGTTTTTTTCCTTTTGGGAATGCTTTAGAATGTCCTTTCGATTTATATGAGAAAGCTTTATGAGGAAAGGTTTGATTTTAATTGTCAAAACTGTGAGTTTTCATTAGGTGTCGCTTTGGCAAAACAAGAGTTTTTTTTTTAAACCTTCGTCAAAATAGGAATCGAGATTTATACGTTGCTTCCGTAAAACAAGCGGGCAATTTCTAGGATCTCTTTAACCCTATGCACAATGGTTTAATAAAACGTCATCATTTTATGTGATGTTTGAAAACGATTTTTTTCTTTTGCCTTCTCGTTAAATAGGAATCGACATTCGTTAGCACTCCCAATTTTTTTAGCCTTGTGATTTCTAATAACTTAATTTGATTAATTTTATGAAAATCTTATCGTTTAGCTTTGAAATCAATTTCGTGTCATAAACCAAATCAAGCATTAAAATGCGTTGGGGCTATTCATGGGCATGTGAGCCATCAAAATAACCCCAAACGCCCACAAACACATATTTTCACTATTACGGGGCCTTAAACACGATTCTCGCCTTGGCGTCGTTTTAAGGCCCGACGATTACATATTTACAACGAAGATTACATCGTTCCTACTATCCACATCGAAAGATGTCCATCATCGGATTTGGACCACGGGGTCGCTTTCTTAGGCTCACACCCGAAATCTCCACGCACCCACAAAACGGATATTACAAGAAATAACCAACACGGATAACCTAACAATACCAAGACATCCTAAAATAGCAACCTAAAGGAACCACACCCAATATAACGTCGTAAAATAACCAAAAATTCAACAAACGAATATCATCGGGTTATTAGGAAGAATTTTGTTCCGATGGAACCCTCTCTAATAATCCCTAATTCATTATCCACCATAAATTATATGAAAACTACATTTAATTTAACCAAAGGATATGATAAAAATTGCTATAATAAGGGAATTTTCACCTTGCAAATGATATCAAAATGGATGTAAACTTGTGTATTTTGAATAGAAGGAGAAGTATGTGTGATACAATCAAATCAAAAAGAGTATGATTCCTCTCTTTTTTTTCTTTCTTTCTCTCCTATTTTGTTGCAAAACTATGCTATTTTTCTCTCTATTTCTGAGCTGCTGCTGCTATATTTTTTCTCCTCTCCCGATCTGCCAACTTCCTGTATGTTGAATCACTACAAAAAAATGGACATTCGGCAACGATTTTTCAGGCAACGACTTATAAATACATGTTTAGCAACGAAATTTGTCATTCGTTGCAGTTTGTGAAAGGCTTCTATTTTTCGTAACGAAATTTATAGATGTAATGTCCAGAAAATTGTTACATTGTATCGAATTTATTTTAATAAATAAAATTCATTTTATATAATTTTACGAATTTAATTGGATCCATGTAATAAGTATTACTATATAATTATATGGTCCAGTAATTTTCCTTGCCTTAAAGGGACTCACTAATAGGTTGAATAAATTAATGAGTTAACCCTAGCATTTGATTGGCAAGAAAAATTAGGATAAGTAAATAAATAATTTCATTTCATTATCGGATTAAATAATTCGAATAAAGAATTAGGGTTAAAATAAATACTTTAAATACTTAATTAATTTGTTAAGTATATAATTTAAAATGTTAGCAATATAAGGTGGTTAATTTGTTTGGGCCATCTCTTTTATTTTATTGTAGCTGACCCCAAAATTTTTAATTGGGCTAAGCCCAGATTTCCTTTTATTTCCTTTTGGGCCGTTTCCTTCTTTCTCTTCAACCGGCCCAACTCGGGTGAGTTGAGCCCAATTCCCCTTCCTGCCGGGTTGAAACCATCTCTCCTTGGGCGGGTTGGATCCGTCACTCATGGGGCAACCCACCGGTAGTAAAATTGGGGGAAAATCCAACCAGAGGCTAAATTGAGCATTCAACCGAGCCAAACGAACTCACACCCTCAAATCCAACCAAAGCAAACTCTGGCTTTTCAATCAATCGAACGGGGGTGAGCGATTGACTGGAGGAAGGGTCGCCAGGCGTGCGCCGGCGACAGCGTGAGCAACCAATGGACAGAACGGGTGAGGCATCGACGACCGGGCGCTCAACGATCGGACCAAAGGATTCGAAAAATCGGCGATTTGATCGATGGGAAGGCGCCGCTCGAAGATGTGACGGTCTAGCTGAGCTCGGATGGGTGGTGCAGACACGGACCGTTACCTCCTTCCTACCGTTGGTCATTGATTTGATCAATTAAGGTAATATCCAGTCTATTGGGTAAAAGATTTACTATAAATTGAAATCCCCCAAACCCTAGCCAGCTACTGTTATTTGAGGGTTCCAAATTAGAAAGGGAAAATTACAGTAAGGAGAGAGAACAAGGGGAGTTGGCCGTGAATGTCCGCCGAGCTCATTAGTTACTTTGGGAGGAGAAGGAGGATAGCCCACCGGGCGGCCTTAAGGTATAACCCAACTGTCGTGTAATCGCGTTTGGACTGTACCTCTCTTTTCTTTTTCTTTTCTGTTATTGGTTGTGTTGTTCTTGAATTGGGGATTCTGTGTAAAAGGGAACCTTAAGGTTCTGGTATATTGATTGTGTACCATGAATTAGGCTGGTGTTGTGCTGTAGGATGCACACCAGGTGTTTGCGGTAATGCCCAAACCGGAAATTTTGTTTTGCTTCATTCTGGTGTTTAGCGTTCTGTCAATACATTGTTGGTATAAACATCAAAAAAAAAAATTTTGCCATTCACAGTAGCTGAAAACCGGTAGTATGTATATATATCAATTGTTAACTGAGAACCAGTACGGTCATCGAATCTGTTTGGAATGTTTGCCTATTGTGTGGGATAATAGTTTTAGTTAGCTTGAATAAATTATAGGAATTAGTTGTTTTGTGCGATAAAATGTGTTGTTGTTGGTTGACACACTAAGTTATTATACCAGAACTGTGATATGAGCCTTGATGATGTGCGTTTTACAAGCTTCGAACATGAGTAGTGTTATACAACAGTGGAACTATTTTTTTTTATGGATTGTGTAATTCATTGGAGTGAATGGTTGTTATACAACTATTATCTAACAATAATCAAGTGACTATTATTGGCTTAACTGTTGATGATTAGTTGATCTAATAAAGATAATAAACAATTAATTATTATTTGACTAATATTAAATAATAAGATTAATAAATTAATTAATTAATTATTATTTGTCAATAAATAATAAATAAAGATAGTAAATATTTAATTATTATTATTAAATAATAATTAAGTATAAAAAAGGTTAAATAAAGATAATAAATTATTATTTAATTAATATTAAATAATAATTAAGTAGGAACAAGTTAACTAAATCATTATTTATTGTTTATATCCATAAATAATAAATAAAGGTAATAAAATATTTAATTATTATTTAATCTTAAATAATAATTAAGTATAAGTAAATAATATAAATATTTAAGTATTATTTAATTAATAATAAATAATAATTAGGTAGAGTTAATAATTATCTATTATTTATCAATTAATAATGAATGAGGATAATAAATATCCAATTATTATTTAATTAATATTAAATAATAATTAAGTATGAATAAAGTTTAATAAAATAATTATTTATTATTTATCAATGAATAATAAATAAAGATAATAAAATATTTAATTATTATTTAATTAATAATAATTAAGTATGAACAAAGTTAATAGAATAAATATTTATTATTTATCAATAAATAATAAATAAAGATAATAAATATTTAATTATTATTTAATATTAAATAATAATTAAATATAAGTAAAGTTAGTAATTACCAATTATTTAATAAATAAAGCTAATAAATAATTGATTATTGTTCAACCATCATTAAATAAGTATGAATAAAGTTAATAGAATAAATATTTATTATTTATCAACGAATAATAAATAAAGATACTAAGGACTTAATTATCATTAATAATAATTAAGTATGGGGAGAGTGAAACATTAATTATTTAATTAATGTTAGATGAGGAATAAGGGAAATAACTTCGTAATTACCCGTGAAAGTGAATAATAGCAAAGTGTGAATGGAACCTAAATAACCTATTTATTTGTTGACACTGTTAGCTAGTAATGCCTTAATCAATTTTTATTTAGTTTTGGTAAATAATAAATAGAGATTTAATCAAATAGAATAGTCGTTAAATTTGGATACTATTATAATGCACTAACAAGATTATTATTTTCTGTAAATAATAACTTGGGTTATTAAATATTGCTAAGTTGAATATCCAATAAGCATGATTAGTAATTGAGATAATAACTAAAGGTCATTAAGAAATTTCTGATTAGCACAATACTGAATAGTAATTTAATGTTAATGGAGTTAATAAAGAAATGCGAAGTGTTTATAGCATAAGTAAGTGTATCGATATACAATATGCAATGCTAATGGATAAACCGACTTTATCAACTGATAGGTTATCCAAGGTCAATTAATTAAAGCTAAGATTTAACTGTAGCTGAGCAAACAAGCAAGTTCCCTAATTCCATTCTTTCAGTATATTGAATGCAAGTTCTATCTTACTCAACTTTTACATTGAGCAATATTTCTAAACCTTATGCATTATTTTAATTTGTGCAAAAAGGTATATGTTGCAAGTTATTCTTTAAGCTTGAATCTTACCTCCAAGCATGCTTTTAAGTGGTCTAATTACTTTAAAATTATTCCACATCTTTGTATTTATTGACATTCGCACTCGTGCATTTGAATTCGTATATTTAATTAAGTTCAGAAATTTGTGAACTATTCATGGTTAAGTCTGAACCCTTGTTCGGTCAGGCAAGTATGTAAGAATTTATAAAAGCTATCTGAACCAATCAATGGTAAGGATTCTTAGACTGAATGAACACCCATTTTATTATAGGGGAGTACCCCAGGTACCGTATATAAGGTACAACTAGCGGAATTAAATTTTATGCATACACATAGCGTACGCGAGGCTGATCCCGTCAAGTACTCATTCTGTAGCCAGTAACCAGAGGGTCAACTAGCTATTGACTCCTTTGGAAGTTATTGTTCAAAGTCTATTTGACTACCAATTGTTCTAAAAGCATTTATTGTTATTGCTTCTGATAATTCTATTGTTGAAATCTCTTTCTATATCCCTTCCGTCATGATATATCCTTATTGTTGTACTTTAAACTTGCTGAGCAAACTCGTTGCTCATCTTTGCTATATCATGACTTCATTGCAGCTAAACCCGAGACGTCAGGGAAGAACAAAGGGAAAGAAAAGATGAAGTAATAGACTTCATGTAGCAGATTTTAAACTTATGTGTAGTTAATTACTGTTAATGTAATTTAAACCCTGATATTTATTTAGGGTATGGATTTGTGTAAGTGTTTAAGGTTTTTTGTATTCTGGGACTAGTAACACCTTTGTAATGAAGAATGTATGTTTATTATATTCCGCATTTTAGTAACCATATGTTGTTAGAGGTGAATGTTTGTAGTGGATCGTGATGACCGGATCCGGGTATTTGGAGACCTGAATTTGGGGGCGTCACAATAGATCGTTGCAAAATTTTGTTGCCAATTCGTTGGTGGGAAAAACAAAATTCCCCGCCTATTTACTTTTTTGTTGCCGATGTGTTGGCGGTAAAAATTCATCTCTCGCCACTTGATTTCTCCTCATCGTGGGCAACGAAAGGTTTTTTGTTGCTATATTTTATAGTCTAATATGGACCACATTTATTGTCAACAATTTTTCTTTCGTTGCGTATTTTGTATAATTTTTTTGCAACGACTATTAAAATGTTACCCTAAATTAAGATAACCCCCAATAAACACGTTTCACCCTTTTCTTTCTTTTTCTTTTTTTTTTCCAAAACGCATCATTTTTCATTTTTAAATTACTATTTATTTTATTTCTTTTTGAATAACTTGTTGTTTTACATGAGACGGAGAGACTATAATTAATGATATTCACATTCTTAGTTTCTATCATATTCGTCTATTAATTTTACCATAGGATCATTTGATAGAACAAACTAAATAAAATAATAAAAATATGATAATAAAATGATAAGTATGTGTGTGGATATGTATATTACATATATAATTCTGTAATATATATTATCTAATACATTATATCAATTCTTAGTTGCAGAAAGTTTTTGTATTTTTCATAAAAAGATTGGTCAATTTTTATCATATTTGCATTTGTTGATCAGATTCTATGGTGTATGATATTTGTAACGCCCCCGAAACTCGGGTCTTACCTTGAACCCGGGTCCGGTGCGTCACGGTACTACCCATACAACATAGGCTTACTAAAAATATGTAATTACAATAATATAACAACATATCCTCATCTAATCCCAGGCACGAAGACCTTAAATAAAACACTTATGACTAAGGTTGAATAAATACCATGATCCTTTACAATATCTCATGTGTAAACGCAAGGTTCAGATTCTGACTTTATCCAATCCCTGAATATTCGCATGGTTATTCAATAACCAATACATTCGTTATAAAAATGTTCTTTATACAACATCGACATCCTTGTAGTTTACTATAATAAGTAACTAACATAATCACATCATAAATACTATAATGGATAACCTTCATTTCTAACTCAGGGTTTACATAGTCAAATTCACGTACATCATATACCGTCATCATAACTAAATAATTACAGTAAAGGGACATTTAGCAACCTTCCTGTTTCCATGCGCCTCTAATCCTTATCATCACGATATCAAGATAATTGCATTGCATCGTAAATCTGCAAAAGTTTTATTTTTGCAAGAATGAGCACGACGGCTCAGCAAGAACTGACAGTTTTCACATTTCATGCTTCACGTAACACATATATTTGCATTTTATCCATGCATCATGATTCTCATACTATATATCTTACTCATGCATTATAAATCTTATGCAATTCATCAATATACATGCATCATGTATCTCATAGCATACCTCATGCATCTCACATTGTATGTTTACAATAATTCAAGTTCCACATAGAACAATATAGTCACATAATTGCACATTATGCACACTTTAATCATGCTCTCATATAATCCACATAATAGTGAAAGATTTAGTAATCAAGTCATGTACATCAATACATTTAAACAAGTTAACAAGTTACTGAAAGAACTTGCCTTTAAGCGTTCCTTGCCAAATTATGATGGCTCGTCCTTCAAATATCCTACACAATTTATTTAACAATAAAATACCAATTAGCCACTAAAAAGGCTTCATATAATGGTTTATATATAACAACTCTTATCTCATATTGTTCGCAAGCATTATAAATTAATAACGCGATTAACTCTAAAACGTTACTCGGCGTCGCGTCGTTTGAAAACGTTACGACCCTTATCACCATCAATACTTATTGGTTACATTAACCCCATCCCGTATCTTATAATGTTCGTTTCATTTGAATCGAGACATTATTCAAGTTCATTAACACTTTACACGGCGTTTCGACGTTTACACGTCACACACCTAATTCGCCTCCTTTGTATGTGCTTAGCATGCTCATGCATTGGTTTATAACACACTATCATGTTTCATTATTATTAGAAACAAAATATTAAACAAGATTATACACACTAGTTACGAAGTTACGACGCTTGCACGTCTATACGCTAAACTTGATTATTCGAACGCCTAGGCGACCTGCATTTGCGTACGCCTAACATGCCCATTCAATTTATCTAATAATCCTTGGTTAATGTTAAGTATCATTATAAATCATAACATTCATGTTATAAAACTTAGAACGTCATTTAACATTGTCGGGAGCATTACGCGTGCTTACGCGCATGCCCGACACTCTCCGATTGCCTCCAAAAACACATCAGTCACACAAATGGTCAATTTGGGAATTGATCCCGACCTCAAATTGAAAAACTCAAAGAACGAAAGTTGTAGGTCTACTCGTTCTCTTTCCGAATCATCTTGAATCATCTCAATCCGAGTTCGTATGAGAAAGTTATGCCCATTTTACTAAAGGACGTCGGAGCAGTTTTGCACAGTTTCCTTACCAGCGCCGTTGGCGCTCACAATGGCCTATGTCCAGCGCCTACAGCGCTCCTATGCAGTAGCTAGCTCCGTGGCCAGCGCCTACAGCGCCCAGCCAAGCGCCGTTGGCGCTAGGCCTGAGTCCCCAATGCGTTTTGCTTCCCGGAATGCTCTGTTTTGGTGTTCTAGACCTATCTTGCTTCCAACCACCATAACTCTCTCAATACACGTTCAAATTGGTCCGTTCTGGACTCTATGGACTCCTAAGACATAGGGCTACAACATATCAAAAATTCAGAGCTATCCATTAACATTAACATGGCCAAATCTTAGGCCAAAGTATCAACTCATGCTATATTTTTGTGTTCTTGGTGTACTTCGTGTTCTTCACAAAAATCTTCACCAAATCTTTGTTTTAACTTCTTTTTACTTCGTTCCAACTGGGTTAACTTCATAACCCATGGAAGTACAATATCATAACAACAAACGAATTAAACAAACACAAAATCATAGCTACAAAGTCCTCTAAATCGTCCAAATGTCCAAGTTCATGTCCAAAGTTCATTGTTCTTCATGTTCTTCATCCTCCTTAAGCATAGGTACAGATTTCTTGCGTTTTTGTTCCACTTTGATGTTATTAATGGCTTATATAACCTCTTAACAACATTTACAAACAATCACCACAAACAAAAACACCAAGAATCGCCACAAATCCGACCCACAAGCTTAAGAGCTCAAAACTAAGAAAAACTTGAAAAACTCAATAAGAAATCGAATGGAAAGGATTTGATTGGTGTTTACCTCTATAAATCCTTCCTAGATGATTAAGAAGCTCGGCTAGGATTTATTTTGAAGGTCCTCCTTGCTTGGATTCTCTTCTTCTTCCTCCCGTGCCTCCTTCTTCCTCCTTTCGTTTTCCGGCGACTCTTCTACTTTTCCGGCGACTTTTCCGGCGAACTTCTCCTTCTCTTTTCTTCCTCCTCTTGGCTGCAGATTTTCCCTCTCTCTCTCTCTCTAATTGAGCTGATGGTATGGGAGAGAAGGAATGCAAGAAAGAATGAATGATTTGGGAGAAGTGGATGAGTGATTTTTGGAAGAGTGGGTTAGGTGCTCAAGGTTGGCTAAGAAATTAAAATGCTTGCCAGCAATCTCTCCCTCTTTGCTCTCATTTGATTGGTCTAATGTGGTTAGGTGGTTCCCACTTGGAGTAACAAGCCAAAATAAATACCCGAAAGCACCAAAAATATATCCGAAAACTCCCACTTTTGTACCAAAACTGGTAAATAACTCTACCCAAAATTAAAATGGCCATTACCATAAATATTGGGATACGTAAAAATAATTATTAAGGGATTTGTCCAATTATTCGGAACACCCATATAATACATTTCGGATACGGATAAAATCACGTATCAGCTCAAATAAAATTTCTGACACTTCGAAAAATTATTCGTACGCATACTCGTATTTATGAAATTATTCAACATCGAAAAAGACACAAAAATTTTATGGCGTGAATAGTGCCTCGGGAAACGTGCCCCGTGAATAGTAATTTTGCGATCTTTCGCAAAATCAATTATTCACTCCTACGATTCAATAACGCATAAAACTTCATACATTGACATCATCCAGGTTATAAAATAGCCTTTAAACACGTCACCGAAAAATAATATTTAATCCGTTAATACTATTAATAAACCCAAATTACAAGGGTATTCACGATTCGCGATCGCTATTCTTTCCGATTAACTCCCCATAATCATATACATCAACGTACATATATCTCACCCATATTTTGGGTTAGCATCTTTACAATAAATAACTCGTCCAATAATATTATCCTTTAACTATTTATTTAATCCAATAAATAGTACTCTAGCGATATTTCTCGAATCCG
This sequence comes from Aralia elata, assembly GCA_034770075.1. Taxonomy (NCBI): domain Eukaryota; kingdom Viridiplantae; phylum Streptophyta; class Magnoliopsida; order Apiales; family Araliaceae; genus Aralia; species Aralia elata. The sequence goes on along the minus strand of CM068380.1, from coordinate 31,808,343 downwards.
CCAAATTAGGTAATACGAAAACTTTGATACCTACTAATCATCGTCTACACATAATCTAGGTTATAATATAACCTTTAAACACTTACCACATAATATTATCAATAAAAGTCTATTTTATTCAATAATATTCATAAGCTCGAATTATCAAGCTACCCATGACTCGCGATCGTTGCAATAATTAACTATTAACTCATTCATTTCGAATCTATGTATATATTTCACATTTATATATATACATATTAAGCTCATCTATTTAATCACATAAATATATATAACACATATATATTCAAACGCGACTCATAATAAGAATTATTCTATATTAAATTCTTATTATAATTATTCTCAAAAATCCGGGTTGTCACATCCTTCCCTCCTTATAAGGATTCCGTCCTCGGAATCACAAATATCAAACCTCTTACTCGGTTTTCGTCTAATTTCTTCCGAAATTTTATCGTTGAATAAATTTTAACGTATTACTATAACATAGGTTTCATATTACCTATTTAATCTCTGAGTATTATCCTATGCTTAACCCATAAATTTCCTTTTCTAAGGATCATTGTATGCCACAATCATCATAATAATTTAATATCATGATTTGCTAACTCATAAACATTCGGGATATTACATTCACCCCTTCTTCTAAGAATTTCGTCCTCGAAATTTCAATGCATTCATCTTTGCTTATTCTATCCATCAAAACTAGGTTTTCAATCTAACCTTTACACTGTCCTCTTTCAAGCATTCACTTAAAATTGTCGCATTCTACGACTACTTCTCCTTGGGATAATCACTCTTCCCAAAATCAGTTTCCCGAATAATAGGAACCTTCAACAATTGTTTAATAATTGTGAAGTAACTTGAACAAATAGGAAATAAAATATTCCTTAAAAACTTTTCATATTATGCTGAGGGGTCATAAAAACCATGACCATAGAGGTTTACGGGTATTACTACCCCTACCAATTTCAATTATGAAAAAGGTAATCTACCTCATAAAGACCATGAACGTAATCAAGGAATTAGTCCGTCAGTAGTAATCGAGGGGATCAGCCTCTCATACCCCATGTATATGCATAACATTTAACTCTGACTACATCGGATACCCGACACTTATAGCATCCATATTAAGGGTTGCTCTCCGCCAGTTGTACTTGAGGGGATCGACCTCTCGTACACCATGTGTATGCATAACATTAAATCCTGACCGTGCCAGATAACCGACACTTATATTCCCCTATTCCGGGTTATTCCCCCAGCTCAAGAATCCGCACCAAAACAATTTGGTTTGGCATAAATTCTCAAATAATGCTTGAATTTCATAAACACATTGTAACATTCGTCTAGCCGAATCAAATAGCTTAGACTTACGTCAATAATTCGGACATCAATCGACTCATTATAGCCAACTCAATTGGCATGCAATTTTTTTTTTTTATATCTTAGAGAAAACAAAAATCATTTTATGACGTCATAATACTGCACTGTTGCAACAGTGTGTTAGGATTCCGTCATTTTCTGACTTTGTCATACTACATCATACCTTAGTGGGTTGACGATCCTATGATCACATCCAACACTAGGTTAATCTGCATTGATGACTCCATCATCTGTCATTCTACACCAGGTTTCATGATGCATTGATGACAATTTAAAAATACATTTTGATATTTTCAAATCAACTTTGTCTAGCCGAAACTATTAGCTTAGACATATGAATAATAGTACATTTAAAATCCCTGGTCCAGAAATCTGGCTCCATACATTTTTCGAAGAGCAAAAGTGCAAATGTCAGCACGAAGTCAATAAATTTCGAAGTCTAGCATAGCTAGAAGATTTGGAATATCCATGTCTCCTCATCAACTTCAATTTCTCCCATTTCTCCACTATTTAATAGTTCTATCTATTTCTAACTCCATCAATGCTCATCATTTTGAGAATTCACAGTTCTAAATCCACAACCTTTCGATACCCCAATATAGTTCATCAAACTTACCACACAATATGAGTTCAGGAACTTACCACAATCATATGGGTTTAGAAACTTATCCTAGTCAGACCAAAATCGTCCATTCGCTGAGGGGTTTCCATCAGACCATATGATTATGAGTCACGAACTTACCATACGTGTGAGTTTAAAGAACTCGCACCTAATCTTAATATTCTCTAACTATCAAATATAAATATGAGAAAAGAATCACCTTCTCGTCATACGTATAGCGATAGCGCGATACTAGGTTCCAACGATTATCAATATAGGAAGCTAAGTGATTGTCGAACCAATCACAATCCCCTGCCCATACAAGGAATCGATCAACTCGGCCACTAATCAATATAGGAGGCTAAGGGGTTGTTACACCAAGCACAAATTCCCCGCCCATACAAGGAATTGTTCAACTCAACCACTATACCGATATAGGAAGCTAAGTGGTTCTCAAACCAAGCACGAATCCCCCGCCCATACAAGGAATTGTACAACTCAGCCACTAACATGAGTCCTCAATTGAAATCACCCCCAATCCTAGCTTACTCGCTTAACAAGAATTTGATTCGTGTTTCATCACCCATAACTCTTTCCGAGTTTTACTCGTACTATCTCATAGTACCATCTGTCTATAGCATTCAGCTAAAATTTTCAATCATTCAATTGATCATCTGTCATTCTATGACTTAATCCAATCACATCGTGATCTTACTCTACAATCGTTTTACATTACGATCTTCCTTATCCTACGATCGTTTCATCCTACGACCTTCTCTACTCTTCTCTTTAATCATAATATATGATTTTATTGCATCTTTGTCTTATAGACCTCGTATATCTATCAACACTTATCATCTTTATCACTGGAGTCAGGTAACTCCTAATTCTCATCTTTTATAATGCATCGAGATTCTTCTTTGAATCGTCTTATATATATCTCAACTCTTACTATGAATTTTCTAAATTCATTTACTATCAATTAAACTCTATCTGAGTTTTATCTATCTTCATCATTATCATCTTCCTTCACTACAGTTATAGCCTAAGGTACTCTTACCTAAGGTTTATAACCTATCAGCTCTGATACCAACTGTAACGCCCCCCAAACTCGGGTCTTACCTTGAACCCGGGTCCGGTGCGTCACGGTACTACCCATACAACATAGGCTTACTAAAAATATGTAATTACAATAATATAACAACATATCCTCATCTAATCCCAGGCACGAAGACCTTAAATAAAACACTTATGACCAAGGTTGAATAAATACCATGATCCTTTACAATATCTCATGTGTGAACGCAAGGTTCAGATTCTGACTTTATCCAATCCCTGAATATTCGCATGGTTATTCAATAACCAATACATTCGTTATAAAAATGTTCTTTATACAACATCGACATCCTTGTAGTTTACTATAATAAGTAACTAACATAATCACATCATAAATACTATAATGGATAACCTTCATTTCTAACTCAGGGTTTACATAGTCAAATTCACGTACATCATATACCGTCATCATAACTAAATAATTACAGTAAAGGGACATTTAGCAACCTTCCTGTTTCCATGCGCCTCTAATCCTTATCATCACGATATATCAAGATAATTGCATTGCATCGTAAATCTGCAAAAGTTTTATTTTTGCAAGAATGAGCACGACGGCTCAGCAAGAACTGACAGTTTTCACATTTCATGCTTCACGTAACACATAAATTTGCATTTTATCCATGCATCATGATTCTCATACTATATATCTTACTCATGCATTATAAATCTTATGCAATTCATCAATATACATGCATCATGTATCTCATAGCATACCTCATGCATCTCACATTGTATGTTTACAATAATTCAAGTTCCACATAGAACAATATAGTCACATAATTGCACATTATGCACACTTTAATCATGCTCTCATATAATCCACATAATAGTGAAAGATTTAGTAATCAAGTCATGTACATCAATACATTTTAAAACAAGTTTAACAAGTTACTGAAAGAACTTGCCTTTAAGCGTTCCTTGCCAAATTATGATGGCTCGTCCTTCAAATATCCTACACAATTTATTTAACAATAAAATACCAATTAGCCACTAAAAAGGCTTCATATAATGGTTTATATATAACAACTCTTATCTCATATTGTTCGCGCATTATAAATTAATAACGCGATTAACTCTAAAACGTTACTCGGCGTCGCGTCGTTTGAAAACGTTACGACCCTTATCACCATCAATACTTATTGGTTACATTAACCCCATCCCGTATCTTATAATGTTCGTTTCATTTGAATCGAGGACATTATTCAAGTTTCATTAACACTTTTACAACGGCGTTTCGACGTTTACACGTCACACACCTAATTCGCCTCCTTTGTATGTGCTTAGCATGCTCATGCATTGGTTTATAACACACTATCATGTTTCATTATTATTAGAAACAAAATATTAAACAAGATTATATACACTAGTTACGAAGTTACGACGCTTGCACGTCTATACGCTAAACTTGATTATTCGAACGCCTAGGCGACCTGCATTTGCGTACGCCTAACATGCCCATTCAATTTATCTAATACTCCTTGGTTAATGTTAAGTATCATTATAAATCATAACATTCATGTTATAAAACTTAGAACGTCATTTAACATTGTCGGGAGCATTACGCGTGCTTACGCGCATGCCCAACACTCTCCGATTGCCTCCAAAAACACATCAGTCACACAAATGGTCAATTTGGGAATTGATCCCGACCTCAAATTGAAAAACTCAAAGAACGAAAATTGTAGGTCTACTCGTTCTCTTTCCGAATCATCTTGAATCATCTCAATCCGAGTTCGTATGAGAAAGTTATGCCCATTTTACTAAAGGACGTCGGAGCAGTTTTGCACAGTTTCCTTACCAGCGCCGTTGGCGCTCACAATGGCCTATGTCCAGCGCCTACAGCGCTCCTATGCAGTAGCTAGCCCCGTGGCCAGCGCCCAGCCAAGCGCCGTTGGCGCTAGGCCTGAGTCCCCAACGCGTTTTGCTTCCCGGAATGCTCTGTTTTGGTGTTCTAGACCTATCTTGCTTCCAACCACCATAACTCTCTCAATACACGTTCAAATTGGTCCGTTCTGGACTCTATGGACTCCTAAGACATAGGGATACAACATATCAAAAATTCAGAGCTATCCATTAACATTAACATGGCCAAATCTTAGGCCAAAGTATCAACTCATGCTATATTTTCGTGTTCTTGGTGTACTTCGTGTTCTTCACAAAAATCTTCACCAAATCTTTGTTTTAACTTCTTTTTACTTCGTTCCAACTGGGTTAACTTCATAACCCATGGAAGTACAATATCATAACAACAAACGAATTAAACAAACACAAAATCATAGCTACAAAGTCCTCTAAATCGTCCAAAATGTCCCAAGTTCATGTCCAAAGTTCATTGTTCTTCATGTTCTTCATCCTCCTTAAGCATAGGTACAGATTTCTTGCGTTTTTTGTTCCACTTTGATGTTATTAATGGCTTATATAACCTCTTAACAACATTTACAAACAATCACCACAAACAAAAACACCAAGAATCGCCACAAATCCGACCCACAAGCTTAAGAGCTCAAAACTAAGAAAAACTTGAAAAACTCAATAAGAAATCGAATGGAAAGGATTTGATTGGTGTTTACCTCTATAAATCCTTCCTAGATGATTAAGAAGCTCGGCTAGGATTTATTTTGAAGGTCCTCCTTGCTTGGATTCTCTTCTTCTTCCTCCCGTGCCTCCTTCTTCCTCCTTTCGTTTTCCGGCGACTCTTCTACTTTTCCGGCGACTTTTCCGGCGAACTTCTCCTTCTCTTTTCTTCCTCCTCTTGGCTGCAGATTTTCCCTCTCTCTCTCTCTAATTGAGCTGATGGTATGGGAGAAAAGGAATGCAAGAAAGAATGAATGATTTGAGAGAAGTGGAGGAGTGATTTTTGGAAGAGTGGGTTAGGTGCTCAAGGTTGGCTAACAAATTAAAATGCTTGCCAGCAATCTCTCCCTCTTTGCTCTCATTTGATTGGTCTAATGTGGTTAGGTGGTTCCCACTTGGAGTAACAAGCCAAAATAAATACCCGAAAGCACCAAAAATATATCCGAAAACTCCCACTTTTGTACCAAAACTGGTAAATAACTCTACTCAAAATTAAAATGGCCATTACCACAAATATTGGGATACGTAAAAATAATTATTAAGGGATTTGTCCAATCATTCGGAACACCCATATAATACATTTCGGATACGGATAAAATCACGTATCAGCTCAAATAAAATTTCTGACACTTCGAAAAATTATTCGTACGCATACACGTATTTATGAAATTATTCAACATCGAAAAAGACACAAAAATTTTATGGCGTGAATAGTGCCTCGGGAAACGTGCCCCGTGAATAGTAATTTTGCAATCTTTCGCAAAATCAATTATTCACTCCTACAATTCAATAACGCATAAAACTTCATACATTGACATCATCCAGGTTATAAAATAGCCTTTAAACACGTCACCGAAAAATAATATTTAATCCGTTAATACTATTAATAAACCCAAATTACAAGGGTATTCACGATTCGCGATCGCTACTCTTTCCGATTAACTCCCCATAATCATATACATCAACGTACATATATCTCACCCATATTTTGGGTTAGCATCTTTACAATAAATAACTCGTCCAATAATATTATCCTTTAACTATTTATTTAATCCAATAAATCGTACTCTAGCGATATTTGTCGAATCCGCCAAATTAGGTAATACGAAAACTTTGATACCTACTAATCATCGTCTACACATAATCTAGGTTATAATATAACCTTTAAACACTTACCACATAATATTATCAATAAAAGTCTATTTTATTCAATAATATTCATAAGCTCGAATTATCAAGCTACCCATGACTCGCGATCGTTGCAATAATTAACTATTAACTCATTCATTTCGAATCTATGTATATATTTCACATTTATATATATACATATTAAGCTCATCTATTTAATCACATAAATATATATAACACATATATATTCAAACGCGACTCATAATAAGAATTATTCTATATTAAATTCTTATTATAATTATTCTCAAAAATCCGGGTTGTCACATCCTTCCCTCCTTATAAGGATTCCGTCCTCGGACTCACAAATATCAAACCTCTTACTCGGTTTTCGTCTAATTTCTTCCGAAATTTTATCGTTGAATAAATTTTAACGTATTACTATAACATAGGTTTCATATTACCTATTTAATCTCTGAGTATTATCCTATGCTTAACCCATAAATTTCCTTTTCTAAGGATCATTGTATGCCACAATCATCATAATAATTTAATATCATGATTTGCTAACTCATAAACATTCGGGATATTACAATATTCCCTAATATGGTAAAAAGATTCATGAAAAGGTGGCAGCATAAACTTAATGCTGGAAAAGTTGGCTCTTTGTTAGTTCATTAATAGCAGGGAATTTTTTTTCTATGCACCCATTTTTTGTTCAGAAAATTTCCTAGTTTGCTATCTTGTTAGATATGAGGTTGAGTAGTAGATCTCATAACAATGATCATAGGATAGGATATGTGGTAAATCATAAGATATGAGGAGTCGTAGATGTCATAACAATGATCATAGATTCCTGAAAATAGTAAAACATTGAAGTAGTAGTCAGATTTAAAACTGTTAGGATTTAGTATTGTTTTTGTCGTTTTAATTTTTTCATTTTGTCATTACGATGTCTTAGAATGGACTTTGTTTTCACGACTCACAGTAAGTTGTTTTACCGGAGGAATGTATCATTCAACTCCATCAGGAATTACATATAGAATTGTTAGGTATTACATGTCCTAATAATCACATAGAATTTGCCTCTATAAAAACATTGACATTGTTCACATCAATCCCAAACTCTACTTTAACTGGCCACAAAAGATAAAAGATTGGAGAAACTAGGTATAACCTACCTCTTAGTCTCATGTTACAGAACATCTTCGAATGGAATATAACAAAAATCCTCCAATGATAATTTTTAGTACATAAATTTGCTCAAGCTGATGTTCAGTATGGATGCGAACGGTTTCCGCCGCCATGATAGTTCCTGTCTGGACCAGAAGATCCACCATCTCTATAGTTATCTCTGCGCCTATCTCCACCGCCCCCAGCCACCTCGTCCACCTCTGTTGCAAACAGTGAATAATAAAGTTAATATAAGACACTAGAACTCCCGACACAAAAATGTTTTAACTATATTTGAGAATCAAAAACAAGTTTGTCAGCAGAAACTATAATGTCTGCAAATGTATTAATCAGATATAAATAAACATGCATATATACAGACACTGCAATATTTATTTATATATTTATTTTAAATCACACACTGCAATATCAAGAGTGACAGTCAAAAACACAAGTACATAAGAAATTTCCAGGTATAAAATCGGAAAACACCTCTTCCACCACCCCTGTTGCACAAGCGGTCACTAATACAGTATGGCAAGTCAATGATACAGGCATTAAACCACCAAGGCAAAATGTTAAATAATTTGGATTAAAATTTAATTTGGCAAGAAATACTCATAATGTTAGCAAAGGTATTTAATAAGATGCACAACGTGAGCATATACACAGACACTGCAATTTTAAGTTTAATACTAAAACTATAATTACATAAACAAATTTCACATTCCAAACCAGAACACCTCGCTGTATAGTATTTTATTTAGTAAACTAATATTTTATTTACGCATGTAGATGAAGTACATCACAAATCGCTAAAACAAACCACAACCCCTGGCTTCTAGAGTCACAAAATCAAACAGATGATAGGCACTGATTATCTGTTTGAACTTGTTGCTTCTTAAACAGGTAGAAATCAAATTGTAGTAACAGCAATAGCAGCAACAACCAAAAAAAATAAAAATAAAATAGAATAAAAAAATACTTGCTAATGTAATCCATAAGATATCACAGACACCAACTTCCTGAAGAATATATGTATAGAGACGAAAGGCAGCCAATTACATAATAGGATACTAGTAAAAAGGAAAATATACTTCTCCAGAACAAACAAGAAAATAGAGCAAAAAGTCCACATAACACAGGTATAAGCAAAATTGTTCCAAGGAAAGAACTTGGGTAACCACTTAAATATAAAAAAGGTTGCATATTATGACGATAATTATGAAAGATCTCTTTCTCGTGAGACACCTACTTGCAAGCCAAAGTAATCTAATGAGGATTAGTTTGACTATAGGTCGCACCCAATGCTTCCGTCTAGGAAAAGAAGATCACCTTCTGAGGCACCTCATTCTCCAGAAAATATGTTCTTATTTCAGAAAGAAAGAAAGAAATGTTAAAGAGATATGGGCACTTTTGAACAATTGAACTTCAAACTTCCAAGAAGTCAACAACAAATGGAAATAGAAGTGCTTTAAAAGAAAACAGAAAAAATGAAGGATAACACTTCTACTCCAGTAAACATATGCAGCAATTTTGCGAGTGCACAGATATTATAGTGTGCACATGCATACAAATTCATAGAATCATTTTAAATGTGCATAAACAAAATCCCAATAGAATTATATATAAAATATAATCAAAAATTGTTATATTAGTTTGTAGGCTGCCTTTATAATTCAAATTAACCAAACACATCGTGTAACTAAGAAGAAGCACACCAAGATCGAAATCAGTCAAAAACGGAAATTTTATTATGGATAGATATATAATTATAGATAAGGTATATATTTCTAAGAGTCATACACTAATTTAGTTGTTGTATATATGTATGTCTTTGGTAGAAACTTAAAAACTTAAGCATCCTATTCATATGTCATAAGCAATTACAAAATTGAATACTTATATATTCATCATTTTCTTTTATCCTTCTCTTGTTTTCTATTTAATTAGTTTCTCATCCTACATAAGGAGAAAAAAGGAAAGAAATTAATCAGTGATCACATCATTCCTAGTGTTACATTATAAAATTAAATAATGCATGTCAATAAAACTTTTAACCACTCCCACCTAAAAATTGGAAACATTGTTTGCATTGGAGCCCAAATGAGTGAGAGTAGATTGAAAAACTTTCATCAACACAAAGCTAGATTGTAATTCGATTACAATGATGTTAATAAATAAAATGTAAGAGCCTAATAGATAGTCAATAAAACGAAATGAGGCTTTTCAACATAGACTAATGAGAAAATTAGGGGCTGTGAAGAGGAAAAAAGTTACTACACTTACAAATATATTTTCTTTGCGGCATTTCAACAAACATCTAATGTGCAACGTCCTATATCATCTCTACATATCCAACAACCAACATCCAAAAAGTTCATGTTTCTTTCTGCAATTTTCTTGAGAGACAACATAGGAAATCAATCTATAACAATTAAAAATATTTTGCAATCTGAAATTATATTTTAAACAAACTTGGTATTGGAAATGGATCAGAAAGTTGATGAAACCGAATAGTTCAAACACTAACATATCCAACTGATGAAGATACAACCCATACTTTTTTAAACAGAAGAACATATAAATTAGTTTAATGATGTTGAAGACAAATGAGCGAGAAGATGAAGGGGAAACGGAAGAGTCATACATACATTTGAGTGTAGATTGATTGTTGTCCACAATATATATTTATCTGACCGGGTGGGAGGATGATATTCGATCCGTAGCTGTAGAAGTACATCTTGCCGTGTTAATTTCTCGGCCAAAACACGTCGTTGTCTCATTACTGCCCATGGGTAGGTAGGTTAGGTCGCGTCGTAGATGGTTAAGTTTTGGAACCCTACAGGACAGGAACACAATACATACAAATTACATACCAAAATTACCGGCAGTGTAGTGTTAAAAAAGCTAAAAATTATCGGCAGCGAAACGATGGAGAAGATCGAGATTAAAAGGCTTTGTTAGGGCTGATTGAATCGATTGATTAGAGAGGAGGAGGCATCGTTCTTGCTTCTTTCTCGTTTGGGTGGATAGAGCGCATAAACAGAGGAACCCTTTAGCAAATAATTACAGAGAAATTAGAATGAGCCTGTTTGGGAATGACTTATAAGTTAAAATATAAATTGACTTATAAGTTAGTTTAAGTTATAATTTATAAAAAAAAAAAGCGTGCAGTATCAATTTGACTTATGAGTAAAAAATTAAGTTAAAATAAATTATGAAAAAGTTCAGCTCATAACGACTTATAAATTAAAAAATAAATGTAAAGATTACTAAAAAACATTAATAAAAGGAGGAACAAAATAAAAGAATGACAAAATAAACATTACATTTAGTCAAACTAACTTATTTTAAAATGACTTGTAAATCATTTTTAAATAAGTTACAAATAATTACTTATTTTTTTGACTTAAAACTGAACTTATAAGTCAAAAAATAAGTCGTTGTCAACACCTTAATACTGAAAAACAACCTATAAATTGGTCAAATTGGTTTGACCAACTTATAAGTTGTTCCTGAATAAGACCGAAGAGGGGGTGAAAATCCGAAGAGACTCGACGATTAATTTTACAAGCCAACTGAGTTACCAACCGAGAAAACTTAAATTATCAATTAAATGGTTCACTTTTAAGTGTTTATATATATACATATATATATATATATATATATATATATATATATATATATATATATATATATGTATGTATGTGTGTGTGTGTGAGAGAGTTGATATACAAAGTTAAATAAAATTAAAATAATTAATTAATATTATTTTTTTAATTTTAATTGTGATTTTATATTTATAAAATGTAATAGTAAATATAGTTTTTAATTTTTAAGTAAAATAATAAGTTTAATTTATAATTATATCTATTATAAAAGTAGTTACTATGAAGAGTGTGTGTTTCGAGTTTGAATTCGAAATTCGCGAGTAGTTTGAATATAATTTGATCTGAGTCAAATAGAATTCGAGTAATAAATATTCGAAGTCGAATCTGAGTATAGTTTTTTAATTAAATGCAATTTGAATCTAGGTCGAATTCGAGTATAAATTTAATTTTTCGAGTCGAATTCGAGCAACTCTCTGTTCGGTTCAGTTCGGCTCGTTTACACTCTTACTCCTAAATAATTGAAATTACACTTTTAATATTTGGAATTTCAGTTATAACTAATGAGTAATTTGGTTATTACTAGTACTAAATAATATATTGGCTGTCTAACTTGGTAACAATGACATGATAATCGAATTGTGATGAAAAATTTAAGCACATTATGTCATTATATACTAAGATAAAAAAATGAAAGCAAACTCTTTAGGTGTGAAATGACGAGAGTGATAATCATTATCATGCTCAAGCTCCAAAGTCGCGTTCATGCCAGCATTTGACAGACAGCTAAGCATTATGGAATGGGCTAAATATACTTTTTTAAAATTAAATTTTGTCAAATTTATAATTTAGCACCTAAAGTAATTGGGCTTATAAATTGCTACATAAAGTACTGAATTATTTAAAATTTTCACCTAAAAATCAATCCCTCGTAGAAATTAACCGAAATTTGCAATTTGGTCACGAGTGGTTTCATATAGTTTGATCGTAGTCTAACTTAATTGGCAGATGATGATTTTATAAGTGTAAATATATAAATACTTGACAGAGTGATTTTATGAGTGTAAATATATATATATATATATATATATATATATATATATATATATATCCTCCCATAAGATTCTTAAGAAACATTATGAAAAGGGAATTAATTAATTTATTTTTAATGAAATCAAACCGTATAAAAATACAATCAAATTGTATAAAATAAACATATAGTGACAATTTATAATTTATCATTAAATTCTTAATAAAGTGTTTATATAACGGCAAAAAGTTGAGTTTGACACTAAATTTATTACCGATTACGTGACACTAATTTATTATTTGTTTTACCAAATGTTTTTAACAACAAAAGTCGTGCCAAAAAAAGAGTGTATGCTGTTAAAAAATAAATTTCGGAATACTTAAATAATGTACTTCCGAATACTGAAAATAATTTTTTGTTGAATTGCCTCCCACAATTTCATTCCCGCTCAATCTGTCCACCCAATTTTTCTCTTAAAGCAATACTTGTAATTATACACCCCAAATTTCACTCAAGCTTAGACTGTTGTTGAAATTACTCGTGGTTTCTCCCTCTTCTATAATCACGGTGTCCCTCTGCTACAGCTTCTTCCCATGAGATTCTCGATTCTTATTTATTTGTGAGTAGTCTAAATCTATTCTCATATTTGGATTATTAGGATGTTTAACATACTTTTTCGTTATGCATATTTTTCGTATGTAATCCAGTGTTTAGCTAAAATGTTTAAGATACTATCTCTCAACTCTCTCTAACCCTAGCAGGAGTGGCGGCATAGTGGTGACGCCGCGGCGGCATAAGTAGTGGCGGCCTGCTCTCTCATTCTCCTTTAACTTCTTCATGCTCCTCCAATTGAAGGTTTTATTTTCCTCCCTTGTTAATTTCCCCTAAAAATTAGGTTTTAATTTTTCCTGCTAATTTGTGTTATTTAGAGCCAAATACATGAACTAAAATGTAACAGGCTACATTTTGTAATCATTTATGATATGAAAAATAGAGGGTGGTGGTTATGGTGAGTATGTCTCTGCTGTGCTGATGAGTATAGCCAGATACAACTTTCAACATTTTCACGCCCTCCTCCTCTAGCGCCTCAAATTTGTTCCACTATAAACTTAAAGGTAGTGATCTTTCTCCTCTGTTTTTTGTCCTGCACTGCTCTGTACATGCATAAATGAGACAGGTCTTATCAAATCAAAATATAAAAGAGAGAGACCCCTCAACAAAAATAAAAAATTAAAATTAAAAATGTTAGAATGTTACTAGTATACCAACTGAAATGAAACATGTTACAAAGATAGTAAATAGAATTTAATGAACAAGTTCTTTGTAGGGAAGTAGTACTTTGGCGAATAAGTTAACTTATGCATGTAGCTTTTATTGATGCCCCCACCAACTTACAGAAATTCAAGCAGATTTTGTGATTAGTTTGCTGTCAGAAATTTACACATATTTTCTGATTAAGCTGATGAATCATTTTACTTTTTACTGCCAAATGCAAAAGCATAATGATACTTTTAAAAGGTGAGCATGGAGAAGCAAATAAAGTAACCTGATAAAAAAAGGTTCAGGATGTTGGTAAAAATGAATTAATGGATCTCAACCAAAATAAGTATAACCATGAAAAGACACACATAACAAAATGTATATATGTGTGTCTATGTCAGGAAGTATTTTCAATAACTTGCCTCAAGCTTGGTAAATATGACAGATTTTGCCTCATTCTGTTTTTGGGTTATTGTCAGATTTCATCTTATGTAGAATTGTTGAATTTATGTTTTTATTGAGCTGTGTATTTGCATACATATTGTGTCTGTTCAATCTTGTTTTTCTTGCACCTGCTCTTTAACTATTTGTTTTGGTATGATCGAAAACAGAAGTTACCACCAGTACCATATTTAGTTTTTCACCTTTTGAAACTTAATTTATTTGCAGCAAGAGATTTAACTCCTTTAATTAATCGATTTAATTGGATGCCTTTTTTGGGTTATGCATATAGAAAAAATAATTCATTTTTCCAATACTCATGGATAAAAATTCAAATTTTTGTTGTTTTTTCTGCAATCAATGCTGTATTTTATAAGGGAATTGCAATCACTAGTAGTTTTAGTGCACCAAATGGTGTTTTAGTACATTGGCTTGCTGTTTTATATGTGCATTTTCCGTCTATATCGTCGGTTGGAGAGGAACCAGTAGCTTTATTCTTCTTCTTAACTTCTTTAATGTAATTTTGCTTCACTTTACTGGTTTCCTCGCAAATAAATAAACAATGATTTGTATATTCAATGAAAGTAAGGGTCCAGTAAGGGTCGGATTTAATCCGTACATATACCACAACTTCAGTGCCTTAAACAGATAGGCTCCCTTATGAGTTATCATTAATAATGCCAGAATAAGCATTGCGTTAGCGTCATATAGCAAGTGATACATTGCTTCTGCACTCAT
Source organism: Aralia elata (assembly GCA_034770075.1). Classification (NCBI taxonomy): domain Eukaryota; kingdom Viridiplantae; phylum Streptophyta; class Magnoliopsida; order Apiales; family Araliaceae; genus Aralia; species Aralia elata. The sequence continues at coordinate 31,793,294 of CM068380.1, read as the reverse complement.
TTTATTTACTAAGAGACCTTCAACCAAGTTGTTGTCCTAAGGTTTAGTAAGACTCAATGACAGCTCATGCGGTGACCATGAAAAGCAAAGGCGGAAGTGGACCATCTTATTTGACCTTTTAAGAAAATCACAAGGATCCCGTGCATGGAAAACCGAGGAAGAGGCTGATGATGCACATAATTCAATCTGAATCCTATATGTATGTAAATTTATAGGTAATCAGATAGAATTCCCAATAATCATATTTATTATCATTGGACGTCTCCAATTCCCAGAATTGTTTTATTAGAATTGTTTGTAGTAATTTTTTTGATTTTATCTTGTTTAGTTTAGTTTCAGTATATCGAAGTACCTAAGCATATCTATATCCGAAAATTGACAGTGTTTGAAGTTATTAATGCATATTTTCCCTTTGTTGAAACTTGAAAGTACATAGCCATTAACTGTTTGGATGTTATTTTGAAACTTTTAAATTATTGGCTAATAAGTTTGGCATGTGCAGGTTCATATGCTTATTTGTTGGCCTTGGTGTAATTGTCTTCGTCATATCTTGTTTTGGTTGCATTGGAGCACCGACACGAAAAGGATGCTATCTGTCTTGCGTACCCTTACTGCTCATTTATCCCTCGAATGATTTGAGTTTAATAGTACTATAAATGAGAGGGTAATCATGACTAATTTTATATGGTGATGCGAGACCTACACCATAACCATTTGTATTTGTACTGCAATGATGGTTTATAGTGCTCACACATGCTCTTTGTCAATTCAGTTTATGCAAATATTGAATAAAAATTCTAATTACATTAATTTCTCCTAAATTTAACATAATATAATTTCCCCAAAATAAATATTGGAAATTCTTCTTAGCTCCTGTCTCGTCCCCAACAGAACACTTGGTGAGGTGGAAGAAGATGTGTAAGGTGAAGCAAGTGGGAAGTCTGGGTTGGGTAATTTGTTGATTTGATCCTTAAGATTGTCACTCTGATGGGTAAGTGGCTCTCGAGACTCGGCATATGGTCTTCCCAATAAAAGGGCATTTTTTATCTGACATGGAACTCTCTGATGATGTCAATGAGTCAATTACTGTTTAGGAATAATTTTATTGTCTTTTTTGTTTTTGGCAGCTTGTATCTTCATAGTGCGACTAGGTTCCTTAAGCCAATGTAGTATTCAGTACTGATGATCTTGTTGATCTGGGTAGAACTAGCTGTTGCAGCGTTCATATTCTTTGACAAAAGCTGGAAAGACGTGGGTTTCTTTTTACTTAGTGTTTTTGGTTTCAAGATAATATATTTACTTATCTAATTTGACACACATAAATCTGTCTTAGGAAATCCCAATGGATAGAACCGGAGACTTTGATATGATTTATGGGTTTCTAGAAAAAGAATTGGAAAATCGTTAAGCAGGTGTTGCTCTTGGGGCTGTTATTTTGGGGGTAAGAGTGGACTCCATGACAGCCCAGTCATTTTCCATGGCGATTTCATCCTTACCAAAAAAATGGTTAGTAAGTTTACTCTAACTCCTTATATGTGTATATATTTGTTGTTTAATTATACTGGATCCATTATGTGCGTGACATGCTTAAATCATCTTTAATCTTTATATATAGAATTTTTGTACTTCGGACTCTATAGTCCAACTTATTCGGTTGTTCAGGATACAATAGTTGAGAAAAGAGTTACAGACCTCACTCTAGATAAGTTCTTTTCCTACGAGCCTCAGATGGAGCCAGCAAATGTAACAAGTTTATAGTTACATATATGTTTCCTGGTTTGTAAGGGTACGTGAGTTCCAAAATATATAGTATAAATTAAATCATTACTCATCCTTGTGTTCTGGAAACGTACGTACAGGCTGGTAAGCCTTTATTGAGACGAACAAAAGATGGGAGAATTTTCGAGTGGAAGGTTGAAAATGATGATCATCTATGTACGTTGCAAAACGTGTTTCAGAGTGTTGAACATTCTTTAGGTTTCAATATTGAGTTGAAGTTCAATGACAAGATAATGTGCAAATTCTTTATGTAGTGTTTCAGGTATGCTTGCTTGTTCTAGTCCAATATACGTACGTTAGTTGATCCTTGAAGCTAAATTTTGTGTATGTTTTCTTTTCTCTTACCATGCATTGGCAATGGTATCATTTGATTTGAGTATATATTTTTATGGGCCAGGTGGTATTTGAGTATGCCAAAGAAAGACTTATCATATTCTCAAGTTTAATCCAACATGGTGTAACACAATTGCTGAGGAAGCTGCAAAGTTCCTACCCTGTAAGTTCATGTAGTGTTTTAGGCATGCTTTCAACATTAATTGTATATAGATTTAGGAGGAGTCCATAGTTACTTGCTCTATATATGTTTTGTTTATAATTAATGGATATTATCATTTTATATATGAGATATTTTTACTGAGAACGTATTGTTATATATCTTTGCATTTCATTAGGAATTGGCTTTTAGATTTGCAATCTGAGGGTTGAATTGATGAAGCATGTCATGAGTTAACGTGAAATCCCAACAATTTTGCCATTTGCTCTCTGATTGAATTAATGAGGGATCACTTTGATGTTTTTTAGTGACATGTTAAATGTATAGCAATTACTTTCTTCTGTAGTGTCACTGCCACAAGATGGAGTTTCTAGTAAGTAATTGATGTATTGAAAGATTTTATATTTTTGTAGTTATATATCTTGCTTGCTTTAAAATCCAGGTATTCTTCATCACTAATGGCGCACAGATTTGAAATTTATACTGATCCGAGGAGGAAAACCATTGGATTAGGCAATAAAGTTGTGCTTGGAAGGCAGCCTGCCGCAGGGAATGAATTATTTCTGAGGTCAAAGCCATCTTAAAAAAGATAGTTGATTGTAAAGATAATGAACGATCATGTATTGGATGATTTTATTTAGTTAATACTATTTGAGTTTTTTTTTTGTATTTTGGCCATAATTTGTTATGGGGTCATTGAGCTACGATTTATTTTGTTTGTAAAATAATTTTGATATTCGTTACATAACAGGATCGTCAATAATGGATTTGGTATTGATACAGTCAAAATCTATTTTGTTACCAAACAGTAACATATAGTGTCGTTGCTAATTGACAATAATTTTTGTTGCTCTAGAAAAACAATTAGCATCGAACAATATCGTTGTTAATTGATCATAATTATTTATAACAAAATCAACGACAATGAATAATTTCGTTGCAAATTAATATATGATTGGTTTATTTTATATATTTAGTAACGAACATCGTTACTAAAAAGTATACAATCAGCAACGAAAATTAATTAAAGCAACAATTTTCATACTATTCAGCAACAACAAATATCGTTGTCAAATGTGTATCAAACGTAACAAAATTCATCTTCGTTGACAAAAAAAGAGGTTATTTTCGTTGCCAATTAGAAGGATTTTGCAACGAAAGTTACTTTTCAGTAACAATTTCTTAATAAATTTGCAACAATAGATTTCGTTGCTAAATGATCTATGCTTTTACACGAAAACTAATTTTCGTTGCGAAATATTTCACTTTCTGCAACGATCAAAATAATTTCGTTGCTAGACAATTAGCAACGCTCATTGCGCAACGAATGGTCCAATGACCGAAAAATCGTTGCAAATGACATTTAGCAACGAAATTTCATATCTTTAGCAACGAAAACTGGTTGTTGCTGAATCGCCATTTTTTTGTAGTGAATGAAGGATGAGCTGAAATAGGCTGGCCAAAGCCAGCCGTAGATGGATCTGCGGCTGGCCGCAGATTGATCTGCAGCTGGCGGGCCGCCACCCCTCCACTCAGCTGATTTTTGGTTTCCGTGTTTCGAGTTCCGTGTTTTCAAAAGGCACACTCATTGGCCGCAGATTAATCCACGGCTGGCTGGCTTGACTTTCTCGATTTTCGTGCTACGCCTCGATTCTCGTGTTGTGACATCGGTTCTCACCGACAGGCTCGTATTTTGCAGTCCGAGAATTACTGGGAGACGTGCCACATCATTCGGGAATGCCCATTTCGGACAGCCTTGTTGTCACGTCGGTTTCGGTTGTAAATCGTCGCGGTGGAGTCGAGTGTTCGTACTTGTCCATCCTTTGCTCTCGCAGGCCGGTTCATTTACTGAATTTTCCCTCCTGTCAGGGTTAGTATACGAAGTGTAAAATTTGGGTGTCTACAGCTGCCCCTCTTTATCATGTTTATGAAATGTTAAATGAAATGAACAGGATAAAGAAATAGACGCCCGATGCATGAATGACAGTGCACAAGAATGACAATACTTATATGATGCAACACATACAACTTATGATGTGATGCAAGATGTAAAGCATGTCCGGTCACCCATCTCGTAATCGTCGGGTCTCGTATCCGGTCGATCATCTTGTCGGGACCAGGTCTCGTATCCGGTCACCCATCTCGTAATCACCGGGTCTCGTATCCGGTTGATTGTCTTGTCTGGGCCGGGTCTCATATCCGGTCACCCATCTCGTAATCGCCGAGTCTCGTATCCGGTCGATTGTCTTGTCGGGGCCGGGTCTCGTATCCGGTCACCCATCTCGTAATCGCCGGGTCTCGTATCCGGTCGATCGTCTTGTCGGGGCCGGGTCTCGTATCCGGTCACCCATCACGTAATCGCCGGGTCTCGTATCCGGTCGATCGTCTCGTCGGGGCCGGGTCTCGTATCCGGTCACCCATCTCGTAATCACCGAGTCTCGTATCCGGAGACCCGTATCCGGTCACCCATCTCGTAATCGCCGGGTCTCGTATCCGGTCACCCATCTCGTAATCGTCGGGTCTCGTATCCGGTCGATCGTCTCGTCGGGGCTGGGTCTCGTATCCGGTCACCCATCTCGTAATCGCCGGGTCTCGTATCCGGTCGATCGTCTTGTCGGGGCCAAGTCTCGTATCCGGTCACCCATCTCGTAATCGCCGGGTCTCGTATCCGGTCGATCGTCTTGTCGGGGCCGGGTCTCATATCCGGTCACCCATTTCGTAATCGCCGGGTCTCGTATCCGGTCGATCGTCTCGTCGGGGCCGGGTCTCGTATCCGGTCACCCATCTCGTAATCGCCGGGTCTCGTATCCGGTCGATCGTCTTGTCGGGGCCGGGTCTCGTATCCGGTCACCCATCTCGTAATCGCCGGGTCTCGTATCCGGTCGATCGTCTTGTCGGGGCCAGGTCTCGTATCCGGTCACCCATCTCGTAATCGCCGGGTCTTGTATCCGGTCGATCGTCTTGTCGGGGCCGGGTCTCGTATCCGGTCACCCATCTCGTAATCGTCGGGTCTCGTATCTGGTCGATCGTCTTGTCGGGGCCGGGTTTCGTATCCGGTCACCCATCTCATAATCGTCGGGTCTCGTCTCCGGTTGATTGTCCTGTGAGTGCCGGGTCTCGTATCCGGTCGGTCGTCTCGTAACCGTCGGGTCTCGTCTCCGGTCGATTGTCCTGTGAGTGCCGGGTCTCGTATCTGGTCGCTCGTCTCGTAACCGCCGAGTCTCGTCTCCGGTCGATTGTCCTGTGAGTGCCGGGTCTCGTATCCGATCGCTCGTCTCTTAACTGCCGGGTCTCGTCTCCGATCGATTGTCTTGTGAGTGTTGGGTCTCGTATCCGGTCGCTCGTCTAATTAAGAAGCCGTGTTCGACGCCCGATTCATCAAAATCTTGCATTTTATTACCAAATTATGAGTCAAACGGGCTTTAGAACCGATTAAGCTTGCAATGGACAAGGGGGAGCACTGGGCCCAACCGCTGATGGATTTGTGGCCAGCCGCAGATTGATCTGCGGCCAAGATCGGGATTTTAAGCGGCCAGCCGCTACCCAGATCTGTCACTTTCATTTGTACCCCACACGATTTTCACACCTTTGCACGTCCTTTTTGCCGACTTTTACAATATTCTCGCAAAAACCGCCCAGATTAGATCGATCTACGCGCTACAGGTAACACTTTGACCGATTGTTTTCCAATTTCATCAATGTTTTGCTATACATTTGCTATTTTGCATGTTTAGAGATATAAATGTATGCTTTGAAATGCTATGCCATGTATTATTACATGTATATGCTATGTATCGACTGCGTGAGTCATATTTTATGCTCATGATGCGGTCCCATATATCTGTTGTTTCTTTTTGTAAGAAAATCACGCACTATGGTCTTTTTCATGTTGCAATTATCCATATAAATGCAATTTTGATCTGTTGTGGCTTGGATTAATTGAAAACATGTTTAGCTATGCATGGGATGCCCATTTTATAGACGAAACTCTGCCGATTTTTTATTTTATTTTAGTAAACATGCATCATGCTGCATTAATTCTATGATGATGATAGGAAATTAGAATGTTTGTGACAAAATTCAAAATAGAATTTACCTTCCTCTTCGCCTGTTCTATTCCAGCTATGGATCCTGACACTCCTAGTAGCTCCACTGCGTCTCGGACCTCGGGCGTTCGCCGCCGTAGGGTTGCACCCGTTCCTGCTTTGCCTCGGACCCGCCAGGCTGGCCGACTGGCGGAGGCTGTCATCAGGCCCGACCATCCCGACGTTGAGGAGGCTGCTCTTCCGGACGTTGCGGTAGAGGGGCCATCCTCCAGCACACCAGTTCCATCTCCTCATCGCGCCCTATCTGGCGCCTCTGTGCAGATACCCAATCTATTGGGTCGGGATCTCAGTCGTCACCCCTTAGCATCTCTCGTTGCTAATGAGGTATATTCAATTTTGCTCTGAATTTATCCTCAATTTCTTAATTTCCGTTCGTATCTGGACTGACCCATTAGTGATTGCCACAGGTGCCCGAGTTTACTCAGCTGAGGGGTAACTGGTTTAACATCTACTCCCTCTACACGGCTTTGCACAGCGATTACCGCGCAGTAGTGGATGCCTGGGGTTTTCGTCATTTCTTCACCATCATTCCCCGTCAGTGCCCCTGGGGTTATATGAGGGCTTTATCCGAGAGATGGTTCCACCAAACCCAGTCCCTTCATCTCTTGGACTGCGAGGTCGTGCTGACTCCCTGGGACTGGAGGTACATCACGGGTATCGAGTTCACCGGATCCCGTGTCCCTTTGGATCTTGACATTACTCCAGCGGAGGTCCGAGCTTTGTTGGGTTTCGCTGCCGACGACCGGGTCTTTAAGGCCCGCAACATTCGGTCTGGAGCTTTGGCTGTTGACGCGGTTGGAGGCATATATGCGACGCCCCTTGCAGATCGGGCTACTCGGGACATTCTGCTCCGGCGCCTGTTCCTGACCATCATGAGGGGTTGTTTCCTAGGGAACAACTCCTCTACCATTCATTTCAGCGTCGTCGGAGCTGTCAGGGATGTGGACCAGATTGGCGACTATGATTGGGGGTCCTTCACCTATGCTTATTTCCTCCACGGTCTTCGTCTACGCTCGGAGGGACAGACAGATGCTTGGCTCGGCTTTTACCACTTCTTGCTGGTGAGCCCTCTCTTCCTCTTTTCTTACTGTACTTCCCTTCATTTCATTTCTCTTTTCTGCATTTGACGGTTACTCATGCCTTGCCTTGTTTCTGTTTACAGTTCTGGGCCTTCGAGCGACTCCCCTGTCTGAGGCCTGTCACTACCCTTGGTCTGGATACCTATCCCCGGGGTCGGCGATGGCACCACAGCACCCTGGAGGAGGTCCTGGTGTCTGGCAGCTTTGCCCATTGCCGCATTCAGCTGGAGCTGATCACTGCTGCAGAGGTCGTCTGGACGCCCTATCTTTCTGAGCATCTGGCCGTGGGTTTCACAGATGGGTATCCTTCCGGCCCGGAGTTCGCACTTTCCACCCGCCGCCTTACTTTGCAGAGTGTTGGGGGTTGGGTGATGTATCTGGGAGAGCGCACATTCAGATGCGTTACTGGAGAAATCCACATCCCGCACTCCCTTCCCTTCACTACCTCCTGGCCGTTGGATTCTCAGCCTTCGGAGATTATGCTCGCGGGGGAGGATGGCCAGACACTCTCTTCGGGTCCCAGCATGAGCGAGGCCTTTCGTATCTGGTGGGTACCCCGCACCATCGGTCCTCAGACTCGGACCACATTCTTTCTTGGAGACATGGTTCCCGGCTCGGTGATGATGACCGATTGGGCTGCCTGCGTTCGGAGTCCCACTCATGCTGAGCAGATCGACACTCTGACCCGCCAGGTGGAGCAGCTATCGTTGTATCTTCGGGTGCTAGGTCGGACCCCAGAGGATACCTACGCATATGATCCTGATAGTATGGGTTTTGACACAGGCCCTAGCTCGTCTGATGCCCCAGCGCAGCCATACATCCCCGACATGAACTTTGGGCCTCCGACTTCGACGACTCCAGGGGATCAGTTTGAGGATCCGGCCTACTTAGATGACCTCACTTTTGACTAGATCAGGCTAGGATAGGGCCTTTTGTACCTGAACCTGTTAGATTTTATTCTCTTTTTCTTACTTTATGCACTATGTATTGAACTCATTTGTTTATTTATGCACAGTTTTTATCTTTATGAAATTCAATTGCTCTATTGTTAACTTTACGATGCATGCTTTTCATTTATGAATAGAGAATGACCCCTGCATAGTCTTTTGATACTATTTTTTACAGATGTCGTCATCAGATGTCGTGGTACGTTTGGACCTTGTTCCTCCCACAGGGTTGGTTGGCAGTCTTCTCCGCTGGCTGGACAGTTTATCGTCGGCAGACAGGGTTATCGCAGATGGTCTTTTGGGACATTCTGGGTTCTTATTATCCTTTCAGGTGCCAGCGGGCTTTGTGGAGGGTATTCTGAGCTATTGGGCCCCCGCCCGTCAGGTGTTCATATTAGGGACAGTAGAGCTGACCCCCACTCTCGAGGAGTATGCTCGCTTTATCGGCCTGCCTTTGGACGGTCCTTGTGCCAGGGTCACAGTTGGTCCCATGCGTCATCAGTTCTTGACTTTCACTGGGTTGCGGAGGGCAGCTCTGCTATCGGTGATCACATCAGACCATATGGTTCCCCTTCATTTCTTGATTGACCGATTCGGCTCACCCGATAGTTTTCACCTATTTTCTGGTGATTTTTCCGTGTCCGAGGAGCATTGGGGTGCTTTGAGATTAGACGTTTTGATGGCCTGTGTCATCTCAGTTTTGTACTTGCCAGCCGGACCCGATCAGTTGGATACGCGAGTTGTCGCGGCCGTTAGAGCCCTTCAGGAGGATCACACCATTCTTCCCATGATATTGGCGGATACCTACATGTCAGCCTCATATTGCCAGTCTTTCCGAGGCATAGTATTCAGAGGGAGCTCTACTTTATTGTACTTGTGGTTTATGAGCCATCTCAGCCCCGTCGGTCATCTTCGTCGCCATGGGTTCTACTTCAGCCACGACATAACCACGCAGTTTTCGTTTCGTCCTGTGAGCTGTACTGATGCGGCTTCATGGGTAGAATTCCTATCGGTTATTGAGGATCCTTTTCATCTCCTGATCTATTCGGGTTATTGCTCCTTTATGAGCTTCTTGACTCACGTGCCCAACCTGGATTTCATCCCTATTGCTGGCTTAAGAGGCGTGACGACTTATCATCCCTTGGCGGTTGTAGGGCAGTTTGATCAGACACAGGATTTTCACTCTTTCACGGGTGCAGCTGCCTACCGATTCCTTATATCACCCCAGACAGAGAGAGATCTGTTGCGGGTATATGATCTCTGGTCTCGTAGGATCTTAGCCGAGCATAGTGACAATTGCCCCCATCCAGACATTTGCTTATGTGCAATGGTTGCGTGGAGACTCGGATATGGTTGGTTCGAGTCCGACTGGGGTTTTTAATGACTCTCGAGTGACTTTCACAGATGACACCACAGATTATTCCATCTCAGCTGATTCTACCCCTAGTCGGGTTACTGAGGATACCCGACTCTGCCTGGCCTTGATTACTACTAAGGCTGAGAGGGATGCCGCTTTTGTTGAGAGAGATGATGCCATTCTGGCTAGAGACGCTGCCATTGCTGACAGAGACGCCATTGTATTTCAGACCAGGGCAGTTATGGATGCTCATTCTGAGACTGTCAGCCGAGCCACCGCTTTATTGGATCGCATCGACATGATGGGGCAGCATATTGCAGGGGATGCTGATGCTTCAGATCTATCCACCACTTTATCCATCCTGCTTCGGTTAGTTTCAGACTTGTAGATTATTATATTTCCTGCATAGACTATGTCAGTTTCATCGGTTATCGACAGAGAAATCTTGTAACAAAATGACTTATATATACCGACATGCATTTAAATTTAGTCATTTTCCCTTTTTGTCGTATCGTTGCCTTTCATAAGATCCTCATTTTATCCAGCTAACCATGATTTTGACATTTTGCTTTCTTTCTCTTCTCAAGTCTTGAGGGAGATTTGACAGATATCTCCGCACCCCTGTTGATCTCATCGGACTGAGTCTTAGATTTTGGCTAACTGTTTGGTCGGGTTAGGGTTATGTCGTTGAGATGAGTCTGATTAGGCGGCTAGTTTCGGGGAGGTTTTGAGGGTGTAGAAAGGTTTATCTGGCTGTCGGGAATTAGTTTTGATTAGAGAAAGTATTATTTTTAAGGAATCGGACCGTGCCATGATGGCTGCCTACGTACCCCCACAAGTTGGGAGATCAGGTCCTACGTAGTTCGTTCCTCAAAGAAAAAGGAGAAACTGATGATTTAAGCGTAGAACCGCTTCACCGAGTCGGAATTGAGGGGCTGTGGAAATACCTCACCATCCATTTCTTGCAATATGAGGGCTCCTCCGGATAGCACTTTCTTAATCACAAAAGGTCCTTCCCAGTTCGGGGCAAACTTCCCTTTGGCCTCGTCTTGACAAGGCATGACTCTTTTTAGCACTAGGTCATTTTCCTTGAACTTCCGAGGTCTTATCCTTTTGTCGTATGATCGAGAGATCCTTTGTTGGTATAACTGACTGTGCCAAACAGCAGCCACCCTCCTTTCATCAATTAGGGCCAATTGGTCGTATCGACTTTGCATCCAATCCTCCTCGCTTATCTGAGCATCGATCAATATTCTGAGGGACGCCATCTCAACCTCAACTGGCAGAACAGCCTCCATTCCATATACCAAAGCGTAAGGGGTTGCCCCTGTAGAAGTACGCGTTGACGTTCTGTATGCCAGCAGGGTGAGGGGTAGCAGATCCGGCCATCCCCGATGATTAGCAGACATTTTCGCCATGATCTTCTTGATATTCTTATTTGCGGCCTCCACTGCCCCATTCATCTTGGGACGGTAAATGACAGAATTGAGGTGTTTGATCTTAAATTGGTCGCATAATCCCTTCATGAGGGCGTTGTTCACATTCTTAGCATTATCCGAGACTAAAACCTCAGGTTGCCCGTATCGACAAATGACGTTATTCCTGATGAAACCGACGATGACCTCCTGAGTCACTTTGGGGAAAGAAGCTGCTTCTACCCATTTAGTGAAGTAATCGATCATGACGAAAATGAATCGGTGTCCGTTGCTTGCTTTGGGCTCTATCGGTCCGATTACATCCATTCCCCACATTGAGAATGGCCAAGGGGAGGTCATACAGTGCAGTTCATTGGGAGGCGTATGGATCACATTACCGTGCGCCTGGCATTGGTAACACCGTTTGACATGATCATCGCAGTCGGCCTTCAGTGTTAACCAATAATGCCCCGTTCTCAAGATCTTTTTGGCCAGCATCGGTCCACTCATGTGTGGCCCACACACTCCACCATGTATTTCGTTCATAATCTTTTGGGCCTGCGTCTCATCTACGCATTGCAACAGTCCCAAACCAGCATCCCTCTTGTAGAGGGAATCCCCACTCAGGTAAAACTTCATTGCCATCTTTTGAATTCTCATCCTCTCAGCTCGGCTTGCCTGGTCGGGAATGGATCTATCCCTCAGGTACTCCCTTATGTCGTGATACCAAGGCTTCCTTGGCATAACCACCTCCTCTGATAATACTGCCACATGTTCCTCATATGCTGGGGCATTCCGTACCGCTATTTCAATCTGTGGAACATCTTTTCTTTTGATTATATGGATTAAGGAAGCCAGAGTTGCCAATGCATCAGCAAAATCATTCCGTCCTCGGGGGATATGTCGGAAAGCGATATCTTCGAACTCTCGCATCAATTGGATAACACAACGATGGTAGGGAAGTAACCGGAGCTCCCTAGTGTTGTACACCCCGATCGCTTGTCTGATTACCAGTTCTGAATCCCCGAACACTGCTAGTCTCTTCACTCCCATATCGCAGGCAAAACGGAGTCCTAATATACATCCCTCGTACCCAGCTGTGTTGTTCAAATTACTGAACTGCAATTTAGTGGCCACAGGGTATTGCTCTCCGGTGATAGAGACCAGGACTGCTCCGGCTCCTGCCCCATCAGCATTCATGGCACCGTCAAAATACAACTTCCAGAACTGTCCCTTGTCATCACATTTCGTGTGTAATACCCAAAATACATCTTCGTCCGGCAAAGGAGTCTCTAACGGTTCCATCCCCCCTGCTGGCGTTTCTGCCAACTGATCTGCAATTCCCTGCCCTTTTATGGCTTTCTGAGTTATGTATACAATGTTGAACTGCTGTAAGATTAACTGCCATCTTGATAGTCGACAGTTCAGCATGGGCCTTTCAAAGATATATTTCAGGGGATCCATTCTCGATATCAGGTACATAGTATGCCCATGGAGGTAGTGCTGTAATCTCCCGGCAGCCCAGGCCAAGGCACAACAGGTCTTCTCGATGGGAGTGTAATTCTGTTCACATTGGCTAAATCTTTTGCTGAGGTAATAGATGGCCTACTCCTTACCTACTTCATTCTTCTGTCCCAGCATACATCCCATTGCAATGGCATTGACCGATATATACATAAACAGAGGGATCTCATCCTTCGGGGGTACCAGCACTGGTGCCTTTGTCAGCTGCTTTTTAATGGTTTGAAAGGCTTTCTGACATTTCCCATTCCACTCTTGGGAAACATCCTTCCGTAATAGTTTGAAAATCGGCTCGCACGTAGTCGTCAAGTGGGATATGAAACGGCTGATGAAGTTTATTCTTCCAAAGAATCCTCTTATTTCCTTCTCAGTTTGAGGTGCCGACATGTCCACAATGGCCTTAATCTTCGCCGAATCCAACTCAATGCCCCAATCACTAACCAGGAATCCCAAGAGCTTGCCCGACCGCACTCCGAAAGCACACTTTACCGGATTAAGCTTCAAATTATATTTTCTGAGCCGATCGAATAGCCTTTTGAGGTGGGTTATATGATTAGATTCTACCCTTGACTTCACGATAATGTCATCCACGTAGACCTCTATCTCCTTGTACATCATGTCGTGGAACAGGGCCATCATGGCTCTCTGATAAGTAGCCCCCGCATTTGTGAGACCGAAAGCCAATCGTCTATAGCAGAAGGTGCCCCAAGGGGTGATGAAAGCGGTCTTTTCCCGATCTTCTTCTGCCACCATTATCTGATGATACCCCGCGAAGCAATCAACAAAAGAGTACATCTCGTACTGGGTTGTGTTATCCACCAGGATGTGTATGAAAGGCACCGGGAAGTTATCCTTGAGACTGGCCTTGTTTAGATCTCTATAGTTGACACATACCCTCACCTTCCCTCCAGGCTTAGCCACGGGGACTACATTGGACAGCCATTCCGGGTAAGTGGACATCATAATGATTCCATCCCTGAACTGTTTGATGAACTCTTCCTTTACCTTCAAGCTCCACTCCGGTTTCAACTTTCTTAGTTTCTGCTTGACAGGCCTGAAACCCTCCTTGATGGGCAACCGGTGTACCACAATGTCCGTGGACAATCCGATCATGTCCTCATGCGACCAGGCAAAGACATCCTCATACTGGCTTAGCAACTCAGTTATTTCCGCTTTCTGGCTAGGGGTAAGGTCTGTCCCTATCTTGAGCTCTTTGGGTTTGTCAGGGGTTCCGATATCTATGGTGATGGTCTGGTCTAAGTTGGGTTTGGGTTTATCCTCGACCCATCCTTTGATCTCGTCAGGCGCGTCGTCGTAATCTGTCTCGTCTTGCTCAATGCCCATTAAATCGAAATCCAGCTCAATATCAAAATCATAGTCATCATTCAAATTTGAATGACCGTTTGTTAGGCAAAGATTACTCAAATTGGTACACCTGACATGAAACAAAATATTTGTCATAGATAAGTCATTTTCCACAACGATCACATTTTCAGATAACATGATAAAACGACATAATTATGCAAAATACAAAACAAAAATGAACTTCTTCATCCTCCCATCCTCTGGGGTCTACCACCCTGATGTCGGGTTTACCCTTGTTTGGATATCACTGGTTCCATTGTCCAGTTGTCGATGGTCATATCAGATGGAATGCGCTGGATGAAAGGTGGCTTCACATCGGAAACTTCCCCGATGACCACGGCCACATCGCCTGAATCCCTCTTCATACCTTCCTCCGGAATAATTAGCCCTGCCCAATCGATGACAGGCACACTTTGTTGGGCTCCCGGTGGCATGGCAACATCCCTCCCCTCTCCATTGCTTGTTAACTGTCCGGGGATATAGCACCTGGTTTCAAACTTTTGCGCGACCTCCTGTAGGAAACTTTCCCTCTTGGTCGACTCATCACTTGCGGGGGTTAATTCTTCATCCCCTGACCAAATCACAAGCTTGCCAGTCCCTCGTTCACTGCTGACCTTGGTCATCGGATCCCCGGCCAAACGAATCGGGGTCGCGCCTTGACGGCGTCTCCGTGTTATGCCTTCACGATATCCCAACCCTGCTTTGTCTATCTGATGGAGTAGATGAATGGGCTCGATGATTCCTTGACTGCTCTTTCCTAACCCTTGTCCAGGTTGAAATTTCATTTTCATCATTTCCTTTGCAACAAAGGTAAGTCCTGGAGAGACCTTAGGTTTCATGGTTGGGGCCCCCAGGCATCTGTAGTGGGGAGTGCTGATTTCCAGCGCCTGAAAACTGGCAGGTGCCGCCGACTCGTCCACATTAATCACAGGTAGGCCATTCCTAGAAGGAGAAGGGTCATCACACTCCGCCGAGATCGTCACCAGATTCCCGTCGATGATAAGTTTGATTTGCTGGTGTAGCGTGGAAGGAACTGCCCCGGTCATGTGTATCCACGGCCTCCCCAATAACAGGTTATAACTTGCCGCAATGTCTAGGACTTGGAAAGGGATATCAAAAGTACAAGGTCCTATTTCCACCGGCAATTCTATCTCCCCAATGGTATCCCTCCAGGATCCGTCGAAGGCTCGTACCACCACATGACTGGCCCGTAGGCGCTTAGGATTGATGTTCATCTTTTGCAATGTACTGAGGGGACAAATATTCAACGCCGATCCCCCATCAATCAGCACCCCATTCATAATATATCTTGAGGAGATTACCGCAATATGCAACGGTTTTCGATGCCCCCTTCCTTCTTTAGGGATATCATCATCTGTGAACGATATTACATCACTCTCCAACAGATGGTCCACCAGATGGCCGAAACCTTCCTTGCTAATCTCTTTGGGAACGTATACCTCCTCCAGGACTTTTGCCAGAATTTTGCAGTGATCACTGGACGATAACACCAAATCCATGATCGATGTCAGGGTCGACTCCTCGCTTAATATCTGGATCCCCCTTGCTTCCGGATGATCCATCTTCCTTAAGAATTCCAAGGCTTTCTCCTCGGATATCTTCTCATCCTTCCTTGTTTTGCTTTCCAGGACTCGTCCGGGAAGATATAAGGGATTCCCTTTTGATGTCACCGAAGCACAACTGGCCACTTCCTCTGACACCCCCCCATAATTCCATGGTACCGTTTTCAGACTGTGGACAGGGATTTGCGGTCTCGCTGTGAGGGTGAGGAGTTTCGAAGCCGATAACTTGACAGGCCTTTCTATGATATTTCTGCTTACACCTGCCAACCTAATTGGCGCTCCCCGTGTACTCCCGTGATCACTTATCATGCTGATCATCTCATCAATTTTCTTTACATAATTCAGCCTTGACGGCCCCTCGGCTTCATTGGCTTCCGCCACATTGACCCCCCCTCTATCATGCCTAGGCAGGGGATTGACTTTAACATTTGGGGAGTCTGGTTGTTCCACCACAATTTCCCCACTATTAATCAAGTTCTAAATTCTGTGCTTCAGCGTCCAACATTCCTGCGTATCATGACCAGGGGAACCTGAATGGTATGCGCATTTCTTGCTTGGGTCAAATCTTCTTCCATTCGGGTCACTCGGGGGTGCCAAATCGACTATTTTCCTCTGGGCCATCAATACTGCCAACACCCGCTCAAGAGGATCCCCGAGTGTGGTGAATACTCGATTTTTCGAGGTCTCGAATCTCCTTCACCCATCCGCCCTCTGATCAGTGAAGTTAGGCTGTCGGGATGGCCCCACTGTCTGCACCTGTACTGGAGGATTGTTTTCTGCCTTTCTAGATGATCCCTGCAGGATGAGGGAAACATCTTCTTCCTTTTTCTTTTGGACCCTACGGGAAGTGCTGCCATAGTTTCCGCTTTAGACTTGTTCTGCAGCTATTTCCAAAGCCGTGAAATCCCGAATCTTGCCCGATTTCAAACCCATGTCCACCATCTCTCCGTGTTTTATCATCTCGGAAAAAGGTCTTCCAATCCCTGATATAACCCGCTCATAATAAGGTGCCTCTTGAATGTCCACGAAAGTCATCACCATCTCCGACTCACTCATTGGGGGATTCACCTATGCAGCCATACCCCTCCATCGCTGTGCATAAGCCCTGAAAGATTCCTTTGGTTGTTCCTTAATCTTCGTTATTTGGTATCTATCAGGGGCCATTTGTGCCTGGAAGCTATATTGTGTTAAGAAGGTATGGGCCAATTCCTCCCAATTGTGTATCCGGGCATTGTCAAGACGGGCATACCAGATTCTCGCCTCTCCTGTCAGGCTCTTTTGGAATAGTTGCATCCTTAGACCCTCGTCCTCTGCATAAGATCCAAGCTCCCCAATGTATATTTTCAGATGGGTATAAGGATCCCCCTTCCCATTGTATTTCTCAAATTCGGGGATTTTAAACTTCTCCGGATATCTGGTTCCGGGGAAGACACATAGATCTGAATAATTCACCCTGCCTAAGGACCCTATGCCCTTCAGAGATTGGATAGTTTCCTCCATTTGTTTCATTTTCTTTTGAAGGTCATCAGTGTCTCCTTCCTCTGGGATAGTAATCACTGTCCTGTTCGGTATAGGAATGGCCTTTGGGACGACTGGCTCGCCCTTAGGTTGGGGTGGATCCTCTTTAGGTGGATCCTGTCTAGGTAGCAATTGTTCCTTCAGCATCATGGCCATTTCCAACATTTGTTTCTTAAAATCATCAAATTCCTCACGAGATATGGAACCAGGATTAGTAGGTGGAAGATCAGCCATCTAAGATGTAGAGTCCTGGGCTCTCTTAGATTGCGAACGCGTTTGAGGAGCAATCCTACAGAAACAATGGTTCGAAGTTTAGTCCTGGAAAATGAAAAAATGTGGATGCATGCTAAAGCTGTAACTTTTGTGTTTTTTGGATTTTTTAATCTTTCCCTGTAAAACAGAAGGTTTAGTAGTCCTTTAATGCCATAATAACTGCTAGACATGAATTATTATGCTTCCCCAGCTATTCCCTGCAAAACATAGAGGTTAGTATTTTCTTTTGACAGAAAGGGAGGCATATATGCATATTGCATGGGATTATGACATTTATACGCGCGAACGTAAAAGGGCATGAAGAGACTTTTCCTGCGTTGGGTTAATCTGAGGCTGACCTATCCTAAGGTTACTCTCACGGGCTTTTCGGCATGAAGGTCCCCAAATCTTCGCAATCTACTCATCTGAATCCTTTCGATTGGAGCGGATTTGGGTGGTGCATTTCCTGAGCCATCTCCGGGGAGCAGCTCCTTTGAGTCCAATAATAAGCAACCAACAGGTTCGCCTCAGGAGGAGGTACTCTCTCAATATACATTCACATTCATCGTCCTCACCGTATGCAAATGATTACTTTAAAGTAAAACAATCCCATTCAAATCATTCATTCATTGGACAAAAACACATATTCACACAACAACAAGTAAGACAGGTCAAAATGTGGCACGCACATACACATTCATAAATTTTAAAGGATAGGACAACATCAAGATTTGAACGCGGCTTAAGCCCTCTAATGTCCCCAGCAGAGTCGCCAGCTGTCGACGCCGGGAAATGTCGCTCCTTTGGTGATTGTTACCCTTTCCAATTGTAGACACCCAAATTTTACATTCCCTATGCTAACCGTGACAGGAGGGCAAAATCGTCAATTGAACCGGCCTGCGGGAGCGAAGAATGGGCACACGTGCGAACACTCAACGCCACCACGACGATTTGCAGTCAAAACCGACGTGACAACAAGGCCATCCGAAATGAGCATTCCCAAATAATGTGTCACGTCTCATAGTAATTCCCGGACTGCAAAATATAAGCCTTTCGGCGAAAACCGACAGCACGACGCGAGAATCGAGGTGCGGTACGAAAACCGAGGAGAATTAAATAACTAAAGTGCATGGCGGGCTGAGTGCATGGCGGGCTAAGGCCAGCCGCAGATTGATCTGCGGCCAGCCGCAGATCAATCTGCGGCTGGCCTTAGCCAGCCTACTTCAGCACATTTCCTTCATTCATTCAGGCAGACAGAGAGTTGGTAGATCGGAGGAAGAAAAAGAATAAGCAGCAGCAGCAGCTCGGGGAAAGAGAGAAAATAGCAAGAATTTTGCATCAAAAATAGGAGAGAAAGGAAGGAAAAAGAGAGAATAATATTCTTTTGATTTGATTGTATCACATATACTTCTCCTTCTATTCAAAATATACAAGTTTACATCCACTTTGATATCATTTGCAAGGTGAAAATCTCCTTATTTTTGCAATTTCTATCATATTATTTGGTCAAATTAATTGTAGTTTTCATGTAATTTATGGTGGAATAATGAATTAGGGATTATTGGTGAGGGTTCCATCGGAACAAAATTCTTCCTAATAACCCGATGATATTCATTTATTGATTTCTTGTTTGTTTTACGGTGATGTATTGGGTGTGGTTTCTTTAGGTCGCTATTTTAGGATGTCTTGGCATTGTTAGATTATCCGTGTTGGTTATATTTTGTAATATCCGCTTTGTGGTTGTGTGGAAATTTGGGTGTGAGCCTAGGAAAGCGACCTCGTGGTCCAAATCCGATGATGGACGTCTTTTGATTTAGATCGTAGAAACGATGTAATCTTCATTGTGAACATGTGATCTTCGGGCCTTAAAACGACGTCAAGGCGAGAATCGGGTTTAAGGCCCCGACATAGTGAAAATATGTGATTGTGGGCGTTCGGGGTTATTTTGATGGCTTACATGCCCATGAATAGCCTCAACGCATTTTTGGGGTTTTCGATTTGATTTATGACATAAAATTGATTTCAAAGCTAAAGGATAAGATTTCCATAAAATCAATCAAACTAGGTTATTAGTCTCACGAGGATAAGAAATTGGGGGTGCTAATGAATGTCGATTTCTATTTAATGAGAAGGCTAAAGAAAGAAATCGTTTTCAAACATCACACGAATGATTTTATAAAAATAAATAATGTTTTATTAAATCCTTATGCATAGGGTTAAAGAGATCCTAGAGGTTGCCCATCATTTGAGTCATGAAAGCAACGTATAGATCTTGATTCCTATTTTGACAAAGATTTAGAAAACTCTTGTTTTGCCAAAACAACACCTAATGCAATCTCACAATTTTGACTAATTAAAATCAAACATTTTCTCATAAGCTTTCTCGTATAAACCAAAGGACATTCTAAATATCCCCAAAAGAAAACACGACTTTTCTGAAAACCCAAATATTTTCTTCATGCAAACTCACCACCACGTTCATATAGGCACACACATACACACACACACACGCACACATACACGTTTCATGAATTAAAAGGATAGGAAAGTATCAAGATTGCGGTAACCGTGTTTCACGGAAGTCGGGGGGTGCCTAATACCTTCCCCTCGCTTAAGCAAGCCCCCGAACTCTATGAATCTCGGTTCGCAGACCAATTAATTCGGAGTCACATATGAGCCATCGATTTATAAAAAACGAAAACTCGGATAAGTTGGTACATCCATTTCAAATATACCAACTGGCGACTCTGGTTAATTGGCTCATCATAAAAAATGATCTTTCAAAACCCCGTCGACATTTATGCCGACCTTTTCCAAAAATCATTCAATCAAAAGGCTAAAATTGGAAAAGACATAAAACCCGGCGTCGACAGCTGGCGACTCTGCTGGGGACATTAGAGGGCTTAAGCCGTGTTCAAATCTTGATGCTATCCTATCCTTTAAAAAATTCATGAATATGTGTGTGCATGCGATATTTTGATTTTTTTGCTTTTGTCGTGTGAATGTGTGTTTTGTCCAATAAGTGAATGATTGAATGGAATTGCGTTACTTTAGAATAATCATTTTTCATACGGTGAGGACGATGAATGTGAATGTATGTTGAGAGTGTACCTCCTCTTGAGGCGAACCTGTCGGTTGCTTATTACTAGACTCGAAGGGGCTGCTCCCCGGAGATGGCTCAGGAAACGCACCACCCAAATCCGCTCCAATCGAAAGGACTCAGACGAGTAGATTGTGAAGATTTGGGGACCTTCATGCCGAAAAGCCCGCGAGAGTAAATTTAGGATAGGTCAGCCTCAGATTAACCTAGCGCAGGAAAAGTCTCTTCATGCCCTTTTACATTCGCGCGTATAAATGTCATGATCACATTCAATGTTCATATATGCCTCCCCTGTTGTCAAAAGAGATTACTAACCTCTATGTTTTGCAGGGAACAGCTGGGGAAGTATAATAAAGTCGAATCTATCATTTATTATTGCAATAAGGGATCGCTAACATGTTGTTTTGTAGAGAAAGATTAAAAAACCCAAAACACAAAAAGTTACAGCTTTAGCATGCATCCATATCCTCTCATTGCCCAGGACTAAACTTCGAACCGTTGTTTCTGTAGGATTGCTCCTCAAACGCGTTCGCAATCTAAAAGGGCTCAAAACTCTACATCTGAAATGGCTGATATTCCATCTACTAATCCTGGTTCCATATCTAGAGAGGAATTTGATGATTTCAAGAAACAGATGTTAGAGATGGCCATAATGCTAAAGGAACAATTGCTACCTAGACAGGATCCACCTAAAGAGGATCCACCCCAACCTAAGGGCGAGCCAGTCGTCCCAAAGGCCATTCCTATACCTAATAGGACAATGATTACTATCCCAGAGGAGGGAGATACTGATGACTTGCGAAGGAAAATGAAATAAATGGAGGAAACTATCCAATCTTTAAAGGGCATAGGTTCCCTAGGCATGGTTAACTATTCAGATCTATGTGTCTTTCCCGGAACCAGATATCCTGAGAAATTTAAAATCCCCGAATTTGAAAAATACAATGGGAAGGGGGATCCTTATACACATCTGAAAATCTACATCGGGGAGCTTGGATCTTACGCCGAAGACGAGGGTCTACGGATGCAACTGTTCCAAAAGAGCCTGACGGGAGAAGCGAGAATCTGGTATGACCGTCTTGATAATGCCCGGATCCACAATTGGGAAGAGTTGGCCCATACCTTCTTAACAAAGTATAGCTTCCAGGCACAAATGGCCCCTGATAGATACCAAATGACGAAGATTAAGAAACAACCAAAGGAATCTTTCAGGGACTATGCACAGCGATGGAGGGGTATGGCTGCACAGGTAAATCCCCCCATGAGCGAGTCAGAGATGGTGATGACCTTCGTGGATATTCAAGAGGCCCCTTATTATGAGCGGGTTATATCAGGGATTGGTAGGCCTTTTGCCGAGATGATTAAACACAGAGAAATGGTGGATATGGGTTTGAAATCTGGCAAGATTCGGGATTTCACGGCTTTGGAAACAGCGGCAGAGCAAATCCAAAGCGGAAACTATGGCAGCACTTCCCGTAGGGTGCACAAGAAAAAGGAGGAGGATATTTCCCTCATCCTTCAGGGGTCATCTAGAAAGGCAGAAAACAATCTTCCAGTACAGGTGCAGAGAGTGGGGCCATCCTGATAGCCTAAGTTCGCTGATCAGAGGGCGGAAGGGCGAAGGACATTCGAGATCTCGCAAAATCGAGTATTCACCCACTCGGGGATCCTCTTGAGCGGATTTTAGCGGTATTGATAGCCCAAAAGAAGATAGTCGATTTGGCACCCCCAAGTGACCCGAAGGGTAGAAGGTTTGACCCAAGCAAGCGATGCGCATACCACTCAGGTTCCCCTGGTCATGAGACGCAAGAATGTTGGACGCTGAAGCACAGAATTCAGAACTTGATTGATAGTGGAGAAATTGTGGTGGAACAGCCAGACTCCCCAAATGTTAAAATCAATCCCCTGCCTAGGCATGATGGAGGGGGGGTCAATGTGGCGGAAGCCGATGAAGCCGAGGGGCCGTCAAGGCTGAATTATGTGAAGAAAATCGATGAAATGATTAACATGATAAGTGATCACGGGAGTGCACGGGGAGCGCCCATTAGGTTGATGGGTGTAAGTAGAAATACCACGGAGGGATCTGTCAAGTTGGCGGCTCCGAAACCCCTCATCCTTGCAGCGAGACCGCAAATCCCTGTCAGCAGTCTAAAGACGGTACCATGGAATTATGGGGGGGTGTCAGAGGAAGCGGCCAGTTGTGCTTCTGTGACAACAAGGGGGAATCCTTTGTATCTTCCTGGATGAGTCCTTGAGAACAAAACGAAGAAAAATGAAGAGATCTCCGAGGAGAAAGCCATAGAATTCTTGAAGAGGATGGATCATCCGGAAGCAAGGGGGATCCAGATATTAAGCGAGGAGTCGACCCTGACATCAATCATGGACTTGGTGTTATCGTCCAATGATCACTGCAAAACCCTGGCGAAAGTCCTGGAGGAGGCATACGTTCCCAAAGAAATTAGCAAGGAAGGTTTCGGCCATCTGGTGGACCACCTGTTGGAAAGTGATGTAATATCATTTACAGATGACGATGTCCCCAAGGAGGGAAGGGGGCATCGAAAACCGCTACATATTGCGGTAATCTCCTCAGGTTATATCATGAATGGGGTGTTGATTGATGGGGGATCGGCGTTGAATATCTGTCCACTCAATACATTGCAGAAGATGAACATCAATCCCAAGCGCCTACGGGCCAGTCATGTAGTGGTGCGAGCCTTCGATGGTTCCCGGAGGGATACAATTGGAGAGATAGAATTGCCGGTGGAAATAGGACCTTGTACTTTTGATATCTCTTTCCAAGTCCTAGACATTGCGGTCAGTTATAACCTGTTATTGGGGAGGCCGTGGATACACATGGCCGGGGCAATTCCTTCCACGCTACACCAGCAAATCAAACTAATCATCGACGGGAATCTGGTAACGATCTCGGCAGAATGTGATGACCCTTCTCCTCCCAGGAATGGCCTGCCAGTGATTAATGTGGACGAGTCGGCGGCACCTGCCAGTTTTCAGGCGCTGGAAATCAGCACTCCCCACTACAGATGCCTGGGAACCCCAGCCGTGAAACCTAAGGTCTCTCCAGAACTTACCTTCGTTGCAAAAGAAATGATGAAAATGAAATTCCAGCCTGGACAGGGGTTAGGAAAGAGTAGCCAAGGAATCACCGAGCCCATTCAACTACCCCATCAGATAGGTAAAGCAGGGTTGGGATATCATGAAGGCATAACAAGGAGACACCGGCAGGGCGTGGCCCCGATTCGACTGGTTGGCAGTCCGGTGACCAAGGTCAACAATGAACAGGGGACTAGCGAGCCTGTGATTGAGTCAGGGGATGAAGAATTAACCCCCGCAAGTGATGAGTCGACCAAGAGGGAAAGTTTCCTACAGGAGGTCGCACAAAAGTTTGAAACCAGGTGCTATATCCCCGGACAATTAACAAGCAATGGAGAGGGGACGGATGTTGTCACGCCACCGGGAGCCCAACAAGATGTGCCTGTCATCGATTGGGCAGGGCTAATTATTCCTGAAGAGGGTAGGAAGAGGGACTCAGGCGACGTAGCCGTAATCATCGGGGAAGTGTCCGATGTGAAGCCCCCTTTTATACAGCGCATTTCATCTGACCTGACCGTCGACAATTGGACCATGAAACCAGTGATATCCAAACAAGGGTAAAACCCGACGTCAAGGTGATAGACACCAGAGGATGGGAGGATGAAGGAGTTTATTTTTGTTATTTTGTATTTTGCATAATTATGTCGTTTCTTCATGTTATCTGAAAATGTGATCGTTGTGGAAAATAACTTATATATGACAAGTATTTTGTTTCATGTCAGGTGTACCAATTTGAGTAATCCTTGCCTAACAAACGGTCTTTCAAATTTGAATGATGATTATGATTTTGACATTGAGCTGGATTTCGATTTAATGGGCATTGAGCAAGACGAGACAGATTACGACGACGCGCCTGACGAGATCAAAGGATGAGTCGAGGATAAACCCAAACCCAACCTAGACCAAACCGTCACCATAGATATTGGAACCCCTAACGCACCCAAAGAGCTCAAGATAGGGACAGACCTTACCCCCAGCCAAAAAGCAGAAATAACTGAGTTGCTAAGCCAGTATGAGGATGTCTTTGCCTGGTCTCATGAGGACATGATCGGATTATCCACCGACATTGTGGTACACCGGTTGCCCATCAAGGAGGGTTTCAGGCCTGTTAAGCAGAAGCTAAGAAAGTTGAAACCGGAGTGGAGCTTAAAAGTGAAGGAAGAGATCATCAAACAGTTCAGGGCCAGAATCATTATGGTATCCACTTACCCAGAATGGCTGTCCAATGTAGTCCCAGTGGCTAAGCCTGGAGGGAAGGTGAGGGTATGTGTAGACTACAGAGATCTAAACAAGGCCAGTCTCAAGGATAACTTCCCGATGCCTTTCATACACATCCTGGTGGATAACACAGCCCAGTACGAGATGTACTCTTTTGTGGATTGCTTTGCGGGGTATCATCAGATAATGGTGGCGGAGAAAGATCGGGAAAAGACCGCGTTCATCACCCCTTGGGGCACCTTCTGCTATAGACGATTGGCTTTTGGTCTCACAAACGCGGGGGCTACTTATCAGAGAGCCATGATGGCCCTGTTCCACGACATGATGCATAAAGAGATAGAGGTCTACATGGATGACATTATCGTGAAGTCAAGGGTAGAATCTGACCATATAACCCATCTTAAAAAGCTATTCGATCGGCTCAGAAAGTATAATTTGAAGCTCAATCCAGCAAAGTGTGTTTTCGGAGTGCAGTCGGGTAAGCTCTTGGGATTCTGGTTAGTGATCGAGGCATTGAGTTGGATCCAGCAAAGATTAAGGCCATTGTGGATATGTCGGCACCCCACACAGAGAAGGAGATAAGTGGATTCCTCGGAAGAATAAACTTCATCAGCCGTTTTATATCCCACTTGACGACTACATGCGAGCCAATTTTCAAATTGTTAAGGAAAGGTGCTTCCCAAGAATGGAATGAGCAATGTCAGAAGGCTTTTCAGACCATTAAAAAGCAGTTGACAGAGGCACCAGTGCTGGTACCCCCGAAGGATGGGATCCCTCTGTTTATGTATATATCGGTCAATGCCATCGCGATGGGATGTATGCTGGGATAGAAGAATGAGGCAGCTAAAGAGCAGGCCATCTATTACCTCAGCAAGAGATTTAGCCAATGTGAACAGAATTACACTCCCATCGAGAAGACCTGTTGTGCTCTAGCCTGGGCTGTAGGGAGATTACAGCACTACCTCCATGGGCATACTACGTACCTGATATCGAGGATGGATCCCTTGAAATATATCTTTGAAAGGCCCATGCTGAACTGTCGACTATCAAGATGGCAGTTAATCTTACAACAGTTCGACATGGTATACGTAACTCAGAAAGCCATGAAAGGGCAGGGAATTGCAGATCAGTTGGCAGAAACCCCATCAGGAGGGATGGAGCCGTTAGAAACTCCGTTGCCAGGCGAAGATATATTTTGGGTATTACACACGAAATGCGATGACGAGGGACAGTTCTGGAAGCTGTATTTTGATGGTGCCATGAATGCTGAAGGGGCAGGAGCCGGAGCGGTCCTGGTCTCTATCACCGGAGAGCAATACCCTGTGGCCACTAAATATCAGTTCAGCAATTCGAACAACACAGCTGAATACGAGGGATGTATATTGGGACTCCGTCTTGCCCGCGACATGGGAGTAAAGAGACTGGCAGTGTTCGGGGATTCAGAACTGGTAATCAGACAGGCGATCGGGGTGTACAACACGAAAGAGCTCCGGTTACTCCCATACCATCGTTGTGTTATCCAATTGATGCAAGAGTTCGAAGATATCGCTTTCCGACATATTCCCCGTGGACGAAATGATTTTGCCGATGCATTGGCAACTCTGGCTTCCTTAATCAATATAATCAAAAGAAAAGATGTTCCACAGATTGAGATAGCAATACAGAATACCCCGACATACGAGGAACATGTTGCAGTATTATCAGACGAGGTGGTTCTGCCAAAGCAGCCTTGGTATCACGACATAAGGGAATATCTGAGGGATAGATCCATTCCCGACCAAGCAAACCGAGCTGAGAGAATAAGAATTCAAAGGATGGCAATGAAGTTTTACCTGAGTGAGGATTCACTCTACAAGAGGGATGCTGGGTTGGGACTGTTGCAATGTGTAGATGAGACACATGCCCAAAGGATTATGAACGAAGTACATGGTGGAGTGTGTGGGCCACACATGAGTGGACCGATGCTGGCCAAAAAGATCCTGAGAACGGGGCATTATTGGTTAACGCTGAAAGCCGACTGCGATGATCATGTCAAACGGTGTTACCAATGCCAGGCGCACGGTAATGTGATCCATATGCCTCCCAATGAACTGCACTGTATGACTTCCCCGTGGCCATTTTCAATGTAGGGAATGGATGTAATCGGACCGATAGAGCCCAAAGCAAGCAACGGGCACCGATTCATTTTCGTCATGATCGATTACTTCACCAAATGGGTAGAAGCAGCTTCTTTCCCCAAAGTAACTCAGGAGGTCATCGTCGGTTTCATCAGGAATAATGTCGTTTATCGATACGGGCAGCCTGAGATCTTGGTCTCCGACAATGCCAAGAATTTGAACAACGCCCTCATGAAGGGATTGTGCGACCAGTTTAAGATCAAACACCTCAATTCCGTCATTTACCGTCCTAAGATGAATGGGGCGGTGGAGGCTGCAAATAAGAACATCAAGAAGATCATGGCGAAAATGTCTGCTAATCATCGGGGATGGCCGAATTTGCTACCCCTCACCCTGCTAGCATACCGAACGTCAACGCGTACTTCTACAGGGGCAACCCCTTACGCTTTGGTGTATGGAATGGAGGTTGTTCTGCCAGTTGAGGTTGAGATGGCGTCCCTCAGAATAGTGATTGATGCTCAGATAAGCGAGGAGGATTGGATGCAAAGTCGATACGACCAATTTCCTACAGCCATAAACAGAAATAAATAGACAGCAAGATGTCAGTGCCACAATAAAATATATTTGTAGACACCCAAATTTTGCACTTCCTATACTGACCATGACAGGAGGGCAAATTCGTCCATTGAACCGGTCTGCGAGAGCAAGGGATGGATAAGTACGAACACTCGACGCCACCGCGACGATTTACAACCGAAACCGACATGACAACAAGGCCGTCCGAAATGAGCATGCTTGAATGATGTGGCACGTCTCCCAGTGATTCCCGGACTGCAAAATACAAGCCTGTCGGCGAAAACCGACGTCACGACACGAGAAACGAGGTGCGGTTCGAAAAACGAGAAAATCAGCCCACCTAGCCGCGGATTGATCTGCGGCCAAACGATTAAAATAATGGTGGTGCGCACGGGACTCGAAACCAGGAAACCAGCTGAGTGCGATGGGGGGTGGCCAGCCAGCCGCAGATTAATAGTGAGAAATTGTACCCATTTTGTGAGATTACATATCATATATTTTCTACTCTATTCAATACACAAATTCATATATATTGTGGGGATTATTTGCAAGGTGAAAAAAAATCCTTTGTTTTAGCATTTTGTTTTACCATTTTTGTTAAGCTTTTGTCATCCGAATTATATTAAATGTAGTTGTTCTTGTATATTATTGTGAATCCTTGGATTGAGGGCTATTAGTGAGGGTTCCAAATGGAACGAAATTCCTCCTAATGTCCCGATGATATCCATTTGGTGAATTTTTAGCTCGTTGTAATGATGTATTGTGCATAGATTGTTTTAGATTGCTATTTTTAGAATCTTGTAGGTGTGTGTAGCGATTTTGGATGTGAGCCTAGGAGCGCGACCCCGTGGTCCAAATCCGATGATGGACATCTATTGATATGTAATAAATTCGATGTATCTTTCATTGTAAATATGTAATCGTCGGGCCTTAAAACGACGCCAAGGCGAGAATCGTGTTTAAGGCCCCGAAATAGTGAAACTTGTGATCGTAGGCGTTTGGGGTTATTTTGATGGCTTACATGCCCATGAATAGCCCCAACGCATTTTAATGCTTGATTTGATTTATGAGACGAAATTGATTTCAAAACTAAACGATAAGATTTTCGTAAAATCAATCGAACTAGGTTATTAGAATCACGAGGCTAAAATTTGGGAATGCTAATGAACGTCGATTCCTATTTAACGAGAAAGCTAAAGAAAAATCGTTTTCAAACATCACAAAAATGGTTTTATAAAATAAGAAATGTTTTATTAAATCTTTGTGCATAGGGTGAAAGAGATCCTAGAAGTTGCCCATCATTCTATTTATGAAAGCAACGTATAGATCTCGATTCCTATTTTGACGAAGGTTTAAAACTCCTGTTTTGCCAAAACGACACTTAATGAAAACCTTACAGTTTTGACAATTAAAATCAAACATTTCTAATAAAGAATAAAGCTTTCTTGTATAAACCAAAGGACATTCTAAGGCATTATCAAAAGAAAACACGACTTTTCATAAAAAATCCAAATGATTCTTTCATACAAACTTACCACAACATCCATATAGGCACACACGCACACACACACGCGCATGCACACACATTTCATGAATTAAAGAATAGGAAAGCATCGAGATTGCGGTAACCGTGTTTCACGAAAGTCGGGGGGTGCCTAACACCTTCCCCTCGCTTAAGCAAGCCCCCGAACTCTATGAATCTCGGTTCGCAGACCAATTAATTCAGAGTCACATATGAGCCATCGATTTAGAAAAAATGAAAACTCGGATGAGTTGGTACATCCATTTCAAATATACCAACTGGCGACTCTGGTTAATTGGCTCATCATAAAAACGATCTTTCAAAACCCCGTCGACACTCAAGCCGACCTTTTCCAAAAAATCACCTAATAAAAAGGCTAAAATCGGAAAGGGGCAACCTATCGCATTAAAGCGAAAAACCGGCGTCGACGGCTGGCGACTCTGCTGGGGACATTAGAGGGCTTAAGCCGCTTTCGAATCTTGATGCTATCCTATCCTTCAAAAGTTCATGAATATGTGTGTGCATGCGATATTTTGATCATTTTTACTTTTGTTGTGTGAATGTGTGTTTTGTCCAATAAGTGAATGATTGAATGGGATTGCTTTACTTTAAAGTAAATCATTTGCATACGGTGAGGACGATGAATGTGAATGTATGTTGAGAGTGTACCTCCTCCTGAGGCGAACCTGTCGGTTGCTTATTACTGGACTCGAAGGGGCTGCTCCCCGGAGATGGCTCAGGAAACGCACCACCCATATCCGCTCCAATCGAAAGGATTCAGACGAGTAGATTGCGAAGATATGGGAGCCTTCATGCCGAAAAGCCCGTGAGAGTAACCCTAGGGTAGGTCAGCCTCTGATAAACCTAACGAAAGGGAAGCTTCTTCATGCCCTTTTATCATTCAGTCGAATAAATAAATGTCATGTAAATGGCATACAACTGTCATACCGACATCATCGTAATAAATATGTACTGTATCATGTGATTACATCACCTGCACATATAAAGAGAATACTGACATGGTTTTGCAGGAAGGCCATCCGTGCCACGTACCAGGGTTTTCTAAAACTTCTAAATACTATCCTGTCATTAAACAGTGATCTTGTTTTGCAGGATAAGATTAGAGAACCGTGAAAGCGTGGCATAGTGATCACAAGGAACCCGGAATAGGGGCATATTCGACCACAAAAAAAAAAAAAGAAGAAAAAAATAATAATCATGCAGCAGTGTTGACATGCATCTACCAACTTGTAACTGGCACAGTACTAAGAGGCCGTAAAATCCATCCATCCAAATGGCAGAGGCCGATAGCCATGAAATTACAGTTCTGCCACTCCAACAATACGGCCGAATACGAGGGATTCATCCTAGGACTGAGATTAGCCTTGGGAATGGGAATCAAAAAGCTGATAGTAGTTGGAGACTCGAATTGGTCATCCGGTAGGCCATGGGAATATACAGCATCAAAGGGCATAAATGGGACCTAGCTACGGGACTGCTGAGATATCTGGAAGCCGAAGAAGCCCACAGACAAATGAACGAAGTACATGGCGATGTGTGCGGAGCCCATATGAGCAGAATATTTTTTGCAAAGAAAATCATGTGAACGGGTCACTACGGGCTAACCATGAAAACTGACTGCGATACTCATGTCAGGAAATGCCATCAATGCCAGATCCATGCCAATGCGATCCACGCACCTCCTAATGAGCTCCATTGCTTGACCTCACCGTGGCCAGTTGGACCGTGCAGCAGGTGATATCCCGGAAGGGGTAAATCCAAAAGTACCCCGATTTGAGGCATTCTAGCCTCACAAGCGATAGGCCAAATTTGAAGGAGGATCACAATTTTGGTATAGAGCTAGATTTCGATCTAATGGGGATTGAGCAGGACGAGACAGATATCGACAATACGCCTGGTGAGATCAAAGGAGGGGTCGAAGATAAACCCAAACTCGACTTAGACCAAACCATCGCCATCAAACATCAGAACCCCTAACGATCACAAAAACCTGGAGTGGGGGCAAATTCGAACGGAAAAAAAAAAAATAGCCGAGTTGTTGACCCTGTATGGGGATATGTTCGCTTGGTCCCGTGGCAACGTGATTGGATTGTCCACAGATGTTATAGGACATCGACTGCCTATAAGCAAAAGTTGAGAACGTTGAAGCCTGAATGGAGGTTGAAAGTAAAGAACGAGATTGTCAAGCGGTTTAAAGCAGGAATCATCACGGTGTCTATTTACCCTGAGTGGCTTTCCGACAGAATCCCAGTACCACAGCCAAGAGGAAAAGTAAGGGGCCGCATCGACTATAGAAATCTGAACGATGCCTTCAAGGAGGAGATATACGACAAATTCAAGATCAAACATTTTGATTCAGTCATTTATCGGCCCAAAATGAATGGGGCAGTGGGGGCTGCAAATAAAACACAAAGACGATCATGGGAAGAATGTCCGCCAATCATGGGGGATGGCCGGATTTATTATCGCTCACCCTGTTTGCCTATCGAACCTCAGTTCGCACATTTGCAGGGGCAGCCCCTTACGCATCTCCCGGGCATACGACAAGCGGGTACGATCCCGGAAATTCAAAATAAACGATTTAGTCCTCAAAAGGATCGTGCCCTGCCAAGACAGAGCTATGGGGTTTCGCTCTAAATCAAAAGGAGCCGTCACGATAAAAAAATCCTCTCTGGGAGAGCCCTCATCTTACAAGGAATAGACGGAAGGCGTTCCCTAGCCCGTTAATTCTGACTCTGTGAAACCACTCTTTAAAAAAAAAAAAAATCAAAAATCCCCCAAACCTTTCAACAAGTCAAAGGACCGGATCTTTTGTGAGCCAGCGAGATACCGATGCGACCAGTACGAGGGAGATCACAAGAAAAGCAACTTAACACTGGGGCATTTGTCACTACCCAGGAAATGATGACGTGCAAATTGGTACCCATGCAACAATCCCATCAACATGCACCATCATCATCAAATGCTACCTCATGTCAATTCAATCTTCAACGGTACGATCATCTGGCATATTGTCAAGCATAGTTTTCCCAGGATACGATGATCCGCGTGAAAGGGAATTTTATTTGGCTTGATAGGAATCGGATTAATTCTGACAAACAACCGTGGAGCACGATCGTGAGTATGATTAGATGAAGAAGGCTATTCAACCTTTTGATCAGGTACAAAGCCTTAATTCAAAGCAACGTTTGCGACATAATCGACCTCATGTGACAGCCTTCACTTTGCATTTGCACAAACTTTCAGTTGTGGGGTATAAAACTATGACGACGTTGATGGCGATTAACACGTAGTCAGACAGTCAATAATTATCAAGCTAAAATCAAGAAGTCAGACGATAAATGATTATCAAGCTAATGTCTCGAATCGTGGCCTGGGTTATTCGAGTAATTAAGCCCGAGGGGTGTCTCTACACCTGGTGCCCTAAAGCCATCTGGTTTGGGAGTCGCTGGCCCAACACTCGTTACATGGGTAACTCAGAGCCTAAGAAAACGAGCATTACAGTAGAGGAGGCCCGAGCAGATTCGAATCGTGGCATGGGCTACTCGAGTAATTAAGCCTAAGGGGTGTCTCTGCATCTGGTGCCCTAAAGCCGTCTGGTTTGGGAGTCACCGGCCTAACACTCGCTACATGGGTAACTCAAGCCTAAGAAAACGAATCTTGCGCAAGGTCAAGCAAAAAATGAATGGTGCAGACCACTAGCTTGTCTCGAACCGTGGCCTTTGTTACTCGAGTAAATAAATCTGAAAGGGGTGTCTGTACACCTAATGCCCCAAAACCGTCTGATTTGGGAGTCATTGGTCCAAAACTCGTTAAATGGGTAACTTTGAATAGCCTAAGAAAACGAGACAAATGAAGTGGGATGATAAGGAGAAAAGATAATACGAAAAATACTCGGTCTTAAACAAGAAGTCATGAAAGAGAAACCCCTACTGAATGCTGCATCGCACAGTGCATTTGTCATATGACGTCAATCCTGCTAAGAATGTTGTCGAGAATGCAGACAGGATACCTTTGACGAGGGAAGGTAGTTCTTTTGAATCCGACCTTACTCACGTACAATGACCATGAATGCTTGAAGGTCTTCTTACGATTTCATAACTCGTTAAATAGAAAATCATCCACTCACGAAGGATCAAAAATAACTTCCAATCTAGTACATGCACGGTTCATAACTTGCTAGATTGTGCGATCAACAGATATTCAATTTCATGTGCTTTAACTGCATTTACTCTTTTGTCGAGATTATAATATCTTTGTGTTGAACTAACACTAACGGCCCGAGCCTTCAAGTTTTGGCATTTGTTAGTCATCTGATATGCAGGATCTTGCAGAGCTGTGGATAACTCAGCACGGTCAACATCGCGAGTTTTCGATAGAAATTCTTGGTAGCGACACGCACCAAGGCAGGGGCAGTTGAGAATCGTGAGATGGAAGGAAGCTGAGGCTGCACAGAACTTCTCGTCATTGGACTTCTCCCCAATCCTGACTATCATTGCCTCGACATCCAAGTGATCCCCGTGCATGAGCATATACAAGGATGATATAATACGGGACAACAGCATATCGGCCAGCCGAAATGATCAAAAGGCTAAGGAGCCCAACATAGCTGTCGATCATCACAGAAAGCGAAACAGACTGCCTCAACTCGATGAAATGAAGACGACCAAGAACAGGCAGAGTACAAAACCAATGTTGAAGTCTAGAAACTACACTTCACGACGAGGCGTGATCCAATCAAATGTTGGCAAGCAATGACGACCGTCGAATCGTATCATTTGACTGAACAGGGGTCATTTCTATCTAAAACATATGTTGTGCACATGCATCTGTCCATACCATATCTGCCAGATCATGTGTAACATCTTTTTCGTGCATGCAGGTACGATCAAAATGAAAATCTTCAGGAAAGTACAAGCACGGCGCCTTCAACCTCACAAATGATCAGACCGTGATGGCTTTTGCGGCATAGTACGTGGACGATGTTGGTGGGAGATCCGGGACAGAGGCCGATCACACATCCCACTTCAAGAAATCCCTCAAAATCAAATCAAAAAAAAAAATGATCCCTGGGAAGGGCTGGTATCCAATCAATCAAGTAACCCTGGGAAGGGCTGATATCCACAAAAAGAAAAAAGACAAAAACAACAAACCCTGGGAAGGCTGAGATCCACGCGAACCACAACAAGATGGTGAGCAACCCTCGGAAGGGCTGATATCCACAAAAAGAAAAAAGACAAAAAACAACAAACCCTGGGAAGGGCTGAGATCCACGCGAACCACAACAAGATGGTGAGCAACCCTGGGAAGGGCTGATATCCACAAAAAGAAAAAAGACAAAAAACAACAAACCCTGGGAAGGGCTGAGATCCACGCGAACCACAACAAGATGGTGAGCAACCCTGGGAAGGGCTGATATCCACAAAAAGAAAAAAGACAAAAAACAACAAACCCTGGGAAGGGCTGAGTTCCACGCGAACCACAACAAGATGGTGAGCAACCCTGGGAAGGGCTGATATCCACAAAAGGAAAAAAGACAAAAAACAACAAACCCTGGGAAGGGCTGAGATCCACGCGAACCACAACAAGATGGTGAGCAACCCTGGGAAAGGCGATATCTACAAAAAGAAAAAAGACGAAAAACAACAAACCCTGGGAAGGGCTGAGATCCACGCGAACCACAACAGGATGGTGAGCAACCCTAGGAAGGGCTGATATCCACAAAAAGAAAAAAGACAAAAAACAACAAACCCTGGGAAGGGCTGAGATCCACGCGAACCACAACAAGATGGCGAGCAACCCTGGGAAGGGCTGATATCCACAAAAGGAAAAAAGACAAAAAACAACAAACCCTGGGAAGGGCTGAGATCCACGCGAACCACAACAAGATGGTGAGCAACCCTGGGAAAGGCGATATCTACAAAAAGAAAAAAGACGAAAAACAACAAACCCTGGGAAGGGCTGAGATCCACGCGAACCACAACAGGATGGTGAGCAACCCTAGGAAGGGCTGATATCCACAACAAGAAAAAAGACAAAAAACAACAAACCCTGGGAAGGGCTGAGATCCAAACACTAACACCCTGGGAAGGGCTGATATCCAAACCACTAACACCTTGGGAAGGGCTGATATCCAAACAACTAACACCCTGGGAAGGGCCGAGATCCAAGATAACCAACCGGCGACGATAACCGGGGGTTACGAGATGGGTGTCCCGCGACAAAAACCGGCCCCGACAAGACAATCGACTGGCGACGATAACCGGCGATTACGAGATGGATGTCCGGCGACGAAAACCGGCTCCGACGAGATAACCAACCGGCGATGATAACCGGGGGTTACGAGATGGGTGTCCGGCGACGAAAACCGGCCCCGACAAGACAATCGACCGGCGACGATAACCGGCGATTACGAGATGGATGTCCGGCGACGAAAACCGGCTCCGACAAGATAACCAACCGGCGACGATAACCGGGGGTTACGAGATAGGTGACTGGCGTCGATACCCGGCCCCGACGAGACAATCGACCAGCGACGATAACCAGCGATTACGAGATGGATGTCCGGCGACGAAAACCGGCTCCGACAGGATAACCAACCGGCGACGATAACCGGGGGTTACGAGATGGGTGACCGGCGACGATACCCGACCCCGACGAGACAATTGACCGGCGACGATAACCGGCGATTACGAGATGGATGTCCGGCGACGAAAATCGGCTCCGACAAACGGTGACACCTGTAGAATCGTATCAAAAGACTGTACAGGGGTCATTTTTCATTTTAAATGTTGTGTCACATGCATTGAATAAGTGATAATTCTATACGTGATCCATGCAGGTTAGGTGTCAGGGTCCTAGCCTATCAGAGTCAAAAGCAATGGTTGTCAAGAACGATGTGCAGTGACAAACTCCAAGGATGCCCTTCAAAGCTAGTTAGGAGAACAACTTCCTTTGATGACAATGGGATGGAATAAGGTGATTACGAGAGGGGTGACCGGATACGAGACCCGGCACTCACAGGACAATCGACCGGATACGAGACCCGGCGATTACGAGACGAGCGACAGGTCAGGGATTGATGCATTGACACCTTTGCAAATGTTTTGCATGCTTTACATCTTGCGTTGCATCATAAGCTGTA
This sequence comes from Aralia elata, assembly GCA_034770075.1. Taxonomy (NCBI): domain Eukaryota; kingdom Viridiplantae; phylum Streptophyta; class Magnoliopsida; order Apiales; family Araliaceae; genus Aralia; species Aralia elata. The sequence goes on along the minus strand of CM068380.1, from coordinate 31,757,070 downwards.
TGTGTTGCATCATGTATGCACTGTCATTCTTATGCACCGTCATTCATGCATCAGGTGTCTATTTCTTTATCATGTTCATTTCATTTAACATTTCATAAACATGATAAAGAGGGGCAGCTGTAGACACCCAAATTTTGCACTTCCTATACTGACCATGACAGGAGGGCAAATTCGTCCATTGAACCGGTCTGCGAGAGCAAGGGATGGACAAGTACGAACACTCGACGCCACCGCGACGATTTACAATCGAAACCGACATGACAACAAGGCCGTCCGAAATGAGCATGCCTGAATGATGTGGCACGTCTCCCAGTGATTCTCGGACTGCAAAATACAAGCCTGTCGGTGAAAACCGACGTCACGACACGAGAAACGAGGTGCGGTTCGGAAAACGAGAAAATCAGCCCACCTAGCCGCGGATTGATCTGCGGCCAAACGATTAAAATAATGGTGGTGCGCACGGGACTCGAAACCAGGAAACCAGCTGAGTGCGATGGGGGGTGGCCAGCCAGCCGCAGATTAATAGTGAGAAATTGTACCCATTTTGTGAGATTACATATCATATATTTTCTACTCTATTCAATACACAAATTCATATATATTGTGGGGATTATTTGCAAGGTGAAAAAAAATCCTTTGTTTTAGCATTTTGTTTTACCATTTTTGTTAAGCTTTTGTCATCCGAATTATATTAAATGTAGTTGTTCTTGTATATTATTGTGAATCCTTGGATTGAGGGCTATTAGTGAGGGTTCCAAATGGAACGAAATTCCTCCTAATGTCCCGATGATATCCATTTGGTGAATTTTTAGCTCGTTGTAATGATGTATTGTGCATAGATTGTTTAGATTGCTATTTTTAGAATCTTGTAGGTGTGTAGCGATTTTGGATGTGAGCCTAGGAGCGCGACCCCGTGGTCCAAATCCGATGATGGACATCTATTGATATGTAATAAATTCGATGTATCTTTCATTGTAAATATGTAATCGTCGGGCCTTAAAACGACGCCAAGGCGAGAATCGTGTTTAAGGCCCCGAAATAGTGAAACTTGTGATCGTAGGCGTTTGGGGTTATTTTGATGGCTTACATGCCCATGAATAGCCCCAACGCATTTTAATGCTTGATTTGATTTATGAGACGAAATTGATTTCAAAACTAAACGATAAGATTTTCGTAAAATCAATCGAACTAGGTTATTAGAATCACGAGGCTAAAATTTGGGAATGCTAATGAACGTCGATTCCTATTTAACGAGAAAGCTAAAGAAAAATCATTTTTAAACATCACAAAAATGGTTTTATAAAATAAGAAATGTTTTATTAAATCTTTGTGCATAGGGTGAAAGAGATCCTAGAAGTTGCCCATCATTCTATTTACGAAAGCAACGTATAGATCTCGATTCCTATTTTGACGAAGGTTTAAAACTCTTGTTTTGCCAAAACGACACTTAATGAAAACCTTACAGTTTTGACAATTAAAATCAAACCTTTCTAATAAAGAATAAAGCTTTCTTGTATAAACCAAAGGACATTCTAAGGCATTATCAAAAGAAAACACGACTTTTCATAAAAAATCCAAATGATTCTTTCATACAAACTTACCACAACATCCACATAGGCACACACGCACACACACACGCGCATGCACACACATTTCATGAATTAAAGAATAGGAAAGCATCGAGATTGCGGTAACCGTGTTTCACGGAAGTCGGGGGGTGCCTAACACCTTCCCCTCGCTTAAGCAAGCCCCCGAACTCTATGAATCTCGGTTCGCAGACCAATTAATTCGGAGTCACATATGAGCCATCGATTTATAAAAAACGAAAACTCGGATGAGTTGGTACATCCATTTCAAATATACCAACTGGCGACTCTGGTTAATTGGCTCATCATAAAAACGATCTTTCAAAACCCCGTCGACACTCAAGCCGACCTTTTCCAAAAAATCACCTAATAAAAAGGCTAAAATCGGAAAGGGGCAACCTATCGCATTAAAGCGAAAAACCGGCGTCGACAATATTCATTGATAAAATGAAGTGATATTTTATCATGCATAACTTGGCTCGATGGATTTCCACAATCCACCTCCAGACATGATCACCAAATGAATCTCCGCGATCCATCACCTAGCGTACTCAATATGAGTTTATTACTAAGGTTATAATCTAGGTTTCGCATTCCTAAAGTTTATAGCCTACAACTTTGATACCAACCTGTGACACCCCCAAATTCAAGTACCAGTACCTCGAATCTGGTGCTCACGATAAAATACATCCATACACCTCTAAACAACATAAGTCAACTAATGCGGAATAAATAAACATATGTTGTTCATTACAAAAGGTTTACTACAGTCCCAAGGTCTATAACCTTAAATAAATACATCACAGAATACAATAATAATATAAAACGATTCCACGATTACATAACGGGATAGTACATATAACTATTCCGTAAGCTTTCCTTTGCCTTTGTCCGCCTTGGAACTCCCCGGCTTAACTGCAATAGGTTCATAATATAGCAAGGGTGAGTAACTACTTTGCTCAGCAAGTTTAAAATGAATAAGGGAGATATATCATGAATGAATGAGAATAATAATCGCATAGTTCAACAATTTAAGAACATTGAAAAAATAGCTGACGATATAATCAAAGTTCAAATGAAATGATGAATATTAATTATTTACTGCTGAGTGGTCCAATAGATCATGAACTATTTGGCCAAAGGATTAGTCATTCAACTAACCCTTTTAAACGCCTGGCCCGTCAATAGTACTCGAGGGGATCAGCCTCTCGTACCCTATGTATATGCATAACATTTAGCTCTGACTGCATTGGATAACTGACACATTAAAATCCCTTACATAAGGGTTGCTCTCTCAGTCCAAGAATCCGCACCAACAATCAGTTTGGATAGCTTTTAAAATAATAACCTGTACGTGTCTAGCCGAAACAAGTGACGTAGACTATTCCCTTAAACAGTTCATGAATGAAGAACTTAACGTTTCATAATCCAATAACAGATAATGAATTCAAATGCATAAGCTGCGAATATAAATAATTTATCCTTGATGTGGAATAATTAACAATAATTAATCCACTAATATAACTTGAAAGAAATAACTCGATTTGAGTCATGAAACTTGTAACAATATACAACATTTGTATGAAATAGGAAACTTGTAATAACATAGAATGATTGCTCAATAAATAAACAACTCGCACAATAACAAAAGTTGTACGGTTGAGAAAACTGGCTCAATGAATAAATTGAGTTAGGATAGGAAACTTGCACGATATTCAACATTTGTATAGGATAGGAAACCTGCTCAATGTAATTCGAGTAAGGTTAGGGAAACTTGCCTGCAGCGCTGCTACAATATTACAACACATGCTCCTTAATATCCTGCATATGTAAATACATATTCATATAACAATCAGTCACATAAAGTCTAGGTTAAAAATAAACGTTGCATCATTAAAACACATTGATTGCCCTACGACTACCCATAACTCTCTCGTACGAACTTCAAATTGGATGATTCCGGATGTTTTGGAAAGCTAAGATCAAAATCTACAACTTTCATTCTTTGAGTTTTGAGAGATTCGGACTGGATCATGGGTGTAATTGAGAAACAAGCAGCTGAAATGCCAAACTCACACCGAAAACGCATTGATCCCAAGGGCTTTTATTTCAATACCTACAAAACAACGTAAAAACACATAAAAGCATACAAAAACATATAAAAGTAATACAAAACTACATTACACAACAATAAGATGAAAACACATAAAACCAAACGAAATAGCTAAAGACTTATAAATTATCAAGGCTAAAAGTACCCAATTTATGTGTATAAGCTGCCTAGCTCGCCGGTGAGCTGGCGAGGGTCTAAGGGGGCAGCGCCCCCTGAAAACCAAATGTGAGTTGCATCCAGGTTACTCAATTTACACCTTAAGACAATACCAATTTGGTTGATATTTGGAAAACAATTAAGCATTTAGGGCTTAACAAAATATGCTTAGCTAACCTGTCTAATCATTTAGTACAAAGAAATATATATGTGTTGGACCCATTGAAAGGATTCATTAAGTCCGACCCGACCCGATCCAGTCTGATCGACCCGACCCAGGCTGGACACGGCACTAGCGCTGCAGCGCCAGGCCTTAGCACTGGACCTCACGCTGCGGCGTGAGTCCCATGTCTTCTCCATGACAGGGCTTCACGCTGCAGCGTGAGTAATGTGATAAAATTATGTAACTGCAAGTGTACAGTGTCAAATTGATGAACTGACAAGTACAGATCGAATCCACAGAGACTAGATTAATTTTAATGTATCCTTAATATCTATTTTAGGCGAATTAAAAATAAAGATTTAGAATCAATTAACTATACTTAAACTAACTAATAATAAGGAAGCAATCTAGGAATTCGAATCCATTAAATAATAAACATAACAAGTAATTCAATCTCTTCTATTTTTATAATTTAATTATGATTTTGATCTCCCTTCCCTTTAATTTAGTAATTTTATAATTAACGTGGGCAAGCATAGACTATGAAAATTTAAGGATTAACTGTAACCCATCAAAACTTCTTTGAGCAAGCATGGATTATGAAAAACTCATATCTTAACAATAATCTATCAAAACCTCTTAATTAATTTAAAATCACATAAGAACTATAAAACGAAGGTATTTCAATAACGAAACATGAAGGCGAAATCAATTAAACATAAAAACATAAATAATAGAAGAGATAAAAAATATTATCATGAATAATTATTTAATTTCATCTTCATCCTAGATTAAAGAAACTAGCTAGACATTAAAAATAAATAAACTAACTAAGATAAAGAAGAAGAACTAGAAAATTAAAATAAAAATAAGAAAACTCCCTTTGTTAATGATGAAGAAATAATTTAGTCTTACTTCTCCTCCTAATCTAAACTAGCACCCACTCTCTCTAAAACAAGAGACATATTTATAAGGAAAATAAATTTGTGCCCTAATTTACATTCATTGAACTTGGTCTCTTTTGTTCCTTTTTTTCCCTCTTCTTTCTTTCTTGATTTCAATCTCTACATGGTAATCTCCCAAAAGTCCTTTTCCATGTATGTTTTAACTTCCTAGTGGCAATCAACTTCTCAAAGATATCTTCTAGATTGATTTTCCTTTTTCTTGCTGGATTTGACTTGCACACCAAGATTGTTCCACCTCCTTCTTTTTCCTTGTAGAATTCTTCTTCGATATTTCCTTACATGAATAAGAGCATTAAATATTGCTTGATCACCAAGATTTTGACTTTATTGCAACAAAATATTAAATCCTACAAAATAAAATAAAACATATTAAATAAATAAACTAATATAATAAAAATGACAAAATTAGGGATAATAAAATGTATGAATTATGTGTTTATCAGTGAGCCTTAGAGCTTGGATCTCACGCTGCAGCGTGAGTCCCGGTCTATCTTGCCCCTCGCTGCAGCGTGAGCTGCAGGGCTTATGAGTGGCGCTGCGGTGCCATTCTGCAGTAGCCGGATTCTGGGTTTGTTCCCAGTTCGCGACTCCAACCTCCGGCCACTCCGACCTCCATAACTCCTTCAATACACAAGCAAATTGGTCCATTCTGGACTCTATGGACTCCTAACTTATGGGGCTACAACATATCAAAAATTTATAATTACTCATAAATATTAACATGGCCAAATCTTAAGCCAAAGTGCAAAGTTCATACTCTGTTCTTCGAGTTCTTGACAAGTTTTACAAAAATCATTACTACGAACTCGTTTTAACTCCTTTTTACTCCATTCCAACTGGGTTAGCTTCGTAACCCATGGAACTACAATACATAATAGGAAACAAAATTAACAAACATGAAATCATAGCTTTATAGTCCTCTAAAATGGTCCGAATGTCCAAAGTCCATGTTTTGTCCATTGTTCTTGCTCCATTAAGCCAAGGTAAGGATTTCTTGCATTTTTGTTCCACTTTAAAGGTATTAATAGCTTACATAACCTTTTAACAACATTTACAAAAAATCACAATAAACAAAAACACCAAGAATCGCCATAAATCTGACCCACAAGCTTAAGAGCTCAAAACTAAGAAAAACTTGAAAACTTAACAAGAAATCGAATGGAATGGATTTGATTGATTGTTTACCTCTGTAAATCCTTCCTACATGTGAAGGAAGCTTGTTAGGCTTGCTTGGCTTGAGTTTTTCTTGTTTGGACTCTCTTCTTCTTCCACCCGTGCCTTCTTCTTCTTCCTCCTTCCTTTTTCCGGCGACCTTCTTCTCTTTTTTCGGCGACTTCTTCCTCCTTTCTTTTCTACAGCTCTCTCTCTCTCTATCTGCTGAACTTAGCCAAGGAATGAAATGGGAGGGAATGAATTATTTGAGAGAAGTGGAGTAATTTTGGGAGAAAATGGGAGTGGGTTGGGTGCTCAATGTGGCTTGCCGGCAACTCCCTCTACTCTCTCATTTGATTTGTCTATATTGTTGGGTTGGTTCCCTCTTGGAGTAATAAGCCAAAATAAATACCCATATACACCAAAATTATATCCGAAAACTCCCATTTTTGTACCAAAACTAGAAAATAACTCAACCCAAAATTAAAATAGGTACTCCCACAAATTATTGGGATGCATAAAAATAATTATTATGGGATTTGTCCAAACATTCGGAACTCCTATATAACACATTTTGGATACAGATAAAATCACGTATCAGCTCAAACAAAATTTCTGACACTTGAAAAAATTATTCGTACGCATACACGTATTTATGAAATTTATTAACGTCAAAAAAGACACAAAAATATTATGACGTGAATAGTGTCTCGGGAAACGTGGCCCGTGAATAGTGATTTAGCGACGCTATGCGAAATCAATTATTCACTTAATCAAAACTAAAACATGTAAAATGTCATGCATTCACATAATCTAGGTTGTCACACAACCTTTAAACACGTAGCACAAATATGATATTAATAAAATATAATATATTCATTAATATTCAAAAATTCAAATTACAAGGAAATTTCAGAATTCTCGGTCGTTACAGAAAGCCTAAGCAATGGTTGATTTCAGATGTTCCCATCTGTAGAGTGGTTCCTTTTACTTTGGTGATCAGAACTCCGCCACCAGAAATAGCTTCTAGATAAACTCCTTCACAAGCTCGGAGTAGACTCTGGTGTTAGTCTCCAAACACTCAAGGAAACCAGCATTTGAATCAGCTTCAAAACATCTCTGAACTTCTTCTCTGCAGCACCGAACTTGTCGAAACTGACCTATTTTTCGGTAACGACATGTTAACTTTCCATTTGATTGGATTAAAACTGAAAAGATCATGAAAGTGTTTAAGTTTTCTGAAGTTCTTGAGAAACTAGGGTTTGAAAGCTCTAAAGGTTTGAAAGCTCAAAAATCAGATTGTAAATATAGAAGGGTAAAAGACAGATGAGAAATTTGAAATGACTTTATATTATTGTCCTCTATTTTTGCTGAGTGGGGCATGACAAGATGATATTGGTTGCACGTCGCTTCAGTTCTGCGTTTTTACAGCTGTGTTGCAGTAACTTTTTCTGTTTACGCGATTTACTTGAGCGTGAGCGATATACGCCTTTGAACTAACCGCCTTAATTTCTTCTATCGTAGAGTAACTTTTAACTCTACGATATTCCTTCAACTTAATGATCTACTCTGTGAACAGCTTCAAGTCTACGAACTTCCTCGAGTCTACGATTGTCTTCTCATTCTATGAACTGCCTTTATTCTGCGATCGTTGAATAGCTCTTCGAATGTGTCTCTCTTTAGGCAGCTCTACGATTCTTACCTGCACTAGTTAGTGGCCTCCAGAAACATAGTACTAAGGATGTAAATTAAGCATACTCATAACCTAGATTCGTCTAATGGCTTAGTAAACACATCTGCTAGCTGATTTTCAGTTGATATGAAATGTAAAGAGATATTTTCATTTTGTACATGATCTCTAATGAAGTGATATCTGATGTCTATATGTTTAGTCCTAGAATGTATGATAGGATTATAAGTAATTGAAATAGCACTAATATTATCACAAAATATGGGAATAAACTTGAAATCAAACCCATAGTCAGTTAGCTGGTTCTTCATCTATAAGATTTGAGCACAACAATTACCAGCAACAATATACTTAGCTTTTGCAATTGAAGTTGATACTGAGTTCTGCTTCTTGCTGAACTATGAGACAAGTCTGTTGCCTAAGAGTTGACAAGTCCCACTAGTGCTTTTCTTGTCAATCTTGCATCTTGCAAAATATGCATCTGAATATTCTATTAGATCAAAGGGAGACTCCTTGGGATACCACAGTCCCAAATATGGAGTACCTTTGAGATATTTGAAAATTCTTTTAACAGCTATAAGATGGGATTCCTTAAGATTAGCCTGAAATCTAGCACAAATATAAGTAAAGAACATAATATTTGGTCTATTAACAGTCAAATATAGGATAGAAACAATCATACCTCGGTATTGAGTAATATCAATACTTTTATCATTTTCATCTTTATTAAGTTTTGTTGCAAAAAGCCATAAGAGTTTTCATGGGAGTAGCTGATTCCATGCTATACTTCTTAAGTAGTTCCTTGATGTACTTGGTCTGGTTGATGAAGATCCCTTCATCAGTCTACTTCACTTGAAGTCCAAGGAAGTAATTCAACACACCCATCATGCTCATTTCAAACTTGTTTTGCATCAACTTGGCAAACATCTCCCATAATTTTTCGTTAGTAGAGCAGAAAATAATATAATCTACATAGATTTGGGAAAGTAGTATGCACACAAGCCAATCATATTTGATATGATGTAGCATATACTTTGTAATCTTATTCATTTATTAATAAAAGTATTAAAGGCATTTTACTTTATCTACATGGTGTTGTTATTTAATATGTTAATAACCCATAGTTTTAAGCAATATTTTTTGAATCATGATGATAATCATGCTAATGAGATCTAAATTCTTAAAAAGCTTAAAACTAAAATCGTTCCTAATCGTTGGATTACTAAAAGGGGATTAGTGAATGCAGATAGATTAGTACATACGTTGCTTGCTCTTAGGAAGAGGATGATTGATCTCATAATCATTTGTGTGGAGACACTAAAGCAAGTATGTAGGTGCTTATTGTAGAATAAGTTCACTGAATGTGACTCGCTAAGGAATACCTAATAGTGGACTCTCAAGAACAACATTGCATATCCATTTACTGAAGCTTTATCCAAACAGCAGGATGATCGTCACTTAGAGACAAAGGGTATTAGATACCATGACAATTGGCTTTAGTGCAAGTGCGATATTGAAAGTAGTATCCACACAAGCCAATCATATTTGATATGATGTAGCATATACTTTATAATCTTATTCGGTTGTTAAAGGCATTTTACATTATCTACATGGTGCTGTTATATTAAATGTGATAAACCCATAGTTATGAGCAATGCTTTTAGAATCATGATGGAGATCATGCTAATGAGATCTAAATTCAAGATAGCTCACAAACTAAAAATCATTCCTAATCGATGGATTACTAAAAAGAGGATTAGTGAATCCGGATAGATTAGTACATACGTTGCTTGTTCTTATGAAGAGGATGATTGATCTCATAATCATTTGTGTGGAGACACTAAAGCAAGTATGTAGGTGCTTATTAGAGAATAAGTTCAACGTGGCTCGCTAAGGAATACCTAATGGAGTTTTACTCGTCTGTCAATAGGAATTCCTCTAGTGATAGTAGTACAAGTGATCCTTGGACTTGAGATCATCACAGTATCTTGTGTGTGATGAGTTATACTTTGACATGTTCCTTAAGACCCTTTGGGTATATCAAAGGGTATGATTGGGTATAATAAGTTATACATAGAGATAGGTGAATGATCAACAAAGAATCTACCACTTCTAGTAAAAGGAGAGAAATGTCCTATGTGATTCGATAAATAACGACTCAGAAGTCTTTGGCCAAAGCAGAATGAAATTAGAAAGGAGTTTCTAATTTGCATTAATCAGAGTTGTGCATTTGAGAATCGAAATACATATAATTAAATAAAATAAGACTTGACAGTAATTCCATGTCTTATATTTAATTGGGACATTGTATGGTAGAAGGATTGAATTGTACGGTAACTATTTACTGAAAGGTTCTTTTGTGATTAATGTTGAAATCTATGTTATCTGGAAAGTCGTTGATCGCTAAGGGGGCTTACCCTTATTGTAGAATAAATATTATTTATTTAAATGAATTAAATAGTTTAATTTATTTATTTAAATAAGATTAGAATTGTTATAATTTATTTATTCACAACCGATTTAATATGGAGAACCTAAAGGGTCACACCGCAAAAGAAAAATATTTATTTAAGAAGTAAATGGCATAATTGTAATAATAAGTTAAGTGTATTTAATTTAATCTATGGGATAGAATAAATTAAATAGCTTAATATTTATTATTTGATATTTTGGAAATATTAAATATAAATTAATAAGAGGAGTCTTATTATTATTATTACAATTACTATTATTTAATTCCTAATAGGGATTGGGAATTAATTAATAGAAGTACTCTCTCATAAATTCCTAATTAGATTAGGAGTTTAATTAATTAAAGGAGTTTAATTAAAATAAAAATCTTAATCCTAAATAGTTTAGGAGGGTTCCCTATATCTATAAATAAGAGGAGTCTTATCATGATTTAGGGTTATATAATTTACATACTCTTCCATGAGAATTGGAGAGAGAGAGTACTTGCAATTTCTATAGAGATAGAAACTAGGGTTTTGCCAACACCCATCTTCTTGAATAACTATTATTCATTGGTGGATCACCTCTAGAGGCCAAACACTTGGGTGGCTAACGTTGATCAAAGGAAGGAATCCCATCGGTGAAATTCAAGGAGAACGCGAAGGAATTGGAGGTGAACTTGTACCCGAGGAAGCACGGTTCTACGAGGGTATAATTTCTTAATCTCTATCTCTTTCGTTAATTGATAATTAAACACAAGGAAAGATCATGGTGATGGTTTGTATGAAAAATTTTAAAATCTGTTTTATCGCGCTTCCGCACTATTTATGTAATTTGATTGCATGTTCGCGTTATATACAAACCTTTCAGTGGTATCAGAGCCTAACCTTGTGCTAATTATCGATTATGATTATTCCATGTGTGTATGATATGCAATTGGATCGAATTTTTGGGCATAACCAGTTTTTCCCTAAATCTGTTACGCGGTGCAGCTGCGCCCAAACCCAGAAAGGCGTTTCTAGAGTTCAGCGCAGCTGCGCCGGACGGCAAAATCCAGAAAAATAATTTATTCTTCAATTAAAATAAAATGGTTTATTTAATTGATATAAATTAAGAATAAATGAGTTTATTCATATATGGAATAGGATTCCATGTTTCCTAGAATAAAGGAGTTTGTTCACATATGGAATAGGATTCCATGTTTCCTAGAATAAAGGAGTTTATTCACATATGGAATAGGATTCCATGTTTCCTTAAAAATAAAGATGTTTATTTTGATAAGGAATAGGATTCAACATATTTTATTTTCCAAAAATTTTAAGTTAAAATAAAAGAGTTTGTTTTGAACTTGAAATTGGATTCCATGTTAATTGAAATAAAAGAGTTTATTTTGATTTGGAATTTGATTAAAAATAAAGGGTTTATTTTTATTCAAAATTGGATAAAATAAAATAAATTAGTTTATTATGATTTAAATTTTGATTAAAATAAAAGAATTTATTTTTTGTTTCAAAATTGAATTTCTAGTAAACTTTTAATTGCCCATTAATTGATATCAATGCATATATGGAATGGTTTTATTATTCATTAGATGAATGTTATTTATTGATACATATGGAGATATGTATGATAATAAATAGGGATTGATTATGGCCTATTGACCAATGTGTGATTGGATTTATTTTAGTGGATGCTTTAATGAATGGGTTTTTTATAAATAGGGTCTGCGTACCTCGTCTTCTCTAATTTTTCTTAATGTAAATTCTATCTCCCTTCTATGTACTTCCCCTTGACTGCTGATCAAGGTTTCTATTTATTGTAAATAGTTTATGTAATAGGTTTAGTTAGAATTACTTGAAGAATTGGAGACAAAGGAGCAAGAAGCGATTGAAGACCCGTTTGTAATGGAGCCCGGGTTTAAATGTAATAATTATATTTATTTTTTGTTCTTGCACCCTAGGTTTGACCTTTTGGTTCACTTGGTGGCTCTAGTGAACCAAACTAGAATAAAAGTCCATAATCAATCCGGGTAAAATACAGTATTCTATATGTGCATGCTTACTATATGTATATTATATATTATCCAACATGCTTCGCATGTTAAATAATATGACGCGTATTTTATATATATATGTGCATGCGCGCTAATCAAGATGTGACAAATAATAACAAACCCCTCAAAGAAATCATATTAAGTCCTAAGCGTTCAAAGATATTTAGAATATCGAACGTCGCCTTCTAGCATGGTAAAGCAATAGAGTATTAAATGTTTAATATGAGTTTGTTGTGTCACCACAAGACAAGTATTAAATATTTAAGATGTTGCTTTATCACATTTGATGCTTATACATAGACTGAACGATGCTGTTTTGTTGTGTCACCACAAGGACATTGTTTTTCTTTCGAATATATGGAAGTGCTAGGTTGGACTTAACTTGGATAATTTTGATTCGGATGTGTCACCACTTGATCAAAATAATCTAAGAGGCAAATTAAAAGGAGTTACATTGTGATGTAATTGATAATAGTTGTCTACCTATTTATTTATATATCGTTTGTTGTGTCACCACAAGGCTATATACATTTGAAATGGGATCCTTATTCTCACTAGCAAATCTTTAATTAGAATTGCCGAACTGTATATTGAGGGTAATATAGTTTGATAAAAATAGTGGGAGATACCAATTTAAAATAAAGACCTAATTTATTTTGGTAATTAATTAAAATGAATGTATGTTAAAATATTGTTAAATTACAAATTCATTTATAGAATTTTACGATGTCTATTCACTATCACTGCATAGCATATTAGATGCTAATTAATCGGACCATATTAAAAGGACTGGTTAAAGAATTTGAGAATAGTTCTCAAGGCTGAAAAGCTATCTTATGTCCTTAATATGCCTATCCCTGCAATGGTTGCAGACAATGCCTTAGAGGAAGAGATTGCTACTTTTAGAAAGTGGTAAGATGATGCACAGTTGGCTCAATGCATCATGCTCGCATCCATGAGTAACAAGCTTCAGCGTCAGCATGAAATTATGGATGCTCCTATTATACTCCTACACCTTCAAGGAGTTGAAGGGTGAGGAAAGTAGGACTATTAGATATCAGATATCTAAGGAGCTCTTCCGATCTAGAATAACCGATGGCACTACAGTATAGACAAATGTCCTAAAATGATCAATCTGATTGAACAATTGGGACAACTGGGTTTTAATGGATGGAGAGCTGATCCAAGATCTGATCTTGCAATCACTTTCGGACTCTTTTTCACAAATTGTTGTGAATTTCCACATGAATAAGCTATATGTCAGCCTGCCTGAGTTGCTTAAACATGTTGAAAACTGTAAAGAGTCACTTTTTAACCAAGAAAGACCAAGTCTTACTGGTAAATGATTCTTCCAGGAAGCGAAAGAGGGCCTAAGGATCTTCTTAAAAGAACAATTCAAAGAAGGTAAATGGAAAGGCAAAAACAAAGGACAATAAGAACAAGACTGATGCAGATAGCAAAGGAGTTTGCTTCCACTGCAATAAGCCTAGATACTGGAAAGGAAACCGTAAGGAGAATCTTACAGAGGCTAACCAGAAGAAGCTTAGTGAAGCTTCGGTTACAGATACATGTTTGTTCATGATTAAAAATAAATCTTTCTGTAAGTAAGGTTCTACTTGGGTATTGGATACCGGCTGTAGTTCTCACGTATGCAATCCAATGCAGAGACTAAGCAGAAGTAGAAAGCTAAACAAAGAGTAAGTAATCTTATGTGTGGGAATGGAGCAAAGGTTGTTACATTAACCATAGGAACTTATAGTTTAGCATTGCCTACGGGCAAGTCTATTAAGTTAATAAGTTGTTATTATATTCCAGTTCTCATTAGAAACATTAGAACTTTCGTTGTTGGACAATGAAGGTTCTAGTATTATATTTAAGAACAATTGTTGTTCTATTTATAATGATAATGTTTTGTTTGAAACTGAAAGATTACTTGATAGACTTTGTATACTTGACTTACATGAAAATTATTTTACAAATTAAACAAACTAATAAAAGAAAAGGAGATGGTCATTCAAAGAGTTGAATGTGTGTATTTGATGAAATATAAGTCTGAATTATTTGAAATGTTCAAAGAATTCAGAAGTGAAACAAATTGACAAAAGTATTAAGATTCTTTGATCAGATCGAAGAAAGAATACTTGTGCAATAAGTTTCTAGATCATCTCAAAATGGTATTTTCTCATAATAGACACCTCCTGATACGCAATAATTGATTAGTGTATCTAAAAAGAGAAATTGTACCTTGTTGGACATGGTGCAGTCCATAATGATTTTTACCGACATTCTAGTATCCATCTGGGGTTATACCCTAGAAACGGCTGCATATCTACAAAATAAGGTAACCTCAAAATTTGAGCCCAAGACTCTATAAAAGTTATGGATAGGAAGGATTCCTACTCTTAAGTATGTTAAGATAAGGGGTTGCCCAGCTTATGTGAAAAGGTTTCAAAGATAAGTTTGGGATAAAATCTGACAAGTGCAGACTTGTGGGATATCCTAAAGTAAGTTTAGGATATTATTACTATAATCCTACACGCTGCCTTCTTAGATAAAGGTGTTTATCATTGAAGGAGCTAGTGGGAGGGGTAATAGATTGTAGACACCCAAATTTTGCGTTCCTTGTACTAACCATGACAGGAGGGCAAAATCGTCAATTGAACCGGCTTGCGGGAGCGAAGGAATGGGCACAAGTGCGAGCGCCCGACACCACCGCAATGTTTTGGCGATCAAGGCTGACGTGACAATAAAGCCGTCCGAAGCAGGCATTCCCGAATGAGGCGGCACGTCTCCCAGAAATTCTCGGACTGCAGAATACGAGCCTGTCAGCGAAAACTGACGTTACGGCACGAAAATCGAGGCGTGGCACGAAAAACGAGAAAGTCAAACCGCCCAGCCGCGGATTGATCTGCGGCCAAATAGGGCGCCTTTTGAAAACACGGAACTCGAAACACGGAACTCGAAACCAGGCGAGTGGAAGGCAGGCGGCTGGCTTTGGCCAGCCTATTTCAGCCCAGTTTCGTGCAGCATACAGGGAGTTGAAGGTTTTTTGGAAGAAGAAAGGTTTCAGCAGCAGCCAAGCACGGAAATAGAGGAAAGAATAGCCAATTTTGAAATCAAATAGGAAGAAAAGAGAGAAAAAAAGAGAGAATTTAATTCTTTTGATTTTGATTGTATCAAATACACTCCTTATCCTATTCAAATACACAAGTTCACATCTATTTGAGATCAATTGCAAGGTGAAAATTTCTATTTGTTCTATTAATTCATGTCATATTGATTGGGTAAATTAGATGTAACTTTCATGTATCTTGTTGAACAATCATGGATTAGGGATTATTGGTGAGGGTTCCATCGGAACAAAATTCTTCCTAATAACCCGAGGACATCCAATTGATGAAATTTCTAGCTTGTTTATTGTGATTCATTGGGTGTAATTTATTTAGATTGTCATTTTCGGATATCATGGTGTATTAGATAAATCTGGGTTGGTTAGTTATGTAGTACTCATTTTGTGGGCATGTCGTAATCTCGTGTGAGCCTAGGAACGCGACCCCGTGGTTCAAATCCGATGATGGACGTTTTGATGGATGTAATAGATTCAAGATGTTCGTTTTTTGTAACATGTAACCGTCGGGCCTTAAAATGACGCCAAGGCGAGAATCGGGTTTAAGGCCCCGTAGTAGTGAAATATGTGATTGTTGGCGTTCGGGGATATTTTGATGGCTTACATGCCCGTGAATAGCCCCGACGCGTGTTTATGCTTGATTAGATTTCGTGACACCAAAATGATTCCAAAGGATTAAACGATAAAGATCTTTCTAAAATCAATCAACGTAGGATATTAGCATCACGAGGCTAAAAATTGGAAATGCTAACGAAAGTTGATTCCTATTCTACGAGAAAGCTAAAAAGAAGTTATTTTCAAATGTCACGAAAATGGGTTTTATAAAAGAAATTAAATGTTTTATTAAACCTTGATGTATAGGGCGAAAGAGATCCTAGAAATTGCCCATCATTTATGAAAGCAACGTATAAATCTCGATTCTTATTTTTGCTAAGGCTTAATAAACTCCTATTTTTGCCAAAACGTCACCTAATGAAAATCTCCTAGTTTTGACAATTAAAATCAAACCTTTTTCATAAAGCTTTCTCGTGTATGCCGAAAAGACATTCCGAAGCGTTCCCAAATTAAAGCACGACTTTCCCTAAACATCCAAATGATTCTCTCATACAAACTCACCCCAACATTCATATAAGTACACACACACACACACGCACGTATACACATTTCATGAATCGAAGGATAGGAAAGTATCAAGATTGCGGTAACCGTGTTTCACGGAAGTCGAGGAGTGCCTAACACCTTCCCCTCACTTAAGCAAGCCCCCGAACTCTATGAATCTCGATTCGTAGACCAATTAATTCTGAGTCACATATGAGCCAGCGATTTATAAAAAACGAAAACTCGGATGAGTTGGTACATCCATTTCAAATATACCAACTGGCGACTCTGGTTAATTGGCTCATCATAAAAAACGATCTTTCAAAATTCCGTCGACATTAATGCCGACCTTTTCCAAAAAATCATTTAATCAAGAGGCTAAAATTGGAAAAGACTAAAAAAGGACACACGAAGAGAAACCCGGCGTCGACAGCTGGCGACTCTGCTTGGGAGCGTTTGAGGGCTTAAGCCGCTTTCAAATCTTGATGCTATCTTCATGAATATGTGTGTGTGTGTGCGATATTGTGATCTTTTGTACGTTTTGTTGTGTGAATGTGTGTTTTGTCCAAATGAGTGAATATTTGAATGGAATTGCTTTACTTTTAAGTAATCATTTGCATACGGTGAGGACGATGAATGTGAATGTATGTTGAGAGAGTACCTCCTCCTGAGGCGAACCTGTCGGTTGCTTATTACTGGACTCGAAGGGGCTGCTCCCCGGAGATGGCTCAGGAAACGCACCACCCAAATCCGCTCCAATCGAAAGGGCTCAGACGAGTAGATTGCGAAGATTTGGGGACCTTCATGCCGAAAAACCCGTGAGAGTAACCCTAGGATAGGTCAGCCTCAGATTAACCCTACGCAGGAAAAGTTTCTTCATGCCTTTTTACATTGCACGCATAAATGTCATGATCTCATTCATATATGCCTCCCTTTTCGTCAAGAAGAAATTACTAACCTCTATCTTTTGCAGGGAACGGCTGGGGAGCTTAATAAAGCCATGTTTATCATTTGTCATTGCATTAGAGGACTACTAACTTTCTGTTTTACAGGGAAAGATTAAAAAACCCCACAACACAGAAGTTACAGCTTTAGCATGCATCCGCATTTTTATTCCCCACAACTAAACTTCGAACCTTGGTTTCTGTAGGATTGCTCCTCAAACCCGTTCGCAGTCTAAAAGGGCCCAAAACTCTATATCTGAAATGGCTGATATTCCATCTACCAATTCCGGTGCCATATCTAGGGAGGAATTTGATGACTTTAAGAAGCAGATGTTAGAAATGTCCATAATGCTAAGGGAGCAGTTGATGCCCAGACAGGAACCACCTAAGGAGGATCCACCTCAACTTAAGGGCGAGCCAGTCGTCCCAAAGGCCATTCCTGTACCAAACAAAACAGTGATTACTATCCCGGAAGAGGGAGATACAGATGACCTGCGGAAGAAAATGAGATAAATGGAGGAAACCATCCAATCTATGAAGGGCATAGGGTCCCTCGGCAGGGTTAACTATTCAGATTTATGTGTCTTCCCCGGAGCCAGATACCCGGAGAAATTTAAAATCCCCGAGTTTGAAAAATACAATGGGAAGGGGGACCCCTACACACACTTGAAAATATACATTGGAGAACTCGGGTCTTATGCCGAGGACGAAGGGTTGAGAATGCAGCTGTTCCAGAAAAGCTTAACGGGGGAGGCAAGAATTTGGTATGCCCGCCTTGACAACGCCCGAATCCACAACTGGGAGGAACTGGCCCATACCTTCTTAACCTAATACAGCTTTCAGGCCCAGATGGCCCTTGACAGGTACCAAATGACAAAAGTTAAGAAGCAACCTAGGGAATCCTTCAGGGAATATGTGCAACGATGGAGGGGCATGGCCGCACAGGTGAACCCCCCGATGAGCGAATCGGAGATGGTGATGACTTTTGTAGACATTCAGGAGGCACCGTATTATGAACGAGTCATTTCGGGGATTAGAAGACCCTTTGCTGAAATGATTAAACATGGAGAGATGGTAGATATGGGGTTGAAATCGGGTAAAATCCGGGATTTTACTGCTTTAGAAACTGCTGCCGAGCAAATACAGAATGGAAACTATGGCAGCACTTCCCGGAGGGTCCAAAAGAAGAAGGAAGAGGATGGCTCCCTCATCCTACAGGGGTCATCCAGAAAAATAGAAAGCCATCTTCCGGTACAGGTGCAGAGGGTAGGGCCATCCCGACAGCCAAACTTCACAGATCAAAGGGCAGAGGGGCGAAGGAGATATGAGGCCTCGCAAAATCGAGTATTCACCCCGCTCGGGGAGCCGCTTGAACGGGTATTAGCGGTATTAGTAGCCCAAAAGAAGATAGTTGGTTTGGCACCCCTGAGTGACCCGAAGGGTAGAAGGTTTGACCCGAGCAAGCGATGTGCATACCACTCCAGTTCCCCTGGCCATGATACACAAGACTGTTGGACGTTGAAGCATCGAATCCAAAACCTGATTGACAGAGGGGAAATTGTGGTGGAACAGCCAGACTCCCCGAATGTTAAGGCAAATCCCCTGCCAAGACATGATGGAGGGGGAGTCAATGCCACGGAGGCGAGTGAAGCTGGGGGGCCGCCAAGGTTGAACTATGTGCAGAAAATTGAGGAAATGATCAACATGATACATGATCATGGGAGTGCACGGGGAACACCCATCAGGTTGATAGGGGTAAGTACGAATAGCACGGAGGGACCGGTCAAGTTGACGGCTCCGAGGCCCATCATCCTTGCGGCAAGGCCGCAAATCCCTATCAGTAGTCTAAAGACTGTACCCTGGAATTATGGGGGAATGCCAGAGGAAACGGCCAGTTGTGCTTCTGTGACGACAAAGGGGAACCCCTTATATCTTCCCGGGCGAGTCCTTGAGAGCCAAAAGAGAAAAAATGAAGAGATTTTCGAGGAAAGGGCCATAGAATTTTTGAAAAGGATGGATCACCCGGAAACAAGGGGGATCCAGATTTTAAATGAGGAGTCAGCCCTAACATCAGTCATGGACTTGGTGTTGTCATCCAGTGAGCATTGTAAAACCCTGACGAAGGTTCTGGAGGAGGCATACGTGCCCAAGGAAATTAGTGAGGAAGGTTTCGGCCAGCTGGTGGGCCACCTATTGGAGAACGATGTAATATTCTTTACGGATGAGGACATACCCAAGGAGGGAAGGGGACACCGGAAACCGCTACATATTGCGGTAATCTCCTCGGGTTACATCATGAATGGGGTGCTGATTGATGGAGGGTCGGCACTGAATATCTGTCCCCTCAGTACATTGCAGAAGATGAACATCAATACCAAGTGCCTACGAGTCAGTCATGTGGTGGTGCGAGCTTTCGATGGTTCCCGGAGGGATACAATTGGAGAGATTGAATTACCGGTGGAGATAGGACCTTGTACTTTTGACATCTCTTTCCAAGTCCTTGACATCGCGGCCAGTTATAACCTATTATTGGGGAGGCCATGGATACACATGGCCGGGGCAGTTCCTTCCACGCTCCACCAACAAATCAAGCTAATCATCGATGGGAATCTGGTAACAATCTCGGCCGAATGTGATGACCCTTCTCCTCCCAGGAGTGGCCTACCAGTGATCAATGTGGATGAGTCGGCGGTACCTGCCAGCTTTCAAGCACTGGAGATTAGCACTCCCCAATCTAGATGCCTTGGAGCTCCAGCTATGAAACCTAGGGTCTCTCTAGAACTTACCTTTGTGGCAAAGGAAATGATAAAAATGAACTTCCAGCCTGGACAGGGGTTAGGAAGGAGCGGTCAAGGAATCACCGAGCCCATCCAACTACCACAGCAGATAGGCAAAGCAGGGTTGGGATATCGTGAAGGCGTAGCACAGAGACACCGGCAGGGTGCGGCTCCGATTCGGATGGCTGGCTTTCTGGTGACCAAGGTTAGCAGTGAGCAGGGGATTAGCGAGCCCGTGATTGAGGCTGGGGATGAAGAATTAACCCCCGTGAGTGATAGGTTGGCCAAAGGGGAAAGTTTCCTGCGGGAGGTCGCGAAGGAGTTTGAAACCAAGTGCTATATCCCCGGACAATCAACAAGCAGTAAGGAGGGGACGAATATTATCACACCACCGGGAGCCCAACAAGTTGTGCCTGTCATCGATTGGGCAGGGCTGATTATTCCTGGAGAAGATAGGAAGGAGGACTCAGGCGACGTATCCGTAATCATCGGGGAAGTGTCCGATGTGAGGCCCCCTTTTATCCAGCGCATTTCATCTGACCTGACCGTCGACAACTGGACCATGAAACCAGTAATATCCAAACAAGGGTAAAACCCGACATCAGGATGGTAGACCCCAGAGGATGGGGGAATGAAGAAGTTTATTTTTGTTGTTGTTTTATTTCTGCATAATTATGTTGTTTCTTCGTGTTATTTGAAAATGCGATCGGCGTGGAAAATGATTTATATATGACAAGTATTTTGTTTCGTGTCAGGTGTACCAATTTGAGTAATCCTTGCCTAACAAACGGTCTTTCAAATTTGAATGATGATTCTGATTTTGACATTGAGCTGGATTTCGATTTAATGGGCATTGAACAAGACGAGACAGATTACGACGACGCGCCTGACGAGATCAAAGGATGGGTCGAGGATAAACCCAAACCCAACTTGGACCAAACCGTCACCATTGATATTGGAACCCCTGACAAGCCAAAAGAACTCAAGATAGGGACGGACCTTACCCCCAGCCAGAAACCCGAAATGACTGAGTTGCTAAAACAATATGAGGATGTCTTTGCCTGGTCTCATGAGGATATGATCGGATTGTCCACCGACATTGTGGTACACCGATTACCCATCAAGGAGGGTTTCAGGCCTGTCAAACAAAAATTAAGAAAGTTGAAACCGGAGTGGAGCTTAAAAGTGAAGGAGGAGATCATCAAGCAGTTCAGGGCGGGAATCATTATGGTGTCCACTTACCCGGAATGGCTATCCAATGTAGTCCCAGTGGCTAAGCCTGGAGGAAAGGTGAGGGTATGTGTAGACTACAGAGATCTAAACAAGGCCAGTCTCAAGGATAACTTCCCGATGCCTTTCATACACATCCTGGTGGATAACACAGCCCAGTACGAAATGTACTCTTTTGTGGATTGTTTCGCGGGATATCATCAGATAATGGTGGCGGAAGAAGATCGGGAAAAGACCGCATTCATCACCCCTTGGGGCACTTTCTGCTATAGACGATTGGCTTTTGGCCTCACAAACGCGGGGGCTACTTATCAGAGAGCCATGATGGCCCTGTTCCACGATATGATGCATAAGGAGATAGAAGTCTACGTGGATGACATTATTGTGAAATCGAAGGTAGAATCTGATCATATAACCCATCTCAAAAAGCTATTCGATCGGCTCAGAAAGTATAATTTGAAGCTCAATCCAGCCAAGTGTGCTTTCGGAGTGCAGTCGGGTAAGCTCTTGGGATTCCTGGTTAGTGATCGGGGCATTGAGTTGGATCCAGCAAAGATTAAGGCCATTGTGGATATGCCGGCGCCTCACACAGAGAAGGAGATAAGAGGATTCCTCGGAAGGGTAAACTTCATCAGCCGTTTTATATCCCACTTGACGACTACATGTGAGCCCATTTTCAAACTGTTAAGAAAGGGGGCTTCCCAAGAATGGAATGAGCAATGTCAGAGGGCTTTTCAGACCATTAAAAAGCAACTGACGGAGGTACCAGTGCTGGTACCCCCGAAGGATGGGATCCCTCTGTTTATGTATATATCGGTTAATGCAATCGCGATGGGATGTATGTTGGGACAGAAGAATGAGGCTAGTAAGGAGCAGGCCATCTATTACCTCAGCAAAAGATTTAGCCAATGTGAGCAGAATTACACTCCCATCGAGAAGACCTGTTGTGCTCTGGCCTGGGCTGCAGGGAGATTACAGCACTACCTCCATGGGCATACGACGTACCTGATATCAAGAATGGATCCCCTGAAATATATTTTTGAAAGGCCCATGCTGAATTGTAGATTATCAAGATGGCAGTTAATCTTACAACAGTTTGACATGGTGTACGTGACCCAGAAGGCCATGAAAGGGCAGGGAATTACAGATCAGTTGGCGGAAACCCCGTCAGGAGGGATGGAGCCGTTAGAAACTCCTCTTCTGGGCGAGGATATATTTTGGGTATCGCACGAAAAATGTGATGACGAGGGACAGTTCTGGAAGCTGTATTTTGATGGTGCCATGAATGCCGAGGGGGCAGGAGCCGGAGCGGTCCTAGTCTCTATCACCGGAGAACAATACCCCGTGGCCACTAAACTGCATTTCAGCAATTCGAACAACACCGCTGAATACGAGGGATGTATCTTGGGACTCCGCTTGGCCCGCAACATGGGAGTGAAGAGACTAGCGGTGTTCGGGGATTCAGAATTGGTAATCAGACAGGCAATCGGGGTATACAACACTAAAGAGCTTCGGTTACTTCCATACCATCGTTGTGTCACCCAGCTGATGCAAGAGTTCGAAGATATCGCTTTCCGCCATATTCCCCAGGGACGGAATGACTTTGCCGATGCATTGGCAACTCTGGCTTCCTTAATCCACGTGATCAAGAGCAGGGACAGTCCACAGATTGAGATAGCCGTACAGAATGCCCCGGCATATGAGGAACATGTGGCAGTGTTATCAGACGAGGTGGTGTTTGACGAGGCAGCCCTGGTATCACGACATAAAGGAATATTTGAGAGATAGATCCATTCCCGACCAGGCGAGTCGAACTGAGAGGATGAGAATTCAAAAGATGGCGATGAAATTTTACCTGAGTGGGGATTCACTTTACAAAAGGGATGCTGGGTTGGGACTGTTGCAATGCGTAGATGAGACGCAGGCCCAAAGGATTATGAATGAAATCCATGGCGGAGTGTGTGGGCCACACATGAGTGGACCGATACTGGCCAAAAAGATCTTGAGGACAGGGCATTATTGGTTAACGTTGAAAGCCGATTGTGATGATCATGTCAAACGGTGTTACCAATGCCAGGCGCACGGTAATGTGATCCATACGCCTCCCAATGAACTGCACTGTATGACCTCCCCGTGGCCATTTTCAATGTGGGGAATGGATGTAATCAGACCAATAGAGCCCAAAGCAAGCAACGGACACCGATTCATTTTCGTCATGATCGATTACTTCACCAAGTGGGTAGAGGCAGCTTCTTTCCCCAAAGTAACTCAGGAGGTCTTCGTCAGCTTCATCAGGAATAATGTCATTTGCCGATATGGGCAACCTGAGGTTTTGGTCTCCGACAATGCCAAGAATTTAAACAACGCCCTCATGAAGGGACTGTGTGACCAGTTCAAGATCAAGCACCTCAATTCCGTCATTTACCGTCCTAAGATGAATGGGGTAGTGGAGGCTGCAAATAAGAACATCAAGAAGATCATGGCAAAAATGTCTGCTAATCATCGGGGATGGCCGGATCTGTTACCCCTCACCCTGCTGGCATACCGAACATCAACGCGTACTTCTACAGGGGCAACCCCTTACGCTTTGGTGTATGGAATGGAGGCCGTTCTACCAGTTGAGGTTGAGATGGCGTCCCTCAGAATAGTGATCGACGCTCAGATAGGCGAAGAGGATTGGATGCAAAGTCGATACGACCAATTGGCCCTAATTGATGAAAGGAGGGTGGCTGCCGTTTGGCATGGTCAACTATATCAACAGAGGATCTCTCGATCATACGACAAAAAGATAAGACTTCGAAAGTTCAAGGAAAATGATTTGGTGTTGAAAAGAGTCATGCCTTGTCAAGACGAAGCCAAGGGGAAGTTTGCCCCGAACTGGGAAGGGCCATTTGTGATTAAGAAAGTGCTATCCGGAGGAGCCCTCATATTACAAGGAATGGATGGTGAGGTATTTCCACAACCCCTCAATTCTGACTCGGTGAAGCGGTTCTACGCTTAAATCATCAGTTCCTTTTTTCCTTTGAGAGCGAACTACGTAGGACCTGATCTCCCGACTTGTGGGGGTACGTAGGCAGCCATCATGGCGCGGTCCGATCCATAAAAAAAATAATCCTTTCCCTAACCAAGACCAATTTTCAATAGCCAGATAAAACCTTCCTACACCCTCGAAACCTTCCCGAAGCCAGTTGCCTAACCAGCTTCATCCTAAAGGACATAACCCTGACCCAACCAAATAGTTATCCAAAATCTAAGATTCAATCCGATGAAATCAAAAGGTGTACGGCAATATCTGTCAAATCTCCATCAAGACTTGAGAAGAGAAAGAAGGCGAAATGTCAAAATCATGGTCAACTGGATAAAATAGGGATCCAATGAAAGGCAATGATACGACAAAAAGGGAAAAATGACTAAATTTAAATGCATGTCTATATATATAAGTCATTTTATTACAAGATTTCTCTTTCGATAACTGATGAAACTTACATAGTCTATGCAGGAAATAAAATAATCTATAAATCTGAAACTAGCTGAAGCAGGATGGACAAGGTGGTGGATAGATCTGAAGCATCAGCATCTCCTGCAATCTGCTGCCCCATCATATCAATACGATCCAGTAAAGCAGTGGCTCGGCTGACAGTCCCAAAATGAGCATCTACAACTGCCCTGGTCTGAAATACAATGGCCTCTCTGTCAGCAATGGCAGCGTCTCTAGCCCGAATGGCATCATTTCTCTCGACAAGAGCGGCATCCCTCTCGGCCTCAGCAGTAATCAGGGCCAGGCGGAGTTGGGTATCCTCAGTAACCCGACTTGGGGCAGAATCAGCTAAGATGGAGTGGTCTGTGGTATCCTCTGGGAAAATCACTCCGGAGTCATCAAGGGCCCCAGTCTGACTCAAACCAGCCGGATCCAAGTCTCCACGCAACCACTGCACGTAAGCAAATGTCTGGATGCGACAGCTCTCACTATATTCGGCGAGGATCCTGCAAGACCAAAGATCATATACCTGCAATAGATCCCTCTCTGTACGGGATGGTATAAGGAATCGGTATGCGGCTGCACCCGCGAAAGGGTGTAAATCCTGTGTCTGATCAAACTGCCCCATAACCGCCAGGGGATGATAAGTCGTCACGCCCTTCAAGCCAGCAATGGGGATGAAGTCCAGGTCAGGCACATGAGTCAAGAAGCTCATAAAGGAGCAATAGCCCGAGTAGACCAATAGATGAAAGGGATCCTCAATGACAGACAAAAATGATGTCCAGGAGGCCACATCAGTACAGCTCACGGGACGAAACGAAAACTGCGTGGTTATGTCATGGCTGAAGCAAAACCCTTGGCGACGGAAATGGCCGATGGGACTAAGATGACTCATGAACCACATATACAATAAGGTCGAGCTCCCTCTGAATACCCTGCCTCGGAAGGATTGACAGTATGAGGCTGACATATAGGTATCCGCCAATATCATGGGAAGGATGGTGTGATCCTCCTGAAGGGCTCGAACGGCCGCGACAACCCGCATGTCCAACTGATCAGGTCCTGCGGGCAAGTACAAAACTGAGACGACACAGGCCATCAGAACATCCACTCTCAAGGCATCCCAGCGCTCCTCGGACACAGAAAAATCACCGAGGAAAAGACGAAAACTGTCGGGTGAGCCAAATCGGTCAATCAAGAACTGAAGGGGAACCATATGGTCAGATGTGATCACCGGTAACAAGACAGCCCTCCGCAAACCGGTGAAAGTCAAGAATTGACGGCGCATGGAACCAACTGTAACCCTGGCACAAGGTCTACCCAAAGGCAAGCCGGTGAAATGAGCATACTCCTCGAGGGTGGGGGTCAGCTCTACCGTCCCTAACCTGAACACCTGACGGGCAGGCGCCCAATAGCTCAGAATACCATCCACAAAGCCCACTGGCACCTGAAAGGTTAATAAGGACCAAGAATGGCCCAAAAGACCATCTGCGATGACCCTGTCGGCCGACAATAAACTGTCCAACCAGCGAAGGAAACTGCCAACCAACCCTGTGGAAGGAATGAAATCCAAACGTACCACGGCATCTGAGGACGACATCTGTGGAAAAATAGTATCAAAAAGACTGTACAGTGGTCATTTTCTATCCATAAATAAGAAAAGCATGCATCATACAGTTAATAATAAAGCAAATGAAGTTCATAGAGATAAAAGAGAAATACTGTGCATGAATAAATAAATGAGTTCAGTACATAGTGCATAAAATGAAAAATAAGACTAAACAGGTACAGGTACAAAAGCCCTATCCTATCCTGATCTAAATAAAATCAATCTCGTCTATGAAAGCGGGATCCTCAAACTGGTCCCCCGGAGTCACCGAAGTCGAAGGCCCAAAGTTCATGTCGGGGATATATGGCTGCGCTGTGGCATCAGATGAGCTCGGGCCCGCATCATAACCAGCACCGTCAGGGTCGTAGGCATAAGCATCCTCTGGAGTCCGGCCCAACACCCGAAGATATAGAGACAACTGGTCTACCTGCCGGGTCAAGGTGGCGATCTGCTCAGCATAGGTAGGGCTCCGAACACAGGCTGCCCAGTCCGTCATCATCACTGAACCGGGGACCATATCCCCGAGGAAGAATGTGGCCCGGGTCTGAGGACCGATGGTGCGGGGCACCCACCAAGTACGGAAAGCATCACTCGTACTGGGACCCGTGGATAGCATCCGGCCGTCCTCCCCTGCAAGCATGATCTCCGAAGGCTGAGAATCCAGCGGCCAGGAGGTAGTGAAGGGAAGGGAATGCGGGATGCGGATCTCTCCAGTAACGCATCTGAATGCGCGCTCCCCCAGGTACATCACCCATCCTCCAACACTCTGCAAAGTGAGGCGACGGGTGGAAAGTGCGAACTCCGGGCCGGTAGGATACCCATCCGTGAACCCCACATCCAGATGCTCAGAAAGATAAGGCCTCTAGACGACCCCTGCAGCAGTGATCAGCTCCAGCTGAATGCGGCAGTGGGCAAAACTGCCAGACACTGGGACCTCCTCCAGGGTGCTGTGATGCCATCGCCGACCCCGAGGATAGGTGTCCAAGCCGAGGGTGGTGACGGGCCTCAGACAAGGAAGACGCTCGTAGGCCCAGAACTATTGAACAGAATAAGGCAGAGCATGAGTAACCAACCAAAGCAGAAAAGAGAAATGAAATGACGGGAAATACAATAAGAAAAAGGAAGAAAACCTCACTAGCAGGAAGTGATAAAATCCGAGCCAAGCATCTGTCTGGCCCTCCGAGCGTAGGCGCATACCGTGGAGGAAATAGGCAAAGGTGAATGACCCCCAGTCATAGTCACTGATGCGGTCCACGTCTCTGACCGCTCCTACGACGCTGAAATGAATGGTGGAGGAGTTGTTCCCCAGAAAACAACCCCTCATAATGGTCAGGAACAGGCGTCGTAGCAGAATGTCCCTAGTGCCCTGATCCGCTGGAATGGGCAGTGCGTACAGACCCCCGACAGCATCGACAGCCAAGGCACCGGATCGAATGCTACGGGCCTTGAAGACCCGGTCATCCGCCGCAAAGCCCAATAAAGCCCGGACCTCCGCTGGAGTAATGTCAAGATCCAGAGGGACGCGAGATCCAGTAAACTCAATGCCCGTGATGTACCTCTAGTCCCAGGGAGTCAACACAACCTCACAGTCCAGAAGGTGAAGGGACTGGGTCTGGTGAAACCATCTCTCGGATAAAGCCCGCATATAACCCCAGGGGCACTGACGGGGGATGATAGTGAAAAAGTGACGGAAGCCCCAAGAATCCACCATCGCCCGGTAGTCGCTGTGCAAAGTCGTGTAGAGGGAGTAGATGTTGAACCAGTTGCCCCTCGGCTGAGTAAACTCGGGCACCTGGGACAATCACCAATGGGTCAGTCCAGATAAAAGGAGAATTGAGAAATTGAGAATGAAGTAATAATGGAATTGAATATACCTCGTTAGCCACGAGAGATGCTGAGGGGTGACGACTGAGATTCCGACCCAATAGGTCGGGGATCTGCACAGGGGCGCCAGAGGGAGCAGGATGAGGAGATGGAGCCGGTGTGCTAGAGGATGGCCCCTCTGTCGCGACCTCCGGAGGAACAACCTCCTCGACGTCCGGATGATCGGGACGGATGACAGCCTCCGCCAAGCGGCAAGCTTGACGGGTCCAAGGAGGAACAGGGGCAGGTGCAGCCCTACGACGGCGAACACCCGAGGTCCGTGATGCAGAAGAGCTACTAGGAGCATCGGGATCCATAGCTGGAACAGAACAGGCCAAGAGGAAGGTAAGTTCCCTTTCGAATTATGTCACGAATATTCTAAATTCCTACCCTCATCATATAATTAATGCAACATGATGCATGTTTATGATATGTGCATTAAAAAAAAAATCGGCAGAGTTCCGTTTGTAAAATGGACATCCCAGGCATAAGCCAAACATGTTTTCCATCAATCCAAGCCTCAAACAGATCAAAATTGCATTCATATGTGTAATTACAGCATGTAAAGGACCATAATGCATGATTTTCTTTCAAAAAAGGAACAACAGATATGTGGGATTGCATCATGGGCATAAAATAGGACTCACACAGTTGATACATATTATGTATATGCAATAATACATAGCATAGCATTGTAAAGCATACATTTCTATCTCTAAACATGTAAATAGCAAATGTATAGCAAAACATTGACGAAATTGAAAAGTGAACGGTCAAAGTGTTACCTGTAGCGCGTAGAACGATCCTACCGGAGCGGTTTTTGCAGAAAAGTTGGAGAAATCGACAAAAGGCCTTTGCAAACGAGCAAAATCTCAAGAATCTATGTGGGGTACGAAGTTGAAAGTGACAGATCTGGAAGCGGCGAGCCGCTTAAGAAACCGATCTTGGCCGCAGATCTATCTGCGGCTGGCCGCAGATCAATCTGCGGCTGGCCGCATATCAATCTGCGGCTAGTCGCAGATCCATCTGCGGCTGGCCCTGGTGGGTCCCCTTGGTTCCCTTGCAGCCGTTTGATGTGTCTAGTGAAAATGAGATGGATGTCCGGCGACGAAAACCGGCTCCGACAAGATAACCAACTGGCGATGATAACCGGGGGTTACGAGATGGGTGACCGGCGACGATACCCGGCCCCGACAAGACAATCGACCGGGGACGATAACCGGCGATTACGAGATGGATGTTCGGCGACGAAAACCGGCTCCGACAAGATAACCAACCGGCGACGATAACCGGGGGTTACGAGATGGGTGACCGGTGACGATACCCGGCCCCGACGAGACAATTGACCGGCGACGATAACCGGCGATTACGAGATGGATGTCCGGCGACGAAAACCGGCTCCGACAAGACAATCGACCGGCGACGATAACCGGCGATTACGAGATGGATGTCCGGCGACGAAAACCGGCTCCGACAAGATAACCAACCGGCGACGATAGCCGGGGGTTACGAGATGGGTGACCGGCGACGATACCCGGCCCCGACGAGACAATCGACCGGCGACGATAACCGGCGATTACGAGATGGATGTCCGGCGATAAAAATCGGCTCCGACAAGATAACCAACCGGCGACGATAACCGGGGGTTACGAGGTGGGTGACCGGCGACGATACCCGGCCCCGACGAGACAATCGACCGGCGACGATAACCGGCGATTACGAGATGGATGTCCGGCGACGAAAACCGGCTCCGACAAGATAACCAACCGGCGACGATAACTGGGGGTTACGAGATGGGTGACCGGCGACGATACCCGGCCCCGACGAGACAATCGACCGGCGACGATAACCGGCGATTACGAGATGGATGTCTGGCGACGAAAACCGGCTCCAACAAGATAACCAACCGGCGACGATAACCGGGGGTTACGAGATGGGTGACCGGCGACGATACCCGGCCCCAACGAGACAATCGACCGACGACGATAACCGGCGATTACGAGATGGATGTCCGGCGACGAAAACCGGCTCCGACAAGATAACCAACCGGCGACGATAACCGGGGGTTACGAGATGGGTGACCGGCAACGATACCCGGCCCCGACGAGGCGATCATCAGCCTCAATACCCTTTTCTGAATGATTTGCATCAATTGCATCTTGCGTTGCATCATAAATCATATGTGTTGTATCACGTATGCATTGTCATCCTTGTGTACTGTCATTCATGCATCGAGTGTCTATTCTTTATCCTGTTCATTTCATTAAACATTACATTAACATGATAAAGAGGGGCAGCTGTAGACACCCAAATTTTGCGTTCCTTGTACTAACCATGACAGGAGGGCAAAATCGTCAATTGAACCGGCTTGCGGGAGCGAAGGAATGGGCACAAGTGCGGGCGCCCGACACCACCGCAATGTTTTGGCGACCAAAGCTGACGTGACAATAAAGCCGTCCGAAGCAGGCATTCCCGAATGAGGCGGCACGTCTCCCGGAAATTCCCGGACTGCAGAATACGAGCCTGTCAGCGAAAACCGACGTTACGGCATGAAAATCGAGGCGTGGCACGAAAAACGAGAAAGTCAAACCGCCCAGCCGCGGATTGATCTGCGGCCAAATAGGGCGCCTTTTGAAAACACGGAACTCGAAACACGGAACTCGAAACCAGGCGAGTGGAAGGCAGGCGGCTGGCTTTGGCCAGCCTATTTCAGCCCAGTTTCGTGCAGCATACAGGGAGTTGAAGGTTTTTTGGAAGAAGAAAGGTTTCAGCAGCAGCCAAACACGGAAATAGAGGAAAGAATAGCCAATTTTGAAATCAAATAGGAAGAAAAGAGAGAAAAAAAGAGAGAATTTAATTCTTTTGATTTTGATTGTATCAAATACACTCCTTATCCTATTCAAATACACAAGTTCACATCCATTTGAGATCAATTGCAAGGTGAAAATTTCTATTTGTTCTAGCAATTCATGTCATATTGATTGGGTAAATTAGATGTAACTTTCATGTATCTTGTTGAACAATCATGGATTAGGGATTATTGGTGAGGGTTCCATCGGAACAAAATTCTTCCTAATAACCCGAGGACATCCAATTGATGAAATTTCTAGCTTGTTTATTGTGATTCATTGGGTGTAATTTATTTAGATTGTCATTTTCGGATATCATGGTGTATTAGATAAATCTGGGTTGGTTGTACTCATTTTGTGGGCATGTCGTAATCTCGTGTGAGCCTAGGAACGCGACCACGTGGTTCAAATCCGATGATGGACGTTTTGATGGATGTAATAGATTCAAGATGTTCGTTTTTTGTAACATGTAACCGTCGGGCCTTAAAACGACGCCAAGGCGAGAATCGGGTTTAAGGCCCCGTAGTAGTGAAATATGTGATTGTTGGTGTTCGGGGATATTTTGATGGCTTACATGCCCGTGAATAGCCCCGACGCGTGTTTATGCTTGATTAGATTTCGTGACGCCAAAATGATTCCAAAGGATTAAACGATAAAGATCTTTCTAAAATCAATCAACGTAGGATATTAGCATCACGAGGCTAAAAATTGGAAATGCTAACGAAAGTTGATTCCTATTCTACAAGAAAGCTAAAAAGAAGTTATTTTCAAATGTCACGAAAATGGGTTTTATAAAATAAATTAAATGTTTTATTAAACCTTGATGTATAGGGCGAAAGAGATCCTAGAAATTGCCCATCATTTATGAAAGCAACGTATAAATCTCGATTCCTATTTTTGCTAAGGCTTAATAAACTCCTATTTTTGCCAAAACGTCACCTAATGAAAATCTCCTAGTTTTGACAATTAAAATCAAACCTTTTTCATAAAGCTTTCTCGTGTATGCCGAAAAGACATTCCGAAGCGTTCCCAAATTAAAGCACGACTTTCCCTAAAAATCCAAATGATTCTCTCATACAAACTCACCCCAACATTCATATAGGTACACACACACACTCGCACGTATACACATTTCATGAATCGAAGGATAGGAAAGTATCAAGATTGCGGTAATCGTGTTTCACGGAAGTCGAGGGGTGCCTAACACCTTCCCCTCACTTAAGCAAGCCCCCGAACTCTATGAATCTCGATTCGCAGACCAATTAATTCGGAGTCACATATGAGCCAGCGATTTATAAAAAATGAAAACTCGGATGAGTTGGTACATCCATTTCAAATATACCAACTGGCGACTCTGGTTAATTGGCTCATCATAAAAAACGATCTTTCAAAATCCCGTCGATATTAATGCCGACCTTTTCCAAAAAATCATTTAATCAAGAGGCTAAAATTGGAAAAGACTAAAAAAGGACACACGAAGAGAAACTCGGCGTCGACATAGATCTTGAAGGAGTTCAAGAACCACAAAGCACTTTAAGTCGAACCGAGGAACCTGTAGATAGACCTATTGTACCACAACCGAATCATAAATCTGGAAAAGTACCGAAGATACCTGGGAGGTATGGATTCATCATAGAGGATGATGATGAGGTACGCATCATAGAGGATGATGATCCAGTTATATACGATGAGGCTATGAGTAGAAGACACTCAGAGAAATGGTAGATGACTATAAAATCCAAAATGGACTCCATGTAAGAGAACCAAGTATAGACTCTGGTTACTCCACAAAAGGGCATAGTGCCTAGAATGTGAATATGGATCTTTAAGAGAAAGACTAGGGCAAATGGCAAGGTAGAGACCTATAAGACCAGACCTGTTTAAAAGGTTTTTCAAGTCAAGGAGTTGACTGTGATAAAATCTTATTACCGGTAATGCTCAAGTCCATTTGGATTTTGCTTGTGATTGCAGCTTATTACGAAATCTGGCAAAATGGATGTGGATACGTCTTTCCTCAATGAAGACTTGAGGAGAATGTATGTATGATACAACCAGAGAAATTTGTTTCAAAGGTTGAAGCAAATCGTGTTTTAAGCTACAATGATCCATTGATGGATTGAAGCAAGCTTCTCAAAGATGAAACATTCGTTTTGATGAGACAATCAAAAGAGTTTAATTTTATCAAAATCGAGAATGAACCTAGTGTGTACAAAAGGGTCAGTGGGAGCGCTGTGACATTCCTAGTATTATATGTTGATATACTATTGATAAGGAATAACACACCAATGCTACAATCAGTAAAGATAAAATTGTCTAAACATTCCTCCATGAATGACTTGGGAGGAGCATCCTATAAATTGGGGATATAAATCTATATAGATAGATTTAAAAGGATGTTCGGCTTGACCCAAGGAACATATATTCATTTGATGCTAAAGGCGTTTAGCATGGCAAACTCCAAGAGAGGTCTCATGATGATGAGCCATAGAGTGAATCTCTCTAAAATTGTCTCCAATTGAAAGAGAGATCGCATGAGTTATTATCATGTATGCAATGAATATACTAGGCCTGATGTTGATCAGTCATATTCTAGAGAAGATCACTGTAAGACAATGATAAACATCTTTAAGTACTTAACCGGTATTGAAGATGTAATACTAATTCACGGTAGGTCTGAATTAAAACTAGAGGGCTAAACAAACTCAAGGTTTTCAAACTGACCAAGACGATAACAAATCCACTTTATGGTAAAACGTTACCTTGAAAGGTAGTGCAGTGAATTGGAAAAGTTTCAAACAGCAAAGAGTTGCTGGTTTAGTGACAAAGACAAAGTATATAGCTGTAAATGAAACTGCAAGTTGATTGTTTGGATGAAAAGTTCATCACGGAACTAGGAATAGTTCCCAAGTCTCATCTTGGATTCAAACATGTGTTGCGACACTTTCATTTGATTAGTGGAATCATTGAAAGAAAAGAAGTCACTATAGAGATAGTGGACTCTCAAGAACAACATTGCATATCCATTTACTGAAACTTTATCCAAACAGCAGGATGATCGTCACTTAGAGAAAAAGGGTATTAGATACCATGACGATTGGCTTTAGTGCAAGTGGGAGATTGAAAGTAGTATGCACACAAGCCAATCATATTTGATATGATGTAGCATATACTTTGTAATCTTATTCGGTTGTTAAAG
The DNA here is from genome assembly GCA_034770075.1 of Aralia elata. Taxonomy (NCBI): domain Eukaryota; kingdom Viridiplantae; phylum Streptophyta; class Magnoliopsida; order Apiales; family Araliaceae; genus Aralia; species Aralia elata. The sequence continues at coordinate 31,722,570 of CM068380.1, read as the reverse complement.
GCATTTTACATTATCTACATGGTGCTGTTATATTAAATGTGATAAATCCATAGTTATGAGCAATGCTTTTAGAATCATGATGGAGATCATGCTAACGAGATCTAAATTCAAGATAGCTCACAAACTAAAAATCATTACTAATCGATGGATTACTAAAAAGGGAATTAGTGAATCCGGATAGATTAGTACATACGTTGTTTGCTCTTATAAAGAGGATGATTGATCTCATAATCATTTGTGTGGACACACTAAAGCAAGTATGTAGGTGCTTATTAGAGAATAAGTTCACTGAACGTGGCTCGCTAAGAAATACCTAATGGAGTTTTACTCGTCTGTCAATAGGAATTCCTCTAGTGATAGTAGTACAAGTGATCCTTGGACTTGAGATCATCATAGTATCTTGTGTGTGATGAGTTATACTTTGACATGTTCCTTAAGACCCTTTGGGTATATCAAAGGGTATGATTGGGTATAATAAGTTATACATGGAGATAGGTGAATGATCAACAAAGAATCTACCACTTCTAGTAAAAGGAGAGAATGTCCTATGTGATTCGATAAATGACGACTCAGAAGTCTTTGACCAAAGCAAAATGAAATTAGAAAGGAGTTTCTAATTTGCATTAATCAAAGTTGTGCATTTGAGAATCGAAATACATATAATTAAATAAAATAAGACTTGACAGTAATTCCATGTCTTATATTTAATTGGGACATTGTATGGTAGAATGATTGAATTGTACGGTAACTATTCACAGAAAGGTTCTTTTGTGATTAATGTTGAAATCTATATTATCTGGAAAGTCGTTGATCGCTAAGGGGGCTTACCCTTATTGTAGAATAAATATTATTTATTTAAATGAATTAAATAGTTTAATTTATTTATTTAAATAAGATTAGAATTGTTCTAATTTATTTATTCACAACTAGTTTAATATGGAGAACCTAAAGGGTCACACCGCAAAAGAAAAATATTTATTTAAGAAGTAAATGGCATAATTGTAATAATAAGTTAAGTGTATTTAATTTAATCTATGGGATAGAATAAATTAAATAACTTAATATTTATTATTTGATATTTTGGAAATATTAAATATAAATTAATAAGAGGAGTCTTATTATTATTATTACAATTACTATTATTTAATTCCTAATAGGGATTGGGAATTAATTAATAGAACTACTCTCTCATAAATTCCTAATTGGATTAGGAGTTTAATTAATTAAAAGAGTTTAATTAAAATAAAAATCCTAATCCTAAATAGTTTAGGAGGGTTCCCTATATCTATAAATAAGAGGAGTCTTATCATGATTTAGGGTTAGATAATTTACATACTCTTCTATGAGAATTGGAGAGAGAGAGTACTTGTAATTTCTATAGAGATAGAAACTAGGGTTTTGCCAACACCCATTTTCTTGAATAACTATTATTCCTTGGTGGATCACCTCTAGAGGCCAAACACTTGGGTGGCTAACGTTGATCAAAGGAAGGAATCCCATCGGTGAAATTCAAGGAGAACGCGAAGGCATTGGAGGTGAACTTGTACCCGAGAAAGCACGGTTCTACGAGGGTACAATTTCTTAATCTCTATCTCTTTCGTTAATTGATAATTGAACACAAGGAAAGATCATGCTGATGGTTTGTATGAAAAATTTTAAAATCCGTTTTATCGCGCTTCCGCACTATTTATGTAATTTGATTGCATGTTCGCGCTATATACAAACTTTTCAGCGCGGCCGCGCCGCTTCCGATTCATTCTGAAGTGCGGCCACGCCCGAACCGAGAAATCGTTTCTGGGGGTGCAGCGCGGCCGCGCCGCTCCTAGTTCATTTTGGAGCGCGGCCGCGCCGGTCTGCAGAGTTTAATTTTTTTTTTCTTCAATTAACATAAATGGTTTATTTAATTGAAATAAGTTTAAAATAAAGATGTTTATTTTATCTGGAATAGGATTCCAGGTTGCTAAAATTAAAGTGTTTAATTTTGATTTGGCTTGTTGATTAAAATAAAAGAGTTTATTTTGTTTCAAAACTAAATATTAGCAAACTTTTTGCCCATTAAATGATATCAATACATATATGAAATGGTTTTATTATTCATGAGATGAATGTTATTTATTGATACATATGGAGATATGTGTGATAATAAATAGGGATTGATTATGGACTATTGACTAATGTGTGATTGGATTTATTTTAGAGGATGCTTGAATGAATGGGTTTTTATAAATGGGGTCTGCGTACCTCGTCTTCTCTAGTTTTTCTTGATGTAAATTTTATCTTCCTCTTATGTACTTCCCCTTGACTGCTGATCAAGGTTTTTATTCATAGTAAATAGTTTATGTAATAGGATTAGCTAGAATTAATTTTGAAGAAATGGAGACAAAGGAGCAAGGAGCTCTTGAAGAAATGTAATAGAGCCCAGGATATGAATGTAATACTTATTTTTAAATTCAGTTTTTGCACCCTAGATTTGACCTTTTGGTTCACTTGGTGGCTCTAGTGAACCAAATTAGAATAAAAGTCCATAATCAATCCGGGTAGAATATAATATTCTATATGTGCATGCTTAATATATATATATATATATATATATATATATATATTATATATTATCCAACATGCTTCGCATGCTAAATTGAAAGTAGTATGCACACAAGCCAATCATATTTGATATGATGCAGCATATACTTTGTAATCTTATTCATTTATTAATAAAAGAATTGATTTTCTTAAAAATGCATTTTACATTAACTACATAGTGCTGTTGAATTAAATGTGATAAACCCATAGTTTTGATCAATTCTTTTAGAATCTAAATTCAAGATAGCTCACAAACAAAAATTGTTCGTAATCGTTGGATTACTAAATTGGGGATTAGTGAATCCGAATAGATTAGTACATATGTTGCTTGCTCTTAAGAAGAGGATGATTGATCTCATAATTATTTGTGTGGGGACACTAAAGCAAGTATGTAGGTGCTTATTGGAGAATAAGTTCACTAAACGTGGCTCGCTAAGGAATACCTAATGGAGTTTTACTCGCCTGTCAATAGGAATTCATCTAGTGGTAGTAGTACAAGTGATCCTTGGACTTGAGATCATCATAGTATCTTGTGTATGATGAGTTATGCTTTGACATGTCCCTTAAGACCTTTAGGGTATATCAAAGGGTATGATTGGGTATAATAAGTTGTACATGGAGATAGGTGAATGATCAATAAAGAATCTACGACGTCTAGTAAAAGATGTGAATGTCATATGTGATTCGATAAATGACAACTCAGTAGTCCTTGGCCAAGGCAGAATGAAATTAGGAAGGAGTTTCTAATTTACATTATTTAGAGTTGTGCATTTTGGAATCGAAATACATATAATTAAATAAAATAAGACTTGACAGTAAATCCATGTCTTATATTTAATTGGGACATTGTATGGTAGAAGGATTGAATTGTGCGGTAACTATTCACTGAAAGGTTCTTTTGTGATTAATGTTGAAATCTATATTATCTGAAAAGTCGTTGATCGCTAAGGGGGCTTACCCTTATTGTAGAATAAATATTATTTATTTAAATGAATTAAATGGTTTAATTTATTTATTTAAATAAGATTAGAATTGTTCTAATTGATTTATTCACAACCAGTTTAATATGAAGAACCTAAAGGGTCACACCGCAAAAGGAAAAATATTTATTTAAGAAGTAAATAGCATAATTGTAATAATAAGTTAAGTGTATTTAATTTAATCTATGGAGATAGAATAAATTAAATAGCTTAATATTTATTATTTAATATTTTGGAAATATTAAATATAAATGAATAAGAGGAGTCTTATTATTACTATTACTATTACTATTATTTAATTCCTAATAGGGATTGGGAATTAATTAATATAAGTACTCTCTCATGAATTCCTAATTGGATTAGGAGCATAATTAATTAAAGGAGTTTAATTATAATAGAAACCCTAATCTTAAATAATTTAGGGAAGGGTTTTTCCTACATCTATAAATAAGAAGAGTCTTATCATAGATTAGGGTTACACACTCTTGCATTAGATTGTGGAGAGTACTTACAATTTCTATAGAGATAGAAACTAGGGTTTTGCCAACACCCAACTTCTTGAATACCTATTCTTCCTTGGTGGATCACCTCTAGAGGCCAAACACTTGGGTGGCTAACGTTGATTAAGCAAAGGAATTTAATCGGTGGAATTCGAGGAGAACACGAGGGACTAGGAGTTGAACTTGTACCCGAGGAAGCTTTGTTCTACGAGGGTATAATTCTTATTCTCTTTCTCTTTCGTTTATATCGTTAATTGAGCACATAGATTGATCATGGTGATGGTTTGTATTAAAATTTTAAAATCTGATTTTATCACGCTTCCGCCCTATTTATGTAATTTGATTGCATGCTTGCGTTATATACAAACCTAACAGTAGTATCAGAGACTAATCTTGTGCTAATTATCGATTTTGATGATTCCATGTGTGTATGGTATGCGATTGGATCGAAATTTTTGGGCAGATTCCGTTTTTTTTTTCTGAAACTGCTACGCGGCGCAGCTGCGCCGGCTCTAGTTCATTCTGGAGCGCAGCTGCGCCCAAACCCAGAAAAACATTTTCTGGGATTCAGCGCAGCTGCGCCATTTCTCAATTCATTCTGGGCGCAGCTGCGCCGGACAACAGAATCCGAAAAAAATATTTTTCCTTCAATTGAAATAAATGGTTTATTTAATTGATATAAGTTTAAAATAAAGATGTTTATTTTATCTGGAATAGGATTTCAGATTGCTAAAATTAAAGGAGTTTAATTTGGATTTGGTTTTTGATTAAAATAAAAGAGTTTATTTTGTTTCAAAACTAAATATTAGCAAAACTTTTGCCCATTAATTGATATCAATGCATATATTGAATGGTTTTATTATTCATGAGATGAATGTTATTTATTGATACATATAGAGATATGTATGATAATAAATAGGGATTGATTATGGACTATTGACCAATGTGTGATTGGATTTATTTTAGTGGATGCTTGAATGTATGGGTTTTTATAAATGGGGTCTGCGTACCTCGTCTTCTCTAATTTTTCTTAATGTAAATTCTATCCCCCTCTTATGTACTTCCCCTTGACTGCTGATCAAGGTTTCTATTTATTGTAAATAGTTTATGTAATAGGACTAGTTAGAATTAATTTTGAAGAATTGGAGGCAAAGGAGCAAGGAGCGCTTGAAGACCCATTTGTATTGGAGCCCGGGTTTAAATGTAATAGTTATATTTAAATTTTATTCATGCACCCTAGGTTTGACCTTTTGGTTCACTTGGTGGCTCTAGTGAACCAAGCTAGAATAAAAGTCCATAATCAATCCGGGTAGACTATAGTATTCTATATGTGCATGATTACTATATATATATTATATATTATACAACATGCTTCGCATGTTAAATAATATGACGCGTATTTTATATATATATGTGTATGCGCGCTAAACAAGATGAGACTAATAATAATAAACTCCTCAAAGAAATCATATTAAGTCCTAAGCATTCAAAGATATTTTGAATATCGAACGTCGCCTTCTAGCATGATAAAGCAATAGAGTATTAAATGTTTAATATGAGTTTGTTGTGTCACCACAAGGTATGTATTAAATATTTAAGATGTTGCTTTATCACATTTGATGCTTATAAATAGACTGAACGATGCTGTTTTGTTGTGTCACCACAAGGACAGTGTTTTTCTTTCGAATATATGGAAGTGCTAGGTTGGACTTAACTTGGATAATTTTGATTCAGATGTGTCACCACTTGATCAAAATAATCTAAGAGGCAAAATGCAAGGAGTTACATAGTGATGTAATTGACAATAGTTGTCTACCTATTTATTTATATATCGTTTGTTGTGTCACCACAAGGCTATATATATTTGAAATGGGATTCTTAGTCTCACTAGCAAATCTTTAATTAGAATTGCCGAACTATATAATGAGGGTAATATAGTTTGATGAAAATAGTGGGAGATACCAATTTAAATAAAGACCTAATTTATTTTGGTAATTAATTAAATGAATGAATACTAAAATGTTGTCTATTTTCACATGCAGAATTTAAAAATGTCAAACTCACTATCACTGCGTAGCATACTTGATGCTATCAAACTGACCGGACCGAATTACACGGACTGGTTAAGGAATCTGAGAATTGTTCTCACTGCTGAAAAGATTTCTTATGTCCTAAATTCGCCAGTCCCTGCAAATGTTGCAGAAACAACCTCTGAGGAAGAGATTGCTACTTTCAGAAAGTGGCAAGATGATGCAATCCTGGCTCAATGCATCATGCTCGCGTCCATGAGTAACGAGCTTCAACGTCAGCATTAAACTATGGATGCTCCTACTATATTGTTGCACCTCAAAGAGTTGTATGGTGAGCAAAGTAGGACTGCTAGATATCAGATATCTAAGGAGCTCTTCCGATCTCGTATGACCGAGGGCACTACTGTTGAGACTCATGTCCTTATGATAATCAATCTGATTGAACAACTTGGACAGCTTGGGTTCGTGATGGATGGGGAGTTACGTCAAGATTTGATCTTGCAGTCACTCCCGGACACCTTCTCACAATTTGTTGTGAATTTTCACATTAATAAGTTGGACGTCAGCTTGCCTGAGCTACTTAACATGCTTAAAACTACTAAAGGTCACTTCTCATCCAACAAGAACCAAGTCTTACTAGTAGATGATTCTTCCAAGAAAAGAAAAAGGCCCAAGGTATCTTCTTAAAAGAAGAAAAACAAGAAGGCTAAGGGCAAGGCGAAGAGAAAGGATAAAAAGAAACCTGATCCAGATAGCAAAGGAATTTGCTACCATTGCAATAAGTCGGGACACTTGAAGAGGAACTGCAAGGAGTATCTTGCGGACCATAAGAAGCTTGGAGAAGACTTCCGATCTAGGTTTGTTCATGATTGAAATTAATTTTTCTGAAAGTCAAAATTCTACTTGGGTATTGTAACGAATGCAATTTTTGTGATTGAATAAAAATATTTGTTGAATTATATAAATATTTTTATTAATTTATTGAGCTTAATAAATAATTTATTAAGTTTTTGTGAAATGGGTATATGTTAAGCTTAATAATGTTAAATGATATTTGAATGTGATTTGTTATGTTTATTCTAATTTAATGTAATAATTAAATTAGATGATGAAAAGGTTTATTTGAATAAATGATTTATTTGAATAAGAGAATTTATTTGGTATTATTGTTATTTGTTAAATGAAATTATTATTTGAGTTGGTAAGGTTTAATTGAATTTATTTAATAATAAGTTCAATTAAATTAGAAGTGTGACATTTTAAAACTATATGTTATAATGATTTATTAAAATAAATGAGAAAGTGTTTAATTCAGTTTTACCAAACAAGGCCCTATGATCTTTGTTTGGAAATAATGGGTTATTTTATTTGTGTTTTACCAAACAAGCCTTTAGTTAGAATAATGGATTATTTCTAAATTAGTTTGCCAAACAAGCCTTATGGCTTTTTGAATTTTATAACTGATGGATTAAATTTATATTATACGTTATTATTACACTAAATCATCAGTTTTTATTTTTATTCATCAGTTTTATATTTTATTTTTATACTACGTCTGTTGTAAAAAAAAAAGAAGAGAAAGAACAGAGTTTAGAGAAGAAAGAATATACAGAGAAGAAGAGAGAATTAGAGAGAAAAATTTGTGAATTGAGAAAGAGAAGGAAGGGAAGTGCTAAACTAAGGATTTTATATAGCTTGAAGGTATGATTCTTTTAGTTTTGTTCTTTATTATATTCTTATTATTTTACTTCTCTGTATATGATTTCTATTTCACTGTATATGAATTTATATGCTAAATACCTGAATTACTTGGTTATAATTGTTAGTAAGCATGTATTAGAGATTATGTGATGATTATAAACTAGTTTGAAGAAATAATTCATGAAAACATGCTTTAGAATTGAGTTCTTAATTTTACAGAGCCTTATTTCATGTATGGCATATTTGTATGAAAATTGATGATTTAAATTGGTTATTAATCAGTGATTTAATAATTGTTTATGATTATTTGATGAAAAACAAGAATAATGCAAGAAGAATGGTTTTAATTGGTTGAAAAATGAATTTACAGAGCTTGATTTCATGAAAATGGTTAAAACTTGAATATTTGGTTTTAACAGTGAATTTTTGGTTTTAAATTGGTTGATTATGTGTTTTATAATGCTTAGATTGATTAGAAACATGTTGGGTAATTATTTTATATCATATTTGATGTCTGGGTATGTTTAATTTGTATTTTGGATGGTAGAATTCGGAAAATTTTGGCCAAATTTGGCCTAAGTTTTCACTGGTTCGCGACCTGTAGAAGGTGTCAGTCGCGTCTACCGCCCCGGCGGTAGAAATGAGCTAGGATTATCGCCCCGGCGGCTCTGTCGCCCCAGCGGCATAATTACACTAGCTTCTTCGCCCCGGCGACAGCCTCGCCCCGGCGACGAGTTTGTTAAGCTTTTTCTCGCCCCGACGAGAATCACTACTGTTAAAAAAAAAAATTATTTTGTTTTCTTTTCTTGGAAGTTATGATGCATAATTAAACTTATATTAATGTATTAATGTGATTAATGTATTACCAAGATGGTTGCTAAACTAGTACTTGTTGATTATGGTATGCTAAATGAGATGTTATAATAAAAAGGATAAGAGTAGACCTAACGTGATTATAATTATGTGAGTAATTATGTTACCATTTTATAATTAAATGTATAGGTTGTTTAAGGATCGTGAGATATTTAATTGTAATCTATGCTTGAGGCAAGTTCCTTATCTCAACTTATTACTTTTACGTTGAGCAAGTTTTCCTATCTCAAACTTGTTATTTCATTTAAAGCAAGTTTAATATCATTGAGCAAGAATATTTACCTTAGCTTATTGTCATTCAAGCAAGGTTGTTGTCATGATTAAATGCTTAAGCTTTATTCCAGTTGTTTATTGTTCGATCATTGATCGTTATTCAAACTTTGAATAGAATTTCTATTGTTTGACTTTATTGATGAATTAGACTAGCAAACCCTTATTGATTCAACTAGTCCTTAGTTGATGAGCGATTTCAAAGACTTAGAATATTTTATATTCTTGTTCCAAGCCAAGTTTCTTTTGGTACGGATTCAGACGATAAACTGAGATGAACAACCCTAATATAGGGGATTACTTACGCGACAGCGTTAAAATGTTTGTGCACAATACATTGTACAAAGGGCTGATCCCCCTGAGTACAAGATGTTGGTCCATAGTCTATATGACTGTTAAAGGTTACAGTAGAAATACTTGTTAACCTAGGACATAGTTCGAGGTCTTGTGACCCTCAGATATAATTTCTTAATCTTGAAATCTATTTTTCTTTGAATCGAGCATTCAAACGAGCTTTTAGACTTTGATCATTTATTGACTGAGATTCAGAAAACTATTATTCCTCAGTTGAAATCCCTTTCATTTAAATATTATTGTTATCGTACTTGTGGGCAATTGTTTGCTCACTCTTGCATTAATCATTGCAGCTAAGCCAGAAAAGCAGGACGAGCCGTCCACGAGCAAAGGCAAGGGCAAGATGCATAAATAGCTACAGACCTGCTATTTACTTGATGTTTGATTGTAATAAGACTTATTTAAATTATGTTCTATTCCGTATTTGATGTATTAAGGTTAAGATAACCTGGGATTTGAATGTTTAATAGTTTGGTGATGTAACCCATTTTGGGAAGATGATTCATTAAGTTTATTTAATTGTCATTTTATTGGGTAGTTAGTTTTGAATGTATGTTATAGTGAACACCAAATCAGTGGGAATTAAGTACCTGAATTTGGGGGTGTCACAGGTTGGTATCAGAGCTGATAGGTTATGAACCTTTAGGTGGGGAAAACCTTAGGGTAGTAGCCTTTTAGAAGATAGAGAATATAGAGGTGATAAACTCTTATCGAGTTTTAAGGAATGAATTACGGAAATTCATAAAAGACAATAAAACGATTATGTGCTATGTGCTTATTTGATAACAAACTTATGTGCTCGCGAGTATTATCGATTAGTAATTAAAACTTAAAATTTTGTTGTCAGGATGACTGATAGAGGAGAGCCCAGCCAGGCTAGGGAGGAGGAGCCCCGAGATATTCACGTAGTCAGTGAGCAGCTAGTACAGAGGGAGCCATCCCCATTGGTTACAGTTACAGGTCACGAGTATGAGCCTGAGACTGACCCTGAGGAGGACCCTGAGGAGGATCCTGAGGAGGAGGAGGAGGAGGAGAACCCTGAAGAGATACCACTATCTACTTTGGGTGTTCAGATGTACGAGCAGGTGTATGATCGCAACATAGAGTTGCAGGACAGAGTGGAGGAGTTAGAGGGGCAGCTGGCTGAGCGACAGACTGCTTTGGAGCAGAAGAACAGTGAGATTGAGGAGCTAGACATACGTCTTGGTGACGTGTAGTGGAAGCCACTTTAGAGCAGAAGGATGCTGAGATCCAAGACCTTTCATCACGTCTTGCAGAGGCTGAGCAGAGGCTAGCACAGTCTGAGTATCGACGAGGACAGTTGATAGCCAGAAATGAGATTGTACGAAATAAGTTGAAAGAGGAGTCAACTAAGTGGGCGAGAGCTGAGACTGCTTGGTTGAGGGAGGCTAACCGTGCAGATCGTGTTGAGTGTGAGGTGCGGTCAAAGAAGGCCAAGATTGATGATATGGAGTATATTTTTCACTCCACAGTGGATAGAGCTCTGGAGCGAGTTCATCGTCATCCAGATATGATGGATCGAAGGATGGTGACTCGTATTATGGAGCAGGAACGCCAGGAAGCTGTGCATCGTGGGATATCATCATAGATTATGATTAGTTATGTTATTATGAAATTTATGAGTTAATAAGTTGTTAATCCTAGTTTATATAATGGGATAGAATAATGATGTAATCCTGGAACTTTGTGATTTCAGGATAGATAATTCGATGTAAATAACCACGATGTTATCTTTATTATGTTTTAAAGCAGTAAATGAATAAAATGTGAAATTTTATTAGATGTGTTATGTGTTTAAGTCTTGTTTATAAATGTTTAAGTTAAAGACTTAAATGTTTAAGTAATTGAGCAACAATCTAATAGCGAGAATTCTTAACAGTAAGATGCCGCCAAGAAGACAACCAACACGTCAACAGACCCCTGAGGGATCTACCAATAACGAAGAAGCTAACGCTAATCCGATGCAGCAGCTAGTGAATTGTTTAACGGGAGCCTTTGCAAATCAACCACAAGCTCAGGCCACGACCTTTAAAGACTTCAAGGCTGTCGGACCTCCGGAATATCACGCCTCTATGAATCCAATTAAAGCTCCAACCTGGGTCATGGAGATGGAGAAGGTGTTTGATGTCGCTAGGGTCAATGAGGACCAAAAGACGGCATTTGCAACCTTTATGCTAAAATCAGAAGCTAGTTACTGGTGGTAAGCAAATAAGACTCGAGGTGGCCAATGGATTATTCCGTGGGAGCGATTTAAGGAGATATTTTTCGAAACCTATTTTCCGGCAAGTGCTCAGAACCAAATAGAAGTACAGTTTCTAGAGTTGAAGCAAGGTACTATGTCGGTATCTGAATATGCAGCAAGATTCAACGAGTTAGCGAGGTTTGCGCCTTATCGGTTAACACGGATGAGCGGAAGGCCAGAAGGTTCGAGTAGGGACTGAAGCCCTGGTTGTATAGCTGAGTTTCAATGTTTCAACTGAACTCGTTTGCGGCGGTGCTGGAAAAGGCAATTATTACTGAAGGAGGCAGTGATGCTCTGTCCAAGTATAATCAGGAGCAGAGGAAAAAGAAGAATGAGAATGAAAACAAGGCAAGTGGTAGCCATGGGGGCAGTAGCCAGAAAAGAAAATGGAATGATAATAACTCTGCGGGAAGTCAGCAGGGTAATCAGAAGAAGAAGATGGAGGTGTGCAGCAACTGTGGAAAGAGCCATATGGGTGCTTGTTTGAAAGGTAAGAGGGTATGCTTCAACTGTGGAAAAGAGGGTCATATTTCACCAAATTGCCCTAATCCGAAGAAAGGAGCATGTTTCATCTGCGGGTCGAAGGATCACTTTGCCCGAGATTTCCCAAAGAAAGCAACGACAGGTGGAGCCAGTGTAGGAAAAGGAAGCAGCGGTGGTGGCAACCTTACTATCACAGGACCGGCACAGCCCAACCGACCTACCGCTCGAACATTCAACATGACAGTGCAGGATGCTGTGCAGTCAAAGGATGTAGTGTTAGGTATCATTCCAGTCAATAATGTTAATGCTTATGTATTGTTTGACTTGGTTGCTACTTGCTCATTTATATCCGATGATTTTGCTACGAAATTAGGGTTACCCCAGGAAGAATTAGATTACCCTATGAATATAGAAATTGCGAATAGGGAGGTGATTCCTGTTAAGTTTGTCCACAAGAACTGTCAGGTAAATATTAAGGGTCATGTGATGACTGTCAACTTAATTCCAATTCATCTTGGAGAGTTTGATGTTATTTTGGGTATGGATTGGTTGTTTAACCATGGGGCAGTTATTGACTGTCAAAAGAAGTGTGTAAACCTTATGACTCCGTCAAAGGTAGTGTTTTATGGCAGCAAGTCGCCTAGACAAACGAGTTGTCTGACGGTGGTGCAGGCCAGAAAGATGTTGAGACAAGGATGTGTAGGATATCTAGCCTACATAGTTGATACCCAAAAGGTGGGTGCAAAATTGGAGGAGATACCAGTAGTTAAGGATTTTACGGATGTGTTTCCTGATGATTTGCCAGGATTACTGCCAGATAGGGAAATCGAGTTTGTAATTGATTTAGCACCGGGAACGGCCCCTATATCGAAAGCCCCGTATCGAATGGCTCCGGTAGAAATGAAGGAGTTAATGGTGCAATTACAGGAATTGTTGGATAAGAAGTATATCCAACCGAGCGTTTCGCCGTGGGGAGCGCCGGTATTGTTTGTTAAGAAGAAGGATGGGTCGATGCGTCTTTGCATTGATTATAGAGAGTTGAACAAGGTCACGATCAAAAACAAGTATCCGTTGCCAAGAATCGATGACCTGTTTGACCAATTGAAAGGAGTAAGGTATTTTTCGAAGATAGATTTACGAAGTGGGTACCATTAGTTGAAGGTGAGAAAAGAAGACATACCAAAGACGGCGTTTCGAACCAGATATGGTCACTATGAGTTTTTGGTTATGTCATTTGGTTTAACGAATGCGCCTACAGCATTCATGGACTTAATGAATAGAGTATTCAAACCATTCCTGGATAAGTTTGTAGTGGTATTTATAGACGACATTCTGGTCTACTCCAAAACTCAAGAAGAACACGTGGAACATTTGAGGGTGACATTGGAGGCGTTAAGGAAAGAGAAATTGTATGCAAAATTCTCGAAGTGCGAATTTTGGTTGGAGCGTGTTCAATTTCTTGGACATGTGATTGATAAAGATGGGATTTCGATGGATCCAGCTAAAGTGGAAGCTGTGATGAACTGGGATTAGCCGAAAACACCATCAGAAGTGAGGAGTTTCCTAGGTTTGGCAGGATACTACAGACGTTTTATTCAAGATTTCTCCAGAATCGCCACTCCGTTGACAAATTTAACAAGGAAATCAGTGAAGTTTGTTTGGACGGAGAAGTGCGAAGAAAGTTTCCAAGAACTAAAGAAGAGACTAAGTTCGGCGCCTGTGTTGTCTTTACCAAATGATACAGGAAATTTTGTGGTGTACAGTGACACATCACATAAAGGACTAGGTTGTGTGTTGATGCAGAATGGTAAGGTTATTGCATATGCATCGCGCCAACTAAAAGACTATGAAAAAGGGTATCCGACCCATGATTTGGAGTTAGCAGCCGTGGTGTTTGCTTTGAAAATCTGGAGGCACTATCTTTATGGGGAGAAATGTGAAATATACACAGATCATAAGAGTCTGAAGTATATTTTCACGCAGAAGGATTTGAATATGCGGCAGAGAAGATGGATAGAATTGATCAAAGATTATGATTGTGAAATTCTATACCTTCCGGGAAAGGCTAATGTGGTTGCCGACGCTTTGAGTAGAAAAGGTCGGGAGAAATTGTTCTTGTTAACTGCTCAGGAGAAGCTCATTGAAGACATGGCTAAATTGGAGTTAGAGGTGCAGGGTTTGGCAGAGCCTAATGAAAACTTGTTCCAGATGGAAACTCAACCAACTTTGGTAGAAAAGGTGAAGGAAGCGCAACTTCACGATGAGGAATTTGATAAAATACGACAAAGAGTGCTTAAGGGAGAAGAGCTCAAATATAAAATCGATATTGAAGGGTTGCTGAGATTTGAAGGCAGAATCTAGGTACCGTCGGTATTGGCAATCAGAGAGGAGATTTTGAACGAAGCTCACAGTTCACGATTTTCGGTTCACCCGGGAAGCACAAAGATGTACCAGGATCTTTGTCAACATTTTTGGTGGCCAAACATGAAAAGAGAGGTTGCTGAGTGTGTTGCAAAGTGTCTCACTTGTCAAAGAGTTAAAGCGGAGCATCAACGACCAAGTGGTTTGTTACAGTCTTTGGAGATACCCGAATGGAAGTGGGAGCATATCACAATGGACTTTGTGGTAGGGCTTCCGACTACCCAGAAGGGATATGACGCGATATGGGTCATAGTGGATAGATTGACAAAATCAGCGCATTTCTTACCGATCAAAATCAAATTCACTTTGGATCAGCTGGCAAAGTTATATGTCAAAGAGATTATCTCAAGGCATGGAGTTCCAGTATCAATAGTATCAGATCGAGATCCACGGTTTACATCAAAGTTTTGGAGGAGTCTACAAGCTTGTTTGGGGACACAGTTGAGAATGAGTACAGCCTATCATCCTCAAACCGATGGCCAGAGTGAAAGAACAATTCAAACGTTGGAGGATATGCTCCGAGCGTGCGTTATGGATTTTAAAGGCAACTGGGATGATCATTTACCTCTGGTCGAATTTGCCTATAACAATAGTCATCACGCGAGTATCGGCATGCCGCCCTACGAAGCATTGTATGGAAGGAAATGCAGAACTCCATTATGCTGGGATGAGGTTGGTGAACGACGACTATTGGGACCCGAGCTGGTACAACAAACTGCTGAAATTGTCAAGGTGATAAAAACCGGACTGATAGCCGCTCAAGACAGACAGAAGAAGTATGCTGATCAACACCGATAAAACCGCGAATTTGAAGTAGGGAGTTTTGTGTTTCTCAAAGTATCTCCCTGGAAGGGGAAAATCAGATTTGGTAAAAAGGGTAAACTCAGTCCGCGGTTTATTGGACCCTTTGAAGTGTTGAAACGGGTGGGAGAGGTAGCTTATGAGGTAGCTTTACCTCCTGAGTTAGGTCACATTCACAATGTCTTCCATATATCGGTGCTACGACAGTATAAGCCCGATTATAAACATGTAATAGAATATAAACCAATACAGTTTGAAAAAGATTTGTCTTACAAAGAGATACCTGTTCAGATAGTGGACAGGAAGGAGCAAGTACTTAGAAATAAAGTGATACCTTCTGTTAAGGTAATCTGGAGGAACCACAGTGCTGAAGAAGCAACGTGGGAACTCGAAGAGCAAATGATGCAAAATTTTCCTCAATTATTTGTTTAATCTTTGTATTGCGATTCTAGGGACAGAATCTTTGTAAGAAGGGGAGAATGTAATAGGCGATTTAATTGCGTTGTGATTCTGGGGACAGCATCCTTTTAAGGAGGGAAAGATGTAACGAATGCAATTTTTGTGATTGAATAAAAATATTTGTTGAATTATATAAATATTTTTATTAATTTATTGAGCTTAATAAATAATTTATTAAATTTTTGTGAAATGGGTATATGTTAAGCTTAATAATGTTAAATGATATTTGAATGTGATTTGTTATGTTTATTCTAATTTAATGTAATAATTAAATTAGATGATGAAAAGGTTTATTTGAATAAATGATTTATTTGAATAAGAGAATTTATTTGGTATTATTGTTATTTGTTAAATGAAATTATTATTTGAGTTGGTAAGGTTTAATTGAATTTATTTAATAATAAGTTCAATTAAATTAGAAGTGTGACGTTTTAAAACTATATGTTATAATGATTTATTAAAATAAATGAGAAAGTGTTTAATTCAGTTTTACCAAACAAGTCCCTATGATCTTTGTTTGGAAATAATGGGTTATTTTATTTGTGTTTTACCAAACAAGCCTTTAGTTAGAATAATGGATTATTTCTAAATCAGTTTGCCAAACAAGCCTTATGACTTTTTGAATTTTATAACTGGTGGATTAAATTTATATTATACGTTATTATTACACTAAATCATCAGTTTTTATTTTTATTCATCAGTTTTATATTTTATTTTTATACTACGTCTGTTGTAAAAAAAAGAAAGAAGAGAAAGAACAGAGTTTAGAGAAGAAAGAATATACAGAGAAGAAGAGAGAATTAGAGAGAAAAATTTGTGAATTGAGAAAGAGAAGGAAGGGAAGTGCTAAACTAAGGATTTTATATAACTTGAAGGTATGATTCTTTTAGTTTTGTTCTTTATTATATTCTTATTATTTTACTTCTCTGTATATGATTTCTATTTCACTGTATATGAATTTATATGCTAAATACCTGAATTACTTGGTTATAATTGTTAGTAAGCATGTATTAGAGATTATGTGATGATTATAAACTAGTTTGAAGAAATAATTCATGAAAACATGCTTTAGAATTGAGTTCTTGATTTTACAGAGCCTTATTTCATGTATGGCATATTTGTATGAAAATTGATGATTTAAATTGGTTATTAATCAGTGATTTAATAATTGTTTATGATTATTTGATGAAAAACAAGAATAATGCAAGAAGAATGGTTTTAATTGGTTGAAAAATGAATTTACAGAGCTTGATTTCATGAAAATGGTTAAAACTTGAATATTTGGTTTTAACAGTGAATTTTTGGTTTTAAATTGGTTGATTATGTGTTTTATAATGCTTAGATTGATTAGAAACATGTTGGGTAATTATTTTATATCATATTTGATGTCTGAGTATGTTTAATTTGTATTTTGGATGGTAGAATTCGGAAAATTTTGGCAAATTTGGCCTAAGTTTTCACTGGTTCGCGACCTGTAGAAGGTGTCAGTCGCGTCTACCGCCCCGGCGGTAGAAATGAGCTAGGATTATCGCCCCGGC
Organism: Aralia elata; assembly: GCA_034770075.1. Lineage (NCBI taxonomy): Eukaryota > Viridiplantae > Streptophyta > Magnoliopsida > Apiales > Araliaceae > Aralia > Aralia elata. The sequence goes on along the minus strand of CM068380.1, from coordinate 31,705,317 downwards.
GGCTCTGTCGCCCCGGCGGCATAATTACACTAGCTTCTTCGCCCCGGCGACGAGTTTGTTAAACTTTTTCTCGCCCCGGCGAGAATCACTACTGTTAAAAAAAATATTTATTTTGTTTTCTTTTCTTGGAAGTTATGATGCATAATTAAACTTATATTAATGTATTAATGTGACTAATGTATTACCAAGATGGTTGCTAAACTAGTACTTGTTGATTATGGTATGCTAAATGAGATGTTATAATAAAAAGGATAAGAGTAGACCTAAAGTGATTATAATTATGTGACTAATTATGTTACCATTTTTAATTAAATGTATAGGTTGTTTAAGGATCGTGAGATATTTAATTGTAATCTACACTTGAGGCAAGTTCCTTATCTCAACTTATTACTTTTACGTTGAGCAAGTTTTCCTATCTCAAACTTGTTATTTCATTTAAAGCAAGTTTAATATCATTGAGCAAGAATATTTACCTTAGCTTATTGTCATTCAAGCAAGGTTGTTGTCATGATTAAATGCTTAAGCTTTATTCCAGTTATTTATTGTTCGATCATTGATCGTTATTCAAACTTTGAATAGAATTTCTATTGTTTGACTTTATTGATGAATTAGACTAGCAAACCCTTATTGATTCAACTAGTCCTTAGTTGATGAGCGATTTCAAAGACTTAGAATATTTTATATTCTTGTTCCAAGCCAAGTTTCTTTTGGTACGGATTCAGACGATAAACTGAGATGAACAACCCTAATATAGGGGATTACTTACGCGACAGCGTTAAAATGTTTGTGCACAATACATTGTACAAAGGGCTGATCCCCCTGAGTACAAGATGTTGGTCCATAGTCTATATGACTGTTAAAGGTTACAGTAGAAATACTTGTTAACCTAGGACATAGTTCGAGGTCTTGTGACCCTCAGATATAATTTCTTAATCTTAAAATCTATTTTTCTTTGAATCGAGCATTCAAACGAGCTTTTAGACTTTGATCATTTATTGACTGAGATTCAGAAAACTATTATTCCTCAGTTGAAATCCTTTTCATTTAAATATTATTGTTATCGTACTTGTGGGCAATTGTTTGCTCACTCTTGCATTAATCATTGCAGCTAAGCCAGAAAAGCAGGACGAGCCGTCCACGAGCAAAGGCAAGGGCAAGATGCATAAATAGCTACAGACCTGCTATTTACTTGATGTTTGATTGTAATAAGACTTATTTAAATTATGTTCTATTCCGTATTTGATGTATTAAGGTTAAGATAACCTGGGATTTGAATGTTTAATAGTTTGGTGATGTAACCCATTTTGGGAAGATGATTCATTAAGTTTATTTAATTGTCATTTTATTGGGTAGTTAGTTTTGAATGTATGTTATAGTGAACACCAAATCAGTGGGAATTAAGTACCTGGATTTGGGGGTGTCACAGGTATTGGATACCGGCTGTAGTTCTCACATATGTAATAATATGCAGGGACTAAGCAGAAGTAGAAAGCTGAACAAGGATGAAGTCGTCCTATGAGTGGGAAATGGAGCAAAGGTTGCTGCATTAGCTGTAGGGACTTATTGTTTAGCACTGCCTTCGGGCAAGTTCATTAGTTTAAATAATTGTTATTATGTTCCGACACTCATTAGAAACATTATTTTGATTTCTGTATTGGATATGGATGGTTTTGATATTATAATAAAGAACAACAGTTGTTCTATTTATAATAAAAATGTTTTATATGGTGTTGGCAATCTACTGAATGGACTCTACATACTTGACTTGCATGAAAATATACTTCAAATTGAACAAACTAAGAAAAGAAAAGGAGATGATGTTAATTATACCTTTATGTGGCACTGCAGACTCGATCATATCAATGAAACAAGATTATCCAAGTTGCATAAAGATGGGCTTTTAGAGCTATCTGATTACGAATCATATCCAACTTGTGAATCTTGTCTCATGGGTAAGATGACTAAATCTCCTTTTAGTGGAAAAGGAGAAAGAGTTACAGAGTTGTTAGCGTTGGTACACACAGACGTATGTGGACCTATGACAACGAATGCACGAGGAGGGTATTCTTATTTTATTACTTTCACTGATGATCATTCTAGATTTAGATATGTGTATTTAATGAAATACAAATATGAATCGTTTGAAAAGTTCAAAGAATTCAGAAGTGAAGTAGAGAAGCAAACTGGTAAGAGTATTAAGATTCTTCGATCGGATCAAGGAGGGGAATACTTGACCAATGAGTTTCTCAATTATCTCAAAGAAAATGGTATAATCTCACAATGGACTCCACTAGGGACGCCACAGTTGAATGGTATATTTGAAAGGAGAAATCGAACATTGTTGGACATGGTTCATTCCATGATGAGTTTTACCGACCTTCCAGTATCCTTCTAGGGTTATGCTCTAGAATCGGCTGCATACCTACTTAATAAGGTACCTACCAAATCCGTCCCAAAGACTCCATATGAGATATGGACAGGGAGGAAACCAAATCTTAAACATGTTAAGACTTGGGGTTTTCCAGCTTATGTCAAAAGGTTTGAGCATGATAAGCTGAAAACTAGATCCGACAAATGTAGATTCGTGGGATACCCTAAAGAAACATCAGGCTATTATTTTTATCATCCTACTGATCAAAAGGTGTTTGTTGCGAAACACGCTTCCTTCCTGGAAAAGGAGTTTATCCTTGAAGGGGTCAGTGGGAGTAAGATATATCTTGAAGAAGTTCAAGAACCACAAAATACTACGGATCAAAGTCAGGTACCTGACCAAGTAGAAGAACCTACTGTACCACTACCTATTAGTAAATCTGGAAGAGTACCGAAGATACCTGATAGGTATGGATTCATCATAAAGGATGATGATGAGGTACGCATCATAGATGATGATGATCCATTGACTTACGAAGAGGCTATGAGTAGTGAAGACTCATAGAAATGGCTAGAAGCCATGAAATCCGAGATGGACTCCATGTATGAGAACCAAGTATGGACTTTGGTCTCACCACCTGAGGGCATTAAGCCTATTGGGTGTAAATGGGTCTTTAAAAGAAAGACTGGAGCAGATGGCAAGGTAGAGACCTATAAGGCCCGACTAGTTGCAAAAGGTTTCAAACAAAGACAAGGAGTTGACTATGATGAAACTTTCTCACCAGTAGCTATGCTCAAGTCCATTCGGATTTTGCTTGCAATTGCAGCTTATTATGACTACGAGATCTGGCAAATGGACGTGAAAACGGCCCTCCTCAATGGAGAGCTTGAAGAGAATGTATATATGATATAGCCAGAGGGTTTTGTTTCAACGGTTGGAACAAACCAAGTCTGTAAGCTACAACAATCCATTTATGGATTGAAGCAAGCTTCTAGAAGATGGAACATCCGTTTCGATGAGATAATCAAAAGGTTTGATTTTATCAAAAATGAGGATGAACCTTGTGTCTACAAGAAGGTTAGTGGGAGCGTTGTTTCATTCCTTGTATTATATGTTGATGATATATTACTGATAGGGAATGATGTTCCTATGCTACAGTCGATCAAAATTTGGTTATCTAAACACTTCTCCATGAAGGACTTGGGTGAGGCATCCTATATTTTGGGGATAAAGATCTATAGAGATAGATCTAAAAGGATGCTAGGCTTGACCCAAGGAAAGTATATTGACTCGATGCTAAAAAGGTTTAGCATGGAAGATTCCAAGAGAGGTCTCATGCCGATGAGCCATGGAATACATCTCTCCAAGAAACAGGCCCCAAAGACACCTGAGGAGAGAGAGACCGTATGAGTAAGATTCCTTATGCTTCCGCAATAGGATCTATCATGTACGGTATGATATGTACTAGACCAGATGTCGCTCATGCACTAATGTAACAAGCAGATGTCAGTCGAATCCAGGAGAAGAGCACTAGAAGGCAGTGAAAAACATCCTAAAGTACTTAAGAAGAACTAAGGATGTATTTCTAGTCTACGGTGGGTCTGAATTGAAACTAGAGGGCTATACAGACTCAAGTTTTCAAACGGACCAAGATGACAGTAAATCCGTTTCAGGGTACGTGTTTACCTTAAACGGTGACGCAGTGAGTTGGAAGAGTTCCAAGCAGCAAACAATTGCTGATTCAGTGATAGAGGCACAGTACATAGCTGCAAAGGAAGCTGTTTAGATGAAGAAGTTCATAACTGAACTTGGAGTGGTTCCTAGCATTAGAGGAGTCGTACCTTTATTCTGTGACAACAACGGAGCTGTTGCACAGGCTAAGGAACCCAGGTCTCATCAGAAATCCAAACACGTGTTGCGGCGGTTTCAATTGATTAGAGAGATCATTGAAAGAGGAGATGTCACCCTGGAGCGTGTAGACTCTCAAGACAACATTGCAGATCCATTTACTAAAGCTTTAACACAACAGCAGTTTGAACGTCACTTAAAGAAGATGAGTATTAGATACCATGGCGATTGGCTTTACTGCAAGTGGGAGATTGAAAGTAGTATGCACACAAGCCAATTATATTTGATATGATGTAGCATATACTTTGTAATCTTATTCATTTATTAATAAAAGAATTGATTTTCTTAAAAAGGCATTTTACATTATCTACATAGTGTTGTTAAATTAAATGTGATAAACCCATAGTTTTGAGCAATGCTTTTAGAATCATGATGGTGATCATGCTAATGAGATCTAAATTCAAGATAGCTCACAAACTAAAATTGTTCCTAATCGTTGGATTACTAAATTGGGGATTAGTGAATCCGGATAGATTAGTACATATGTTGATTGGTCTTAAGAAGAGGATGATTGATGTCATAATCATTTATGTGGGGACATTAAAGCAAGTATGTAGGTGCTTATTGGAGAATAAGTTCACTGAACGTGGCTCGCTAAGGAATACCTAATGAAGTTTTACTCGCCTGTCAATAGGAATTCCTCTAGTGATAGTAGTACAAGTGATCCTTGGACTTGAGATCATCATAGTATCTTGTGTATGATGAGTTATGCTTTGACATGTCCCTTAAGACCTTTAGGGTATATCAAAGGGTATGATTGGGTATAATAAGTTGTACATGGAGATAGGTGAATGATCAATAAAGAATCTACCACGTCTAGTAAAAGATGTGAATGTCCTATGTGATTCGATAAATGACAACTCAGTAGTCCTTGGCCAAGGCAGAATGAAATTAGAAAGAGTTTCTAATTTACATTATTTAGAGTTGTGCATTTTGGAATCGAAATACATATAATTAAATAAAATAAGACTTGACAGTAAATCCATGTCTTATATTTAATTGGGACATTGTATGGTAGAAGGATTGAATTGTGCGGTAACTATTCACTGGAAGGTTCTTTTGTGATTAATGTTGAAATCTATATTATCTGGAAAGTCATTGATCGCTAAGGGTGTTTACCCTTATTGTAGAATAAATATTATTTATTTAAATGAATTAAATAGTTTAATTTATTTATTTAAATAAGATTAGAATTGTTCTAATTGATTTATTCACAGCCGGTTTAATATGGAGAACCTAAAGGGTCACACCGCAAAAGGAAAAATATTTATTTAAGAAGTAAATGGCATAATTGTAATAATAAGTTGAGTGTATTTAATTTAATCTATGGAGATAGAATAAATTAAATAGCTTAATATTTATTATTTAATATTTTAGAAATATTAAATATAAATTAATAAGAGGAGTCTTATTATTATTATTACTATTACTATTATTTAATTCCTAATAGGGATTGGGAATTAATTAATATAAGTACTCTCTCATGAATTCCTAATTGGATTAGGAGCATAATTAATTAAAGGAGTTTAATTATAATAGAAACCCTAATCCTAAATAGTTTGGAGAAGGGTTTTTCCTACATCTATAAATAAGAGGAGTCTTATCATAGATTAGGGTTACACACTCTTGCATTATATTGTGGAGAGTACTTACAATTTCTATAGAGATAGAAACTAGGGTTTTGCCAACACCCAACTTCTTGAATACCTATTCTTCCTTGGTGGATCACCTCTAGAGGCCAAACACTTGGGTGGCTAACGTTGATCAAGCAAAGGAATTTAATCGGTGGAATTCGAGGAGAACACGAGGGACTAGGAGTTGAACTTGTACCCGAGGAAGCTTTATTCTACGAGGGTATAATTCTTATTCTCTTTCTCTTTCGTGTATATCGTTAATTGAGCACATAGATTGATCATGGTGATGGTTTGTATTAAAATTTTAAAATCTGATTTTATCACGTTTCCGCCCTATTTATGTAATTTGATTGCATGCTTGCATTATATACAAACCTAACATAAATAATATGACGCGTATTTTATATATATATGTGCATGCACGCTAAACAAGATGAGACAAATAATAAACTCCTCAAAGAAATCATATTAAGTCCTAAACGTTCAAAGATATTTGGAATATCGAACATAACCTTCTAGCATGATAAAGCAATAGAGTATTGAATATTTAATACGAGTTTGTTGTGCACACACTAGGCAAATATTAAATATTTAAGATGTTACTTTATTACATTGGATGTTTATAAGGAATTGAACATTACCACTTTGTTGTGCACACACAAGGGCTGTATTTTTCTCTTCAGTTATATGAAAATACTGGGTCTGACTTAACTTAGATTATTTTAGTTCGGATGTGCACACACTTGACCATTATGATCTAAAAAGTAAAATACAAGAAGTTACATGGTGATGTAATTGACAATAGTTGTCTACCTATTTATTTATATATAGTTTGTTATGCACACACAAGGCTATATACATTTGAAATGGGATCCTTATTCTCACTAGCAAGTCTTAATTAGATTTGCCGAACTATATATTGAGGGTAATATAGTTTGATGAAAATAGTGGGATATACCAATTTAAATAAAGACCTAATTTATTTTGGTAATTAATAAAATGAATGTATGCTAAAATGTTGTCTATTTCACATGCAGAATTTAAAAATGTCAAATTCACTATCATTGCGTAGCATACTTGATGCTAACAAACTTGTGACGCCCCCAAATTCTATACACTCCCTGTAGCAGATTTGGTGCTCACGTGAAACTATTCAACTATAAATATTCATAATATATAACTTCTATCTATCCAAGGTTCACAGTATCCCATAACAGATACTAGTTCCGGCCAGAACGTTAACTGTGTTTGGATACCCTTACTTGGATGTATAGATTCATATCTTATGAATATCTCTTTCATATCGATATTCTCTATCTATCTGACATTCACAGTATTAATGATAAGATTGTTCTTGGAACTGAGGGGCGCATTCTGATAAAGGTGGCACCTTACCGGTGCTCATTAAGTGTAACCTCAGCGCTTACAGAACTCCCAATATCATTTAAATACCCTCATTCAGATGTATAGTTCATAGGGATATTGTACTAGATCAAATACTATCTTCTAACTTAACTAAGAATATAAATACAACGCAAACGATTTAACAAAAGATGATATATATTTCATAAGATTAAGTTTGATTACAACATTTTCAGTAGTATGTCTTTATTACAACAAGAGACTTATAAGACTTGAGATTATATAAAACAGTAAGATAAAACTAATTAACAAGGCTTTTTTCCTTGTCTGTCGTTGAAGTTCTGGGATTACCATCTAACACTACAAAGAAAGTTATATGCAAGAATGAGCTACAAATGCTCAACAAGTTTATTTAAAAATGTAAACACAATGTGTTTGAGTTGAAATATGTCAAAGATGTATAACTGAGGGTTCAGTACATGAACCATGTGTTTCAATCAGTTCTATCAGTCTTCAATGACTTAGAACAGCTTGATTTCGAATATCTCGTAGGGGATCAACCTACTAATATCCTAGGAATATGCATATCATCCTACAATTTTATGTCAATATATAATCGATGATTTTCAACCTTCCACCAAGGCATTTTATTTCTCAGTATAAGATGTCGTACCAAAACAATTTGGTTTGACACAACAATTTATGCTCGAATAAACAATATATGAATAATGATTCATTTCTTAAGTTATGCTGAACAAGAAGCAATAACTTCACAATAATTGATAGCAAGATGTATAATACTTGCATAAATGTAACAAGGTTTGGAGACTTGCCTGGTATATCTTTTACAGTTAATATAACGGTCTAAACGTTCCTCGTAAATCCTACACGATTATAAGTTTATTTAGACAAATAAGCGTTTAACGATTAAATCTTTCAAGTTTTATGTCGGGTATCATAACCACATATAAATAAGACTTCTTCTACTATACATGAAATAATTTCAGCATTATAACTGCTTGTAGAATGAATATTTTTCAACTATATTTAAAATAAATTGAGCATTATAACTGCTTGCAAAATGAATATTCGTTTACTATGTTTGAAATAAATCGGGCATTATAACTGCTTATATTCGGCTATTATATTCGAGAAAATTTCAGCATTATAACTGCTTGTAAAATGAATATTTTTACTAAATAGTTGAAGAAAGTCGGACATAGTAACTGCTTATAAAAGTATATTTTCTAATATATAAGAGAAATAAATCGGACATTATAACTGCTTGTAAATAGGACTTTTGTACTATATACTTAAAATAATTTGGGCATTATAACTACTTATAAATAGGACTTTTGTACTATATACTTAAAATAATTTGGGCATTATAACTGCTTATAAAAGTTTATTTTTACTAAATATATAAAGAAGAATGAAAATAATAACCACTAGAGTAATACCTCTTGTAGTTGCTAGCTTTACTTCCAATCGCGCAGCGCTTCGATGCTTAGAAAGTAATTTTTATCTCACAATATCTCTCAAAATATAAATATAGGAATGAATTAAGGAATTCATTAAAGATAATAAAAGACTTTATATGCTATATGCTTATGTGTTAACAACCTATGTGTTGCGACTAGTACCGAGTATTAATTAAAACTTAAAACTTTGTTGTTAGAATGTCGGATATTGGAGGATTCAGTCAGCCTAGGGAGATTGAGCCCCGAGTGGCTAGAGAGGAGGAGCCCCGTGATATCCATGTTATTCGGGAGCAGTTGATACACAGAGAGCCATCTCCATTGATCACTGTTGTGGGTCAGGAGTATGAGCCTAAGTCTGATCCAGAGGAGGATCCTGAGGAGGTAGAGGCTGAGGAGGATGATGAGGATTCTGAGGAGGTACCCCTTACCTCTATCGATGCCGAGATGTACGATGCCTTGTATTATCGTACCATAGAGTTGCAGGATAGAGTCAGAGAATTGGAGGGACTGGCAAATAGACGCCAGACTCTTATAGGCCAGAAGAACGAGAAAATTGAGGATCTTGATATACGTCTTGAAGACGTGGAGTGGAAGTTAGTTCAGGCAGAAAGCCAAAAGGAAGACCTTTTCACTGAGAATGAGAAGATGAAACTTGAGATTCAGAAATTAAAGGACGATTTGAGTGAGGAGTCAGCAGAACGTGCTAGAGTAGAGGATGCTTGGATGAACAACGCTCGACGTGCAAAGATTTCCGAAGAAGGCGAACGGGCAAAGAAGGCTAAGATTGAGGAGATGGACTATACTTTCCAGACAGCGATTGATAGAGCTAAGGATCGAGTTTTCCACTATCCAGTTCAGTTTGAGCAGTTGCCATGGTATATGTTGGATCACAGGACGATGCTCCGTATCATGGAGGAAGAACGTAGGAAGGCGGTTCGACACCTTAGTAGGCCGTGATAGGAGACGTTTGAATTATGTGTAAATATTTATGATAGTTTATGATGTAAATTCCAGCGTGATTATACACAATGGAATATGACTATTTAATCCTAAAGATTGTTTGATCTTGGAATAGTTGATGTAAATAGCAGTGATGTTATCTTTCTATGTTTAAGACTTTTGAATTAATGAAATATCAGTTTTATTTGAAGATGTTATGTGTTAAATGTTTAACCTGAATTGTTTGAGTTAAATGTTGAACACTTAAGAAATTGAGTGTTAATCTAAAAAGCACATATTCTTGAACAGAAAATGCCGTCGAGACGCCAACCACGTCAACAAGCTCAGGATAACTCTACTAACAACAACGACGCCAATGCTAATCCTGTTCAGCAATTGGTGAACCTTTTGGCTGGAGCACTTGCGAATCAGCTGCAAACTCCACCAGTGACGTCATTTAAAGATTTCAAAGCGGTAAGACCGCCAGAATTTAGGGGTTCCCTGAACCCGATCGAGGCCCAAACTTGGGTGATGGAAATGGAGAAAGTATTCGACGTTGCTAGGGTTAGTGATGACCAAAAGACTGCCTTTGCAATGTTCATGCTTAAGTCAAAGGCCAGCTATTGGTGGCAAGTGAATAAGGTTAAAGGAGGCCAGGGTGTAATCGCATGGGATAGATTTAAGGAGATGTTCTTTGAGATGTACTTTCCGACGAGCTCACGTAACCAGATGGAGATTCAATTTCTAGAACTGAAGCAGGGTACCATGATTGTACCGGAGTATGCGGCGAAGTTTAATGAGTTGGCTAGGTTCGCAACTTACCAAGTGAATACGGATGAGAGGAAGGCGAGGAGATTTGAACAGGGGTTGAAGCCGTGGTTGTATAGCAAGGTGTCAATGTTCCAATTGAACACTTTTGCTGGAGTGTTGGAAAAAGCGATCATCGCCGAAGGTGGGAGTGATGCTCTGACTAAGTATAACCAGGAGCAGAAGAAGAAAAAAGGTGAGAATGAGAGTAATAAAGCAAGTGGTAGTAATAGTGGTGGTCACAACCAGAAGAGGAAGTGGAATGATAACGGATCTGCTGGAAATCAACAGGGAGGTCAAAAGAAGAAAGTGGAAACGTGTGTTACCTGCGGGAAGAATCATATAGGGATATGTCTGAAAGGGAAGAGGGTTTGCTACAATTGTGGTCAGGAAGGCCACATAACACCGAATTGTCTGAATCCGAAGAAGGGCGCTTGTTTTGCATGCGGATCGAAGGATCATCTAGCTAGGGATTTCCCCAAGAAAGCAGCAGGAGGAGCAGGAACAGGAGGAAATAAGGGAAACAGTGGTGGTAGCACATTGACTATAATCGGATCTACACCAACAAACCGACCTACCGCCAGGACTTTCAACATGACTGTGCAAGACGCTGTGTAGTCTCGCGATGTGGTGTCAGGTATCATTCCGATCAATAATATAGATGCTTATGTATTGTTTGATTTAGGTGCTACTTGTTCATTTATATCCGATGACTTTGCTAAGAACTTAGAATTGCCTAGGGAGGAATTAGATTACCCTTTGAACATAGAAATTGCGAATAGGGAGGTAATTCCTGTTAGGTACGTACACAAGAACTGTAGAGTGAACATTAAGGGAAACGTGATGAAAGTTGATCTGATCCCAATCAAACTTGGAGAATTTGACGTTATTTTGGGAATGGATTGGCTATTCAATTATGGAGCGATAATTGATTGCCAAAAGAAACGTATTAACCTTATAACTCCGTCAAATGTAGTATTTTACGGCAGCAAATTGCCTAGACAAGCGAGTTATCTGACGATGATGCAGGCCAGGAAGTTGTTAAGACAAGGTTGTGTGGGATACTTTGAAAGTAGTATGCACACAAGCCAATGATATTTGATATGATGTAGCATATACTTTGTAATCTTATTCATTTATTAATAAAAGAATTGATTTTCTTAAAAGGCATTTTACATTATCTACATGGTGTTGTTATTTTAAATGTGATAAACCCATAGTTTTGAGCAATGCTTTTAGAATCATGATGGTGATCATGCTAATGAGATCTAAATTCAAGATAGCTCATAAACTAAAATCATTCCTAATCGTTGGATTACTAAAAAGGGGATTAGTGAATCCGGATATATTAGTACATACGTTGCTTGCTCTTAGGAAGAGGATGATTGATCTCATAATCATTTGTGTGGAGATACTAAAGCAAGTATGTAGGTTCTTATTGGAGAATAAGTTCACTGAACGTGGCTCGCTAAGGAATACCTAATGAAGTTTTACTCGCCTGTCAATAGGAATTCGTATAGTGATAGTAGTACAAGTGTTCCTTGGACTTGAGATCATCATAGTATCTTGTGTATAATGAGTTATACTTTGGCATGTCCCTTAAGACCTTTAGGGTATATCAAAGGGTATGATTGGGTATAATAATTTGTACATAGAGATAGGTGAATGGTCAACAAAGAATCTACCACGTCTAGTAAAAGATGTGAATGTCCTATGTGATTCGATAAATGACAACTCAGTAGTCCTTGGCCAAGGCAAAATGAAATTAGAAAAGAGTTTCTAATTTGCATTATTTAGAGTTGTGCATTTGGGAATCGAAATACATATAATTAAATAAAATAAGACTTGACAGTAAATCCATGTCTTATATTTAATTGGGACATTATATGGTAGAAGGATTTAATTGTACGGTAACTATGCACTGAAAGGTTCTTTTGTGATTAATGTTGAAATCTATATTATCTGGAAAGTCGTTGATCGCTAAGGGGGCTTACCCTTATTGCAGAATAAATATTATTTATTTAAATGAATTAAATAATTTAATTTATTTATTTAAATAAGATTAGAACTGTTCTAATTGATTTATTCACAATCGGTTTAATTTGGAGAACCTAAAGGGTCACACCGCAAAAAAGAAAAATATTTATTTAAGAAGTAAATGGCATAATTGTAATAATAAGTTAAGTGTATTTAATTTAATCTATGGAGATAGAATAAATTAAATAGCTTAATATTTATTATTTAATATTTTGGAAATATTAAATATAAATTAGTAAGAGGAGCCTTATTATTATTACTATTACTATTATTTAATTCCTAATAGGGATTGAGAATTAATTAATAGAAGTACTCTCACATGTATTCCTAATTGGATTAGGAGCATAATTAATTAAAGGAGCTTAATTATAATAGAAACCCTAATCCTAAATAATTTTGGGAAGGGTTTTCCTACATCTATAAATAAGAGGAGTCTTATCATAGATTAGGGTTACACACTCTTGCATTAGATTGTGGACAGTACTTATAATTTCTATAGAGATAGAAACTAGGGTTTTGCCAATACCCAACTTCTTGAATACCTATTCTTTCTTGGTGGATCACCTCTAGAGGCCAAACACTTGGGTGGCTAACGTTGATCAAAGAAAGGAATCTCATCGGTGGAATTCGAGGAGAATACGAAGGACTAGAAGTTGAACTTGTACCTGAGGAAGCTTTGATCTACGAGGGTATAATTCTTATTCTCTTTCTCTTTCGTTTAATTGATAATTGAACACAAGGATAGATCATGGTGATGGTTTGTATTAAAATTTAAAATTCGTTTTATCACGCTTCTGCTCTATTTATGTAATTTGATTGCATGCTTGCGTTATATACAAACCTAACAGTGGTATCAGAGTCTAATCCTTGTGTTAATTATTGAATTTTGATGATTCCATGTATGAATTGATATGCGATACGATCGGATTTTTGGGCTGAAAAAATTTTCTGAATCCGCATCGCGGCGCGGCCGCCCCGCTTCCAGTTCATTCTGGAGCGCGGCCGCGCTGCACCCCAGAAACGTTTTCTAGGGTGCAGCGCGGCCGCGCCTGTGACGCCCCCAAATTCTCTACTCTCTATGTAGCAGAATTTGTGCTCACGTGGAACTATACAACTGTAAATACTCAATAATATATGACTTCTATCTATCCAAGGTTCACAGTATCCCATAACAGGTACTAGTTCTGGCCTGAACGTTGTCTGTGTTTGGATACCCTCACTTAGATGTATAGAGTCATATTTTATGAATATCTCTTTCATATCAATATTCCCTATCTATCTGACATTCACAGTATTAATGATAAGATTGTCCATAGAACTGAGGGGCGCATTCCGATAAAGATGGCACCTTACCGGCGCTCATTAAATGTAACCCCAGAACTTATAGGACTCTCAACATCATTTAGATACCCTCATTCAGATGTATAGTTCATAAAGACACTGTATTTAACTTAGTACAACTATTCTAAAGAGTTTAAAGATCAGAGTATAACGCAATCTATGACATAAAGGATCATAATATATTACATAACATTTTGTTCGATTACATCATTCGTTATACTAAGTTATTACAATCACAAGTCTTTAAAAGACTTTAAAGTATTCAACAACAGAAATAAAACTTAATAAGCATGGCTTTTCCCCTTATCAGTCCCAAACGTGCTAGGAATATCATTTACAGCTGCAAAAGAAGATATGCGCAAGAATAAGCTACAAATGCTCAGCAAGTTCATTTAACAATGTAAACACCATGTGTTTGATTTGAAAGATGTCAATGATGTATACTGAGGGTTCTGTATAAGAACCATATATTTCATTTAGTTCTATCAGTCTTTAATGACTTAGAACCATTTGAGTTTTGGATATCTGGTAGGTGATCAGCCTCACCAATATCCTAGGAGTATGCATATCATCCTACCATTTGTGGTCAATATATTATCGACATTTCTTGGCCTTCCTATGAAGGCATTTCCATTTACTCAGTATAGATGTCTTACCAAACAATTTGGTTTGACACAACAATTTAGCTCGAATAAACAATATATGAACAATGATTCATTTCTTAAGTTATGCTGAACAAGAAGCAATAACTTCACAATAATTGATAGCAAGATGTATAATACTTGCTTAATATAAGTTGAGTAAGGTTAGGACACTTGCTCAAAAGTAAACAAGTTCGGGATACTTGCATAAAGATAACAAAGTTGGAAGACTTGCCTTAGCGTAGCTCACTATAATTTAGTACGATCGGTCAACGCACGTAGTCTACGTATACCAATAATAAGCGTTAGCACGTATATAAACATGTATCACGCTAATCTAAACAAGTTTCATTAAGGTTCGACGTTGATTCGGTTTCTCGGTCGCATCCTTAATGGCTAAACACATAGATTGTTCGATAAAACTTCATTTGGAAGTCTAATTATTAGTCTAAATAATTTAATTATTATTTATAACATTTTTAGAAGCTTGGTATTATTTTTAAATAATTTTCAGAAACTTGAAAGTATTTTTAAATAATTTTATAATTTTTTAGAAATATTTTTAAATGATTTAATTATCATTTAGAGTAATTTTAAAACATTTAATATGTTATTTAAATAATTTATTTGTCATTTAGAACATTTTTAAATACTTAAAATATTATTTAAATGATTTATTTATCATTAATAATATTTTTAGAAAGATAGAATATTATTTAAATGATTTATTTTATCATTAATAATATTTTTAGACTTTATTTTATCATTAAAATAATTTATTTATTACTTATAATAATTTTCAAAACTTAATTTGATATTTAAATGATTTAATTATCATTTATAACATTTTTAAATACTTAATATATTATTTAAATGATTTATTTATCATTAATAATATTTTAAATATTTAATATTTTATTTAATTATTATATATAATAATTTTATTTACCTTAATATCATTTTTAAATAATTAATATAATTATTTAATAATTTAATATCATTTTTAAATAATTAAAAAAAATTATTAAATGATTTATCATAATTAATATTTATTATTTTATTAAATTAAATAATATATCAGAATATATAAAAATATTAAAAATAATTTTTTTATAATTAAAAATGAATTTTCAGATTTATTTATTAATTATTAATAATTATTTAATATTTATTTTATATTTTATAATTTATTTAATTAATTTTTATTTATTTTTATTGAAAATCTGTCGCTAAAGGGCTTTAGCGACAGTCTTCATAATTTCTTAGGTTTCTGGGTTGGTGTATGCTTTTCGTCGCTAAAGGTGTTCTTCAATGAAGAACAGTTGGTCAATGTCCAACAGGGACTTTTGACCTCAAATTAATCTCAGATCGTTTGATGTTTGTTCTTAGTTTTTGTTTGTTGTTATAGCCAACATGGTAGGGTATAACGACATGTTGAATTTTATCTCAAATTATATCATATCATGCTTTAAATTTGATGGTCAAACCACCCCGTTCATGACTGTTCTTGAGTTTCTGGGTAACCCAGAAACTCATCCAGTCATAACGGTCAACGCAGTTTGACTGCTAAATCCGTTCGATTGATTGTTTGTTTATGTGTTTTAATGGTTCAAGATTAAACTCTATATAGCATACAACAACTCTAAACCAATAAACTACATAAAATATTTCATCTAGGCCATTTCTGGGTAGCACGAATTTCTGACAAACCTTGTCAGAGTTCTTCATAAGTTTCTAGGTTACCCAGAAACGTGTAAAATCAGAGCGGTCAAAGGACTTTGACCACTTATACCTTCTTACTGTGACATAATTTTGGACTTCTACCAATTGGATATTAAAGTTAACATGGCATACTATAGATTCATGCTTTAAAACACATCAAACAAACATGTTAAGACGATCAAAAGATCTGACAAAAAGGCTTGTCAAACTGTTCTTGACTGCCAAGAACAGTTTGAGTTTTTAGCTTGATTTTTATATCTAGATGTTATGTAAACATGTTTTAACCGTCCAGATCACTAAATAACATATTAACAAGTATTCCTAAACATCTAAAACACAAAAATTTTGCAGGCTTGAAGATCAAACATAAATTAGGGTTTTGTGCACCTTTTTCTTTAAAATTTGATTTCTAGCTTCTGATTCTGAGCTTGTGGTTGCTAGGGATTGTTTAGGCTGGTAATATAAGTGTATAGGTTCACAATTTCGTAGGTCTAAAGCTCAGCATCTCATTCTTCTTATAGCAATTCTAAATTAGGGTTTCCTAGCTAATTTTCAAACTTTTGCCTCCTAAAATATCTAGCCACTTAACTTGTGCTGCTTATGATCTGGCCTAATTCACCTACTTGTGCTGGAGTGTGTCAAGCACAAGCTTGCACACTCCTAGCTTCATTTTCATTGGCTAGAATTTTATTTTTGATTTATTTTGCTTACTAATTAAACCTAGATTTTTATTAATCATGATTAGGATGTTAATTTAGGTTTAGTAATACCTTAATTAAGATATTATATCATAATTAAGATTTATAACTCCATAATTTAGTGTTCTTGAATCAAATTAGGGTTTTAGGGTTTCTAATTAGGGTTTAGGGTTTTCAATTTCACAATTAGGGTTTTAATCTTTCGTTTAGGGTTTAGTTTAATCTTAATGATTCATAATTAACATTATGATTCATTATTTAAATCTTAATTATATCAATTAAGATTATTGTACAATAATTAGGATTTTAATTAATCAATTCGGACAATTATTATCAATTAGGGTTTTCAAATTAGGGTTTCTATTTCAGTTTAACATTTTAAACCCTATTTAACTTATTTTAGAATTTTATCGGTTAATATAATATTATATTAACTCCGAAGCACGACAAAGCACTTCGCCATTTCTAAGCATGACACAGCAGCTTACAAAAATAATTTGCCGAGACGCTTCTCGGTGTATTCGCCGGAAGCACGACAAATCATTTTGTCCGATTAAGCACGACACAGCTGCTAGGCGAAAAAATTTTATTTGACCTAATTGTTTAATAAAATACACAATCACATACTACCAAGTCAGAACAAGAAATTTTATTTCATAAACACATAATTTATATTTACAAATCTTATTAGGGTTCGGAATATTACAGCGCCGCTCCTAGTTCAATTTGTAGCGCGGCTGCGCCGGTGTGCAGAGTTTGAAAAATTTTTGTTTTCTCAATTAACATAAATGGTTTATTTAATTGATAAAAGTTTAAAATAAAGATGTTTATTTTTATCTGGAATAGGATTTCAGATTGCTAAAATTAAAGGAGTTTAATTTGAATTTGGTTTTTGATTAAAATAAAAGAGTTTATTTTGTTTCAAAACTAAATATTAGCAAAATTTTTGCCCATTAATTGATATTAATGCATATATGAAATAGTTTTATTATTCATGAGATGAATGTTATTTATTGATACATATAGAGATATGTATGATAATAAATAGGGATTGATTATGGACTATTGAGCAATGTGTGATTGGAATTATTTTAAAGGATGCTTGAATGTATGGGTTTTTATAAATGGGGTCTGTGTACCTCGTCTTCTCTAATTTTTCTTAATGTAAATTCTATCTCCCTCCTATGTACTTCCCCTTAACTGCTGATCAAGGTTTCTATTATAGTAAATAGTTCATATAATAGGATTAGTTAGAATTATTTTGAAGAATTGGAGACAAATGAGCAAGGAACGCTTGAAGACTCGTTTGTAATGGAGCCCGGGTTTAAATGTAATAGTTATATTTAAATTTAATTCTTGCACCCTAGGTTTGACCTTTTGGTTCACTTGGTGGTTCTAGTGAATCAAACTAGAATAAAAGTCCATAATCAATTCGGGTAGAATATAGTATTCTGTATGTGCATGCTTACTATATATATATATATTATATATTATCCAACATGTTTCGCATGTTAAATAATATGACGCGTATTTTATATATATATGTGCATGCACGCTAAATAAGATGAGACTAATAATTACAAACCCCTCAAAGAAATCATATTAAGTCCTAAGCGTTCAAAGATATTTGGAATATCGAACGTCGCCTTCTAGCATGGTAAAGCAATAGAGTATTAAATATTTAATATGAGTTTGTTGTGCACACACAAGGCGAGTATTAAATATTTAAGATGTTGTTTTATCACATTTGATGCTTATTAAGGAATTGAACATTACTGCTTTGTTGTGCACACACAAGGGCGGTCTTTTTCTCTTCACATATATGAAAGTGCTAGGTTGGACTTAACTTAAATTATTTTAGTTTGGATGTGCACACACTTGACCATTATAATCTAAGAGGCAAAATACAAGGAGTTACATAGTGATGTAATTGACAATAGTTGTCTACCTATTTATTTATATATCGTTTGTTGTGTCACCACAAGGCTATATACATTTGAAATGGGATCCTTAATCTCACTAGCAAATCTTTAATTAGAATTGCCGAACTATATAATGAGGGTAATATAGTTTGATGAAAAAGTGAGAGATACCAATTTAAATAAAGACCTAATTTATTTTGGTGATTAATAAAATGAATGTATGCTAAAATGTTGTCTATTTCGCATGCAGAATTTAAAAATGTCAAACTCACTATCATTGCGTAGCATACTTGATGCTAACAAACTGACCGGACCGAATTACACGGACTGGTTAAGGAATCTGAGAATTGTTCTCACTGCTGAAAAGATTTCTTATGTCCTAAATTCGCCAGTGCCTGCAAATGTTGTAGAAACAGCCTCTGAGGAAGACATTGCTACTTTCAGAAAGTGGCAAGATGATGCAATCATGGCTCAATGCATCATGCTCGCATCCATGAGTAACGAGCTTCAGCGTCAGCATGAAACTATAGATGCTCCTACTATATTGTTGCACCTCAAAGAGTTGTATAGTGAGCAAAGTAGGACTGCAAGATATCAGATATCTAAGGAGCTCTTCTGATCTCGTATGACCGAAGGCACTACTGTTGAGACTCATGTCCTCAATATGATCAATTTGATTGAACAACTTGGACAATTGGGTTCGTGATGGATGGGGAGTTAAGCCAAGATTTGATCTTGCAGTCACTCCCGGACACCTTCTCACAATTTGTTGTGAATTTTCACATGAATAAGTTAGACGTCAGCTTGCCTGAGTTACTTAACATATTGAAAACTGTTGAAGGTCACTTCTCATCCAACAAGAACCAAGTCTTACTAGTGGATGATTCTTCCAAGAAAAGGAAGAGGCCCAAGGTATCTTCTGAAAAAGAAAAAAAAACAAGAAGGCTAAGGGCAAGGCGAAAAAAAAGGATAAAAAGAAACCTGATCCAGATAGCAAAGAAATTTGCTGCCATTGCAATAAGTCGGGATACTAAAAGAGGAACTGCAAGGAGTATCTTGCGGACCAAAAGAAGCTTGGAGAAGCTTCGACTTTCGATCTAGGTTTGTTCATGATTGAAATTAATTTTTCTGAAAGTCAAAATTCTACTTGGGTATTGGATACCGGCTGTAGTTCTAACATATGTAATAATATACAGGAACTAAGCAGAAGTAGAAAGCTGAACAGGGATGAAGTCATCCTACGAGTGGAAAATGGAGCAAAGGTTGCTGCATTAGCTGTAGGGACTTATCGTTTAGCACTGCCTTCGGGCAAGTTCATTAGTTTAAATAATTGTTATTATGTTCCGACACTCATTAGAACCATTATTTCAATTTCTGTATTGGATATGGATGGTTTTGATATTATAATAAAGAACAACAGTTGTTCTATTTATAATAAAAATGTTTTATATGGTGTTGGGAACTTACTGAATGGACTATACATACTTGACTTGCATGAAAATATACTTCAAATTGAACAAACTAAGAAAAGAAAAAGAGATGATGTTAATTATACCTTTATGTGGCACTGTAGACTCGGTCATATCAATGAAACAAGATTAACCAAGTTGCATAAAGATGGGCTTTTAGAGCTATCTGATTACGAATCATATCCAACTTGTGAATCTTGTCTCATGGGTAAGATGACTAAATCTCCTTTTAGTGGAAAAGGAGAAAGAGTTACAGAGTTGTTAGCGATGGTACACACAGACGTTTGTGGACCTATGACAACGAATGCACGAGGAGGGTATTCTTATTTTATTACTTGCACTGATGATCATTCTAGATTTGGATATGTGTATTTAATGAAATACAAATCTGAATCGTTTGAAAAGTTCAAAGAATTCAGAAGTGAAGTAGAGAAGCAAACTGGTAAGAGTATTAAGATTCTACGATCGGATCGAGGAGGTGAATACTTGACCAATAAGTTTCTCAATTGTCTCAAAGAAAATGGTATAATCTCACAATGGACTCCACCAGGGACGCCAAAGTTGAATGGTGTATCTGAAAGGAGAAATCGAACATTGTTGGACATGGTTCGTTCCATGATGAGTTTTACCGACCTACCAGTATCCTTCAAGAGTTATGCCCTAGAATCGGCTGCATACCTACTTAACAAGGTACCTACCAAATCCGTCCCAAAGACCCCATATGAGATATGGACAGGGAGGAAACCTAGTCTTAAGCATGTTAAGACTTGGGGTTGTCCAGCTTATGTCAAAAGGTTTGAGCATGATAAGCTGAAGACTAGATCCGACAAGTGTAGATTTGTGGGATATCCTAAAGAGAGTTTAGGATATTATTTCTATCATCCTACTGATCAAAAGGTATTTGTTGCGAAATACGCTGCCTTCTTGGAAAAGGAGTTTATCCTCGAAGGGGTCAGTGGGAGTAAGATATATCTTGAAGAAGTTCAAGAACCACAAAATACTACGGATCAAAGTGCCTGTTTCTTGGAGAGATGTATTCCATGGCTCATCGGCATGAGACCTCTTTTGGAATCTTCCATGCTAAACTTCTTTAGCATCGAATTAATGTACTTTCCTTGGGTCAAGCCTAGCATCCTTTTAGATCTATCTCTATAGGTCTTTATCCCCAAAATATAGGATGCCTCACCCACGTCCTTCATGGAGAAGTGTTTAGATAACCAAATTTTGATCGACTGTAGCATAGGAACATCATTCCCTATCAGTAATATGTCATCAACATATAATACAAGGAATGAAACAGCGCACCCACTAACCTTCTTGTACACACAAGGTTCATCCTCATTTTTGATAAAATCAAACCTTTTGATTATCTCATCAAAACGGATGTTCCATCGTCGAGAAGCTTGCTTCAACCCATAAATGGATCGTTGTAGCTTACAGACTTGGTTTGTTCCAACCGTTGAAACAAAACCCTCTGGTTGTATCATATATACATTCTCCTCAAGCTCTCCATTGAGGAAGGCCGTTTTCACGTCCATTTGCCAGATCTCGTAGTCATAATAAGCTGCAATCGCAAGCAAAATCCGAATGGACTTGAGCATAGCTACTGGTGAGAAGGTTTCATCATAGTCAACTCCTTGTCTTTGTTTGAAACCTTTTGCAACCAGTCGGGCCTTATAGGTCTCTACCTTGCCATCTGCCCCAGTCTTTCTCTTAAAGACCCATTTACACCCAATAGGCTTAATGCCCTCAGGTGGTGAAACCAAAGTCCATACTTGGTTTTCATACATGGAGTCCATCTCGGATTTCATGGCTTCTAGCCATTTCTCTGAGTCTTCACTACTCATAGCCTCTTCGTAAGTCAATGGATCATCATCATCTATGATGCGTACCTCATTATCATCCTCTATGATGAATCCATACCTCTCAGGTATCTTCGATACTCTTCCAGATTTACGAATAGGTAATGGTACAGTACGTTCTTCTACTTGGTCAGGTACCTGACTTTGATCCGTAGTATTTTGTGGTTCTTGAACTTCTTCAAGATATATCTTACTCCCACTGACCCCTTCGAGGATAAACTCCTTTTCCAAGAAGGCAGCGTGTTTCGCTACAAACACCTTTTGATCAGTAGGATGATAGAAATAATATCCTAAACTTTCTTTAGGATATCCCACAAATCTACAGTTGTCGGATCTAGTCTTCAGCTTATCATGCTCAAACCTTTTGACATAAGCTGGACAACCCCAAGTCTTAACATGCTTAAGACTAGGTTTCCTCCCTGTCCATATCTCATATGGGGTCTTTGGGACGGATTTTATAGGTACCTTGTTAAGTAGGTATGCAGCCGATTCTAGGGCATAACCCCAGAAGGATACTGAAAGGTCGGTAAAACTCATCATGGAACAAACCATGTCCAACAATGTTCGATTTCTCCTTTCAGATACACCATTCAACTGTGGCGTTCCTGGTGGAGTCCATTGTGAGATTATACCATTTTCTTTGAGACAATTGAGAAACTCATTGGTCAAGTATTCCCCTCCTCGATCCGATCGAAGAATCTTAATACTCTTACCAGTTTGTTTCTCTACTTCACTTCTGAATTCTTTGAACTTTTCAAACGATTCAGATTTGTATTTCATTAAATACACATATCCAAATCTAGAATGATCATCAGTGAAAGTAATAAAATAAGAATACCCTCCTCGTGCATTCGTTGTCATAGGTCCACAAACGTCTGTGTGTACCATCGCTAACAACTCTGTAACTCTTTCTCCTTTTCCACTAAAAGGAGATTTAGTCATCTTACCCATGAGACAAGATTCACAAGTTGGATATGATTCGTAATCAGATAGCTCTAAAAGCCCATCTTTATGTAACTTGGATAATCTTGTTTCATTGATATGACCGAGTCTACAGTGCCACATAAAGGTATAATTAACATCATCTCTTTTTTTTTTCTTAGTTTGTTCAATTTGAAGTATATTTTCATGCAAGTCAAGTATGTATAGTATTCAGTAAGTTCCCAACACCATATAAAACATTTTTATTATAAATAGAACAACTGTTGTTCTTTATTATAATATCAAAACCATCCATATCCAATACAGAAATTGAAATAATGGTTCTAATGAGTGTCGGAACATAATAACAATTATTTAAACTAATGAACTTGCCCGAAGGCAGTGCTAAACGATAAGTCCCTACAGCTAATGCAGCAACCTTTGCTCCAGTTCCCACTCGTAGGACGACTTCATCCTTGTCCAGCTTTCTACTTCTGCTTCGTCCCTGCACACATTATGACATATGTGAGAACTACAGCCGGTATCCAATACCCAAGTAAAATTTTGACTTTCAGAAAAATTAATTTCAATCATGAACAAACCTAGATCGGAAGTCGAAGCTTCTCCAAGCCTCTTTTGGTCCGCAAGATACTCCTTGTAGTTCCTCTTCAGTGTCCTGGCTTATTGCAATGGTAGCAAATTCTTTTGCTATCTGGATCAGGTTTCTTTTTATCCTTCTTTTTCGCCTTGCCCTTAGCCTTCTTGTTTTTCTTCTTTTTAGAAGATACCTTGGGCCTCTTCCTTTTCTTGGAAGAATCATCCACTAGTAAGACTTGGTTCTTGTTGGATGAGAAGTGACCTTCAGCAGTTTTCAACATGTTAAGTAACTCAGGCAAGCTGACGTCCAACTTATTCATGTGAAAATTCACAACAAATTGTGAGAAGGTGTCCGGGAGTGACTGCAAGATCAAATCTTGACTTAACTCCCCATCCATCACGAACCCAAGCTGTCCAAGCTGTTCAATTAGATTGATCATCTTAAGGACATGAGTCTCAACAGCAGTGCCCTCGGTCATACGAGATCAGAAGAGCTCCTTAGATATCTGATATCTAGCAGTCCTACTTTGCTCACCATACAACTCTTTGAGGTGCAGCAATATAGTAGAAGCATCCATAGTTTCATGCTGACGCTGAAGCTCGTTACACATGGGTGCGAGCATGATGCATTGAGCCAAGACTGCATCATCTTGCCACTTTCTAAAAGTAGCAATCTCTTCCTCAGAGGTTGTTTCTGCAACACTTGCAGGGACTGGCGAATTTAGGACATAAGAAATCTTTTCAGCAGTGAGAACAATTCTCAGATTCCTTAACCAGTCCGTATAATTCGGTCCGGTCAGTTTGTTAGCATCAAGTATGCTACGCAGTGATAGTGAGTTTGACATTTTTTAAATTATGCATGTGAAATAGACAACATTTTAGCATGCATTCATTTAATTAATTACCAAAATAAATTAGGTCTTTATTTTAAATTGGTATCTCCCACTATTTTCATCAAACTATATTACCCTCATTATATAGTTCGGCAAATCTAATTAAAGATTTGCTAGTGAGATTAAGGATCCCATTTCAAATGTATATAGCCTTTTGTGTGAACAACAAACTATATATAAATAAATAGGTAGACAACTATTGTCAATTACATCACTATGTAACTCCTTGTATTTTGCCTCTTAGATTATAATGGTCAAGTGTGTTCACATCCGAACTAAAATAATCTAAGTTAAGTCCATCCTAGCACTTCCATATATTCGAAAGAAAAACACTGTCCTTGTGGTGACACAACAAAACAGCATCGTTCAGTCTATTTATAAGCATCAAATGTGATAAAACAACATCTTAAATATTTAATACTCGCCTTGTGTGTGCACAACAAACTCATATTAAATATTTAATACTCTATTGTTTTACCATGCTAGAAGGCGACGTTCGATATTCCAAATATCTTTGAACGCTTAGGACTTAATATGATTTCTTTGAGGGGTTTGTTATTATTAGTCTCATCTTGTTTAGCGCGCATGCACATATATATATAAAATACGCGTCATATTATTTTACATGCGAAGCATGTTGGATAATATAATATATATATATATATATATATAGTAAGCATGCACATATAAAATACTATATTCTACCCGGATTGATTATGGACTTTTATTCTAGTTTGGTTCACTAGAGCCACCAAGTGAACCAAAAGGTCAAACCTAGGGTGCAAAAATAAAATTTAAATATAACTATTACATTTAAACCCGGGCTCCATTACAAACGGGTCTTCAAGCGCTCCTTGCTCCTTTGTCTCCAATTCTTCAAAAAATTAATTCTAACTATTCCTATTACATAAACAATTTACTATAAATAGAAACCTTGATCAGCAGGCAAGGGGAAGTACATAGGAGGGAGATAGAATTTACATTAAGAAAAATTAGAGAAGACGAGGTACGCAGACCCCATTTATAAAAACCCATACATTCAAGCATCCACTAAAATAAATCCAATCACACATTGGTCAATAGTCCATAATCAATCCCTATTTATTATCATACATATCTCTATATGTATCAATAAATAACATTCATCTCATGAATAATAAATCCATTCCATATATGCATTGATATCAATTAATGGGCAAAAGTTTTGCTAATATTTAGTTTTGAAACAAAATAAACTCTTTTATTTTAATCAAAAACCAAATCCAAATTAAACTCCTTTAATTTTAGCAAACTGAAATTCTATTTCAGAAAAAATAAACATCTTTATTTTAAACTTATATCAATTAAATAAACCATTTATTTCAATTGAAGGAAAAAAAATTTCGAATTCTGCTAGCCGGCGCAGCTGCGCCCAAAATGAACTGGACAACGGCGCAGCTGCGTTGCTCCCCAGAAAAAAAAACGATTCTAGGTTTCGGCGCAGCTGCGCTCCAGAATGAACTGGAGGCGGCGCAGCTGCGCCGTGTCGCTGATTCAGAAATTTTTTATTCTGCCCAAAAATTTCGATCCAATCGCATATCAAGCATACATGGAATCATCAAAATCGATTATTAGCACAAGATTAGGCTCTGATACCACTGTTAGGTTTGTATATAGCGCGAACATGCAATCAAATTACATAAACAGTGCGGAAGCGCGATAAAATAAGATTTTAAAATTTTATACAAACCATCACCAAGATCAATCCTTGTGCTCAATTAACGATATTAACAAAAGAGAAAGAGAATAAGAATTATACCCTCGTAGAAAAAAGCTTCCTCGGGTACAAGTTCAACTCCTAGTCCTTCGTGTTCTCCTCGAATGCTACGGTGTGATTCCTTCCTTTGATCAACGTTAGCCACCCAAGTGTTTGGCCTCTAGAGGTGATCTACCAAGGAATAACAAGTATTCAAGAAGTTGGGTATTTGGCAAAACCCTAGTTTCTATCTCAATAGAAGTTGCAAGTACTCTCCACCAATCTTATGCAAGAGTGTGTAACCCTAATCTATGATAAGACCCCTCTTATTTATAGATGTAGGAATAACCCTTCCCTGAACTATTTAGGATTAGGGTTTGTATTATAATTAAACTCCTTTAATTAATAATGATCCTAATCCAATTAAGAATCCATGGGAGAGTACTTCTATTAATTAATTCTCAATCCCTATTAGGAATTAAACAATAGTAAAAGTAATAATAATAATAAGACTCCTCTTATTAATTTATATTTAATATTTCTAAAATATTAAATAATAAATATTAAGCTATTTAATTTATTCTATCTCCATAGAGTAAATTAAATACACTTAACTTATTATTACAATTATGTCATTTACTTCTTAAATAAATATTTTCCTTTTGCGGTGTGACCCTTTAGGTTCTCCATATTAAACCGGTTGTGAATAAATCAATTAGAACAATTCTAATCTTATTTAAATAAATAAATTAAACTATTTAATTCATTTAAATAAATAATTTTTATTCTACAATAAGGGTAAGCCCCCTTAGCGATCAACGACTTTCCAAATAATATAGATTTCAACATTAATCACAAAAGAACCTTTGAGTAAATAGTTACCGTACAATTCAATCCTTCTACCATACAATGTCCCAATTAAATATAAGACATGAATTTACTGTTAAGTCTTATTTTATTTAATTATATGTATTTCGATTCCCAAATGCACAACTTTAAATAATGCAAATTAGAAACTCCTTTCTAATTTCATTCTGCCTTGGCCAAGGACTACTGAGTTGTCATTTATCGAATCACATAGGACATTCACATCTTTTACTAGACGTGGTAGATTCTTTGTTGATCATTCACCTATCTCCATGTACAACTTATTATACCCAATCATACCCTTTGATATACCCCAAAGGTCTTAAGGGACATGTCAAAGTATAACTCATCATACACAAGATACTATGATGGTCTCAAGTCCAAGGATCACTTGTACTACTATCACTAGAGGAATTCCTATTGATAGGCGAGTAAAACTCCATTAGGTATTCCTTAGCGAGTCACGTTCAGTGAACTTATTCTCTAATAAGCACCTACATACTTGCTTTAGTGTCTCCACACAAATGATTATGAGATCAATCATCCTCTTCCTAAGAGCAAGCAACGTATGTACTAATCTATCCGGATTCACTAATCCCCAATTTAGTAATCCAACGATTAGGAACAATTTTAGTTTATGAGCTATCTAGAATTTAGATCTCATTAGCATGATCACCATCATGATTCTAAAAGCATTACTCAAAACTATGGGTTTATCACATTTAATATAACAGCACTATGTAGATAATATAAAATATCTTTTAAGAAAATCAATTCTTTTATTAATAAATGAATAAGATTACAAAGTATATGCTACATCATATCAAATATGATTAGCTTGTGTGCATACTACTTTCAGTTTACCCTTATTGTAGAATAAATATTATTTATTTAAATGAAT
Organism: Aralia elata; assembly: GCA_034770075.1. NCBI lineage: Eukaryota > Viridiplantae > Streptophyta > Magnoliopsida > Apiales > Araliaceae > Aralia > Aralia elata. Next base: position 31,677,209 of record CM068380.1, on the reverse strand, counting down.
TAAATAGTTTAATTTATTTATTTAAATAAGATTAGAATTGTTCTAATTGATTTATTCACAATCGGTTTAATATGGAGAACCTAAATGGTCACACCGCAAAAAGGAAAAATATTTATTTAAGAAGTAAATGGCATAATTGTAATAATAAGTTAAGTGTATTTAATTTAATCTATGGAGATAGAATAAATTAAATAGTTTAATATTTATTATTTAATATTTTAGAAATATTAAATATAAATTAATAAGAGGAGCCTTATTATTATTACTATTACTATTATTTAATTCATAATAGGGATTGAGAATTAATTAATAGAAGTACTCTCACATGTATTCCTAATTGGATTAGGAGCATAATTAATTAAAAGAGTTTAATTATAATAGAAACCCTAATCCTAAATAGTTTAGGGAAGGGATTTCCTACATCTATAAATAAGAGGAGTCTTATCATAGATTAGGGTTACACACTCTTGCATTAGATTGTGGAGAGTACTTGTAATTTCTATAGAGATAGAAACTAGGGTTTTGACAATACCTAACTTCTTGAATACCTATTCTTCCTTGGTGGATCACCTCTAGAGGCCAAACACTTGGGTCGCTAACGTTGATCAAAGGAAGGAATCTCATCGTGGAATTCGAGGAGAACACGAAGGACTAGGAGTTGAACTTGTACCCGAGGAAGCTTTGATCTACGAGGGTATAATTCTCATTCTCTTTCTCTTTCGTTTAATTGATAATTGAATACAAGGATAGATCATGGTGATGGTTTGTATTAAAATTTAAAATTCGTTTATCACGCTTCCACTCTATATATGTAATTTGATTGCATGATTGCGTTATATACAAACCTAACATACTTAGCTTACATAGTTGATACTCGAAAAGAGAGTCCAAAATTAGAAGAGATACCTGTTGTAAGGGACTTTGTAGACGTCTTTCCCGACGATTTGCCAGGACTTCCGCCAGACAGGGAAGTTGACTTTGTAATCGATTTGGCGCCAGAAACTGTCCTGATATCGAAAGCTCTGTACCGTATGGCCCCAGTAGAGATGAAAGAATTGATGGTGCAGCTACAAGAACTTTTAGATAAGAAGTATATTCAGCCGAGCGTATCGCCGTGGGGAGCGCCGGTATTGTTTGTTAAAAAGAAAGACGGATCGATGCGACTTTGCATTGATTATAGGGAGTTGAACAAGGTCACGATTAAGAATAAATACCCGTTACCAAGAATCGACGACTTGTTTGATCAGTTGAAAGGAGCTAGATATTTCTCGAAGATAGATTTGAGGAGTGGGTATCATCAGTTGAAGGTGAGGAAGGAAGATATACCGAAGACAGCGTTCAGAACTCGTTATGGTCATTACGAGTTTCTGGTGATATCATTTGGTCTAACGAATGCTCCTGCAGCATTCATGGATTTAATGAAGAGGGTGTTTAAGCCGTTTTTGGACAAGTTTGTAGTAGTATTCATTGACGATATTTTAATTTATTCTAAAACCAAGGAAGAGCATTTGAAGTTGACATTGGAAGCACTAAGAAGAGAGAAGTTGTATGCTAAATTTTCACAGTGTGAATTCTGGATAGAGCGAGTGCAATTTCTTGGACATGTGATTGACAAGGATGGAATTTCGATGGATCCGTCAAAGGTTGAAGCAGTGCTTAACTGGGATCAGCCGAAAACACCATCAGAAGTAAGGAGTTTCCTCGGATTGGGAGGTTACTACAGGAGATTCATTCAGGATTTTTCCAAAATCGCGACTCCATTAACGAATTTGACTAGGAAGACGGTGAAGTTCGTTTGGACGGAGAAGTGTGAGGAAAGTTTTCAAGAATTAAAGAAGAGGTTGAGTATAGCGCCTGTGTTCTCTACCGGATAACACAGGAAATTTTGTGGTGTATAGTGATGTGTCGCATAAAGGACTAGGTTGTGTGCTTATGCAAAACGGTAAGGTCATTGCGTATGCGTCACAATAATTAAAAGACTATAAGAAGGGGTATCCTACCCATGATTTGGAATTGGTCGCGGTGGTATTTGCTTTGAAGATATGGAGGCACTATCTTTACGGGGAGAAATGTGAAATATATACAGACCACAAGAGTCTGAAATATATTTTTACACAGAAGGATCTGAACATGCTACAGAGGAGATGGTTGGAATTGATAAAAGATTACGACTGCGAGAATTTATACCATCCAGGTAAAGCGAACGTGGTGGCCGATGCCTTAAGCAGAAAGGGACGAGAGAAATTGTTTATGATTACCGCTCAAGAGGAGCTAATTACAGCAATGGCGAAACTAGAGTTGGAGGTAAAATTTTCGGAGGAGAGTAATGAAAAAAAAATTCAATTAAGAATCGGTTCAACTTTGGTGGATAAGGTTAAAGAAGCACAAATGCAGGACGAAGAATGTGATAGAATCAGGAAAAGAATATCTGGAGGTGATGAAGCGAAATTCAAAGTGGATAACGAGGAAGTATTAATATTCGAGGGAAGAATTTGGGTTCCGCCAGTACAAGAGGTTAAGGAGAAAATTTTGAACGAGGCTCATAATTCAAGATATTCGATTCATCCGGGTAGTATGAAGATGTACCAAGATCTCCGACAGCATTTTTGGTGGCTGAATATGAAGAGAGACATTGCTGATTGTGTAGTCAAGTGTTTGACATGTCAGAAAGTTAAAGCAGAACATCAGAGGCCAAGTGGACTATTACAACCGTTAGAAATCCTATAATGGAAATGGGAACATATCACCATGGATTTCGTAGTGGGTCTTCCGACGACTCAGAAAGGTTTCGACGCAGTATGGGTTATCGTGGACCAACTGACAAAATCAGCACACTTCTTACCGATCAAGATCAGATTCAACTTAGATCAGCTGGCAAAGTTGTACGTGAAAGAGATTATTTCGAGGCACGGTGTTTCAATATCTATTGTCTCAGATAGGGATCCGCACTTCACATCGAACTTTTGGAAACGACTACAGGAATGCATGGGAACGCGATTACGAATGAGTACGGCATATCACCCACAGACCGACATACAGAGTGAAAGAACGATCCAAACATTGGAAGATATGTTACGAGCTTGCATTATGGACTTCAAAGGAAATTGGGATGATCATCAACCATTGGTAGAATTTGCTTACAACAACAGTTACCACGCAAGTATTGGCATGCACCTGATGAAGCGTTGTACGGCAGAAAGTGCAAAACTCCATTATGTTGGGATGAAGTTGGCGAACGTCAATTGGTCAGACCAGAACTGGTACAACAGACTGCAGAAATCGTCAAAGTGATCAGGGCAAGAATGATAGCAGCTCAGGATAGACAGAAGAAATATGCCGATCAACATCGTAAGAATCGAGAGTTTGAGTCTTGTAGTTACGTTTTCTTGAAAGTATCTCCCTAGAAAGGGAAAATTCGTTTTGGTAAGAAGGAAAAACTGAGTCCGAGGTTCATTGGACCCTTTGAAGTATTAAGAAGAGTTGGTGAGGTCGCATATGAGGTAGCTTTACCTCCAGCGTTGGAACACATCCACAATGTCTTTCATATCTCGGTATTACGACCGTACAAACCCGATTACAAGCATGTCATAGAGTATGAACCCCTGCAAGTTGAGAAAGATTTGTCTTACGAAGAATAGCCTGTTCAGATAGTTGACAGGAAAGAACAAGTGCTAAGAAGTAAAATCATACCTTCTATTAAGGTGATTTTGAGGAACCACAACGCTGAAGAAGCTACGTGGGAACTCGAGGATCAGATGATGAGAAATTATCCACAGCTATTTACTTAATCTATGTGTAGCGATTCTGGGAACAGAATCTTTGTAAGGGAGGAAGAATGTAACGGGACGAGTTAATTGAGTCATGATTCTGGGGACAGAATCCTTTTCAGGGGGGAAAGATGTGACGAACGAGAATTTTGTAATTTAATTTAAATATTTATTGAATTAGATAAATATTTTCCGATGATTTGATTATTGAATTAATTAATTAATTGATGAATTTATGGTAGATTAATTTAATTATATGTGTTACATTAGTAAAATTGATGTAGAGAATTTTTATATTCAAAATATGTGTTTAATTGAGTTTATTTGATTGAATGCATTATTTAAATAAGTATAATGTTATTTCTAATTAATTTTATAATTAATTAGAGATTTAATAATTTGTCATTATTCATAAATAAGAATTTTATTTATATGACTATGTGATTTAATGTAGAATTATTCTATTTTATTTAATTGATTTAAATGAGATTATTTAATTGATTAGATATGTGACATGAACTATATTATAAGTAAGTTATTAAAATAAACTAGAAAGGAGGATAAATATGCTAAACAAACGAGGCCTTATGGGGAGTTGGTGCTAGTTATTAACTAACACCATGTTCTGCCAGTTTATTTCACGTATTATCATTATACGCATCAGTTTTCTTAAGCAAGCCTGAGTATACAGAGAGAAAAAGAGAGAGTTTGAGAAAATTGAAGAAGGAAATCCATTCATCTTTATTGCATAATCTAGCATCTTATCATAGGTAATTCTTCTAACTAAGTTTAATTTACGTTTTAAATTCTTCCATGAAAGTAGTCTGTAAGTTTTTCTGATAATGGAGCTTCATGTGTAATTGATTATAAATTGTTTATAATTGTTTAAATGCATGTATAATTACTGTATGATGTTTATAAATTGTTTAATTGGATTAATTTATGAGATTACGCCTTTAATTGGAAGTTCTGAAAGTTACAGAGTAGTTACACATGAATATGAACTGTATGTATGAAATTGATGTCTGTGTTGCAAGTTAATCGGTTAAATTGATGATTAATTATGTTTATGCATGTAAAAACGAAGAAAACAAGAGTTAAACGGATTGAATTGGTCAAGAAACGAATTTACAGTGATTGATTTTGTTAACTGTGTCAAAACTTGATAATAAAGTATGAATAGTTAAATTTTTAGCCTTTAATTGGTTGTTTAGATTGTGTGTGATGTCAAAATCACTGTGTATGTATTGGGTTTTGATTTCATAATATATATGATGAATGGGTAGTAATTTAGTCGGTTAATTGTGAAAACTTTGGCCAAATTTGGCATTTTTCTGTGTTCTTCGCGAACTGCAGGAATTGAGTTTCAGGTCCACCGCCCCGGCGGTAGAAATGAACTACATTTCTCGCCCCGGTGGCAGGCTCGCCCCGGCGGTAGAAATGAACTACATTTTCCGCCCCTGCGGCAGTCTCGCCCCGGCGGTAGAAATGTATTACATTTCCCGCCCCGGCGGTAAGCTCGTCCCGGCGAGGATTTTGTGAAGAAACCCACCGCCCTGGCGGTGGAACCAAAAAAAAAGTAAAAAGAAGAGAGTAAAAATTTTATTCTTTCTTTGTGGTTATGTTATGATATCGTAGACATATCTAGAGCTTAGACTAATGTATGAAATGAATGTTAAGGTACTGTGATGGGTGGTAAGCATATACCCGTTGATTGTTCGGTGTCAACTGAGATATTAAAATGAAAACTTGGATGAGAATGAATCCTGAAGTGTTTATAATACTGTAACTAATTATTGTTACTGCTTTATAAACTGAATGTATAGGTTGATTAAAGAACGTGAGTCTTAAATTTATAATCTACGCATGAGGCAAGTATCTTATCCTTACTTTTACGTTTACGCAAGTTTTGTACCTTGATTTATTATTTCCTTGAAAGCAAGCTACCTAATATTACCTTGATTTCAATTACGCTAGTTCCTAAATTTCATTATCTTAGAATGCAAGCTTCATAATGCTATTACTTACTTGAGCAAGTTATTATTCCTATTCCATTCAATTTCATGAATTCAATGAGGAGTTCTAACTTCCTTTTTGTAATACTTCAGTTATACAGAATTTACCCAATCGTACTTTTTGCGAGATTTAGTCTTTGATTCTCGAATATTAATTACATTTTATTGAACCTTGATTGACTAGCGAACTCTTATTGATTCGACTAGTCCATAGTTGATGAGCGTTCTAAATTCTAAAAACATTATTGAAGTAAATCCAAACCAAACTTCCTTTGGTGCGGACTTCGATGTCAAACTGAGATGAACAACCCTTATACAGGGGATTTTATTTACGCGTTAGCGTTAAGATGTTATGCATATACATGGTACAAAAGGCTGATCCCCCTGAGTACGAGAAGTAAGGTCCATATAGTCTTACGACTATTAAAGGTTTAAAGTAGAAATACTTGATAACCTGGGACATAGTTCATGGTCTTAAGACCCTCAGACGTTCTTTTGAATCTTGTCTTATATTCTTGACTCAGAAGCTGAATCTTCGATTATTCAATATCCGTTGATTATTTCGCATGTTATTATTATTGTTATTATTGTACTTGCTGGGCAATCATTGCTCACCCTTGCATAATAACATTGCAGCTAAAGTTGAAATAGTTGACGAGCCGTCCACTAGTAAGGGTAAAGGAAAAGCAAACAAGTGATGAAGACTTGTTGTATTTGTTTTAATGATGTTTATGTATTAGACTTGATTATGTTTCCGCATTTGATGTTTTATTAAGGTTAGATGGCCTGTGATTTATTTATTTATGATGTTGTAACCCTTCAATGGGAGATTTCTATTTTATTTAAGAGTTTTTATTTATATTTGGATGGGTAGTTAGATGTGATGTGATTTATTTGGATTGTGAACACCAAATCCTGAGGAAACGAAGTACCCAGATTTGGGAGTGTCACAGGTTGGTATCAGAGCTGTAGGTTATGAACCTTAGGTGGGGAAATGCATATGATTAAATAAATAAGACTTGTCAGTAATTCCATATTTTATATTTGATCAGGACATTGTGTGGTAGAAGGATTGAATTGTACGGTAACTATTACTGAATAGGTTCTATGTGATTAGACGTTGATTTCATATTATATGGATAGTCATGATACATTATCGTAAGGTGTCCCTCATGATGTAGAATAAATATTATTTATTTATATACGAATTAAAGGAGTTTAATTCATTATAAATAATATTAGAATGATTCTAATTTATTTATTCTACCACCGGCATAATATTGCACCTAAAGTGTCACATCGCAAAAAGAGAAATATTATTTTAGAAGTAATTGGCTTAATAATAATAAATTAAGTGTATTTAATTTATTAATGGAATAAATTAAATAGATTAATATTTATAATTAAGTATTTGGAGAAATACTAAATTATAAATTAATAAGAGGAGTCTTCTTCTACTTATTATTATTATTATTATTATTATTATTATTATTATTATAAATAATTGGCTTAGTAATAATAATTTAGTATTTGGAGAAAAACTAATATTTATAATCAATTATTTGGAGAAATACTAAATTATAAATTAATAAGAAGTATTCTTATTGTTATTATTATTATAAATTATTTAATTCCTAAATAGTTTGGGAATTAAATTAAATTAAAACCCTAAGTCCTTAAAGGTTTAGGATAGAAGGTTAGTCTATAAATAAGAGGGGTCTTATTGTGGAAAGGACTTATGCAAGTCTTGCAAGTATTCTCAAAACCTAAAAGAGTTAGGAGAGAGAGAGAGAATTAGGGATAATCACCCAAGTTTTGGAGAAACTTAAATTTACTTCACACTTTGTAACTTGCATTTAATCAGGTCGATTTGGAGAAGAACGTAAAGGATCGAGGGAGGTGAACTTATAGCTGTTCAAAAGTTGAATCTACAAAAAGTATAATCCATTCTCCTTTATCTTGAATTAATAATATCGTATAAGGTGATTCATGAGATTGCAAAAACAATTTAAATTCGATTTATGCTATGCTTCCACTGTTTTACAATATGATTGTATGTATGTTCTTATTTCTGCAAACTTACAATATTAACTTAATATAATTTTACCAGTTAGGCAAACACTACCTCACATTGAGTTCAGAGAACTCTGGCATGACTGCATAAAAATTATTCAGCCACAACACTATCATCCTCCATGGGGGCTTTGGAGGAGGTCTTTGCAGATTTAAGGGCTACATCATTATCCTTCTTTCTTGTCTCTATTGTTGTTTCTGTCCTTTAATGTAATTCTAACTCACAGGTCAGCAGGTTGGTATAGAGCTTTTGAACAGTCATCTCATGTAGATTCTTTGATTCTGTAATTTTAGTGGTTGACATCCCACTTGCTTGGCAGGGCTCTCATAAACTTGATATTCAGATCTTTGTTAGGACAGACCTTCCCAAATGCTCTAAGTCAGTTGAGTAGAATATTGAACTTCTCATATGTAGTAGTGATGTCTTTTCTAGAAATATGAAAAAATATTTCATATTGTTGAGTGATTACTTATTCTCTCTCACTTCTTTAGTGTCTTCATGCATGACTAAGAGAGCTTCACAGACTTCTTTTGCAGTCTTGCAGTTGACTATATTTGTAATAAATTGAATTTTCGATAAATTATTAAAAGTGAGAATTTAATAAAATAAATTCTTATTTTTAATGATTTATCGTATTGCAATGTATATGTGAATATGTATGGTATAGCATTTATATATATCTGTGATAGAGTGAATATATAATTATATATTTATTGTATGTAAATAAATTATTGGAAACAATTTATACATGAAAAAGGAATAATTAAATTTGTGTAGACCAAAATTTTGTATAAGGTGTATTAAAATAATTTATTATATTAAATTATTTTAATATGGTGAAATTATTGCATTAAATAAATTATTTTTATTTAATGTAAAGCTTCATTTTTATGAATGTAATACATTATAATATTTACTGTATGTATGTAATATGTATATTGCATATGTAATGTACATTATATACTGTATAGTATATGTATGTAATATGTATGTATGTAATACATGTACATATATATTATGTGTAACCTTCAAGTAAATTAAGCTGCTGTTGGACATTTGAGTAAGGAGCAAGGATAATTAACATGAGCTGTGAGTAGATCAAATACTCAGCAAACCTATAATTAAGGAGCAAAACGAATTCGTGAAGAGCAAGTATATCAGTTCTATAAAACCCAAACCAAGTTTTTTTAATTTCTTTTGCTGAGAAATAAAACTCTCAAGTTCATTCACTCTATCTTCTCACAATTAGCCAAAACTTATGCACTTTCTAATTCAAAGAAGCTGGGTTAGCAGTTTGATATTAAGGAAGGATTGAATCATTATAATCATATTGGAAGAAGAAGTATTAAGTAAGATTTCAGTCAAAAGGTAAATCTATATATCTCCTTTGATATAACTATAAACTAGGTAATCAAATTGGTATTCAGTCTATGATTTTAGATTGATTGATCGTGATTATTGGTAATTAGTAATGTCAAATAGACTAAAAACATGTCCCTAGTGGTTTGAAATCTGGATATATAGCTATGAAGCATGATAACAAACTTTGGGTATGGGAATTGAAAAACTGCAGAAAACAGAGCTTGAATTGAAACTGTCTCGAAGTGGCGCGGTCGCGCCACTTCCCAAGTCAAAACCAGCGCGACCGCGCTGGTCTCTAAAAGAGAAAATTTGACTTCTTTGCTTTGTCAGCTTTTGGACAGATGTATAAAAGTCCTTTATACTTAATAATATGTATGAAATGGTGTCTCAATTAGCTATGTATGAAAATGAGTTTTCGAAGAATGAATTAGATAAGTTTTCAAATACTAAACTAATGTTTTCGAAAAGTAAAATTTAGAGAGCTAAGTGTTGTTTCAAGGCTCTCAAAGTTCTGTGTTTTGATTGTATATGGTGTGTAAAGAGTCCTAGCATAATACCAAGAAGAAAGGGTAATGAAAAACCCAAATTTGAGCTTCCGGAGGAGTAGCGCGGCCGCTCCGTGCTGCAAAACTGTCAAGATGTATTATATGTGAACTGAGTTATGGTACATATGTATTAGGATCTCATAAGCTTCATTATGTGTCAATTGGTATGTTTGTAATGTCTAAAAATATAATGACTATGTAAAGCTATGATTTCAAAAGGTTTAAAGAAAAATTCTTAAATGGAACTTCTAGATTAAAGTAAAAGCAAATTATGAAACAACAAGGCATATGTGAACTGAATATATGCTTTGAATATATAGTTGAAGTATTTGTAACTTGTTGACATCTGTGAACACCAATTATGTGTAGCTAATGTATGCCTATGTATAAATATAATTATGTAGGATACTTGAAGAGAAGTTAAGCTAAACTATAGTTGTAATCTACAAACAAGGCAAGTATCCTGGACTTGTTACATTTAAGTAAGTATCCTAACTTGTTCATTTAAACAAGTATAATGAAGCTTTAATTAGTTATATGTTAAAAGGATATCAATATTTTGATATAAGAATGCCATAATGCGTACTCATTAAATTTCAGTATGCATGTATAGTTTAAAAGTAGTCTGAGCCATTTGTTCTGGCTAGACAAAATTTATAGTATTTCATTGTTTTTATATTAAGTCTTTGAAATATTATTGAGTAGATAGAGCTTTTCAATCATATTGTTTTGATTTGAACTCCATACTGAGAATGCACATCCCTGAACTGGAAAAATTTTATATTGCGACAAAAAGGCAATGACGTTGAACGCAAATGTCATTCCCGTATATAGTATTGATCAATACAGGGCATAACAGGCTGATCACCCACCGTGCCCGTAAGCTAGACGGTTTATAGATGAATTTCTGTTAAAACCTTTTCAAAAAAATGAAAAAGAAAAGTTCATGGTCTTGTGACCACTCAGCATGTACAAGTTAGTATGTTGTTTCGAAATGCAAACAAGACATGTTTCAATTGCTTTATAGTTTTGTTCCACTTTTGAAGCATATCTCAAAGAAAACAATTATTTCCTTGCACAAGTTATTATTAACTGCTACTACTTGTTGAGAAATTGAATGCTCATTCTTGCTTTGAATATAAATGTTTTCAGCTAAGCAGGATCGAGTAGAAGGGTCCAGAAAGGACAAAGACAAGAGCAAACTCAATGAATAAATAGAGATAGTGTGTTGTAATAGATAGGTTGTTGTGTTGTAATTACAGTAACTATCATGTAATAAAGAATTTAAAGGTTTTCGTACCTGGGATAGTGACGAGTGGGTTTTTACTTACAAATTAGATACATCTTTGGCTTAAATCTTTACTATCCTTAAGAGTTTTTAGTGTCTTTTTACTTATTTTTGTGTTTATTTTGTAAGAAGCGGTTTCGGATTGGCGAATTGGAAAACTTGAAGTTTAGTGGCAATTTGGTAGTTTGTGATTAGATTCCTCGTCGGGACGAGCTTTTCAAAGCTTAAGTTCTCGTTGGGGCGAGACTTCGCTGGGGTGAGGTTTGCTAGGTATAATTTCTCGCCGGGGCGAGGTTACGCGAAAAAAGAGAAAATATTTGTAAAGACCGGTTATTTCAGGAAGTTGATAAGGAGGAGGATTCTTGCTATTAATTTGATTGGGAGACTAAAAAGAACAGAAGGAGACAGGAAATTAGGGTTACACATTCTGACGATAGCAAGTACGCATAGATTAACTTACAGAGCTGAACGTGGAGATTGGAGATTGGAGAAGCTTCGTGAAGAATTCAGATTTGTGACTTGAAGATTAAAGAAACTTATTGAGTTTTTCCTAATCTTTTATCTCAGATTTGTAATTAATTATGATGGCTTATTTTAGGATTCTGGTTTTAATTTTCAGCATGAACTAAACTTTTAATTAGGGCTACAATTGAACCTTTTATGTTTATGGATTAATTAACTATTTGATTCTAATTATTATTTCATCTTGAGTTGTCTATCATATTTTGTGCTTATCGAGTAATTGTCTGATCAACAATTAACGGGATACTTTAGATGAATTCGAGAGATGAAATCTAGGGTTAGATATGAATGTGATAGCATGTATTCTTAATTATTTACATGGGATGAATAATTGGGATTGTGAAGTGAATAGGGATATCTCTTCGCTGCATGTAACTATTGGGAATTGGTGCTTAATGAATTTGATTCTTTAGTTTTGCATAGAAATATCGCAGAATTAATTGAGTTAGATATTTTATTTGATCACTTGGGAAAGGGCTTATGAATAATTTTGAATTCATGTTAACAACTCTATTGAATTTAATAATTGGATGAATTGGATAATTAATTTGTATTGCATAATTGGGGATATTGTAGTCTTAAGCTTTTATAATCTGAATTTCAATCTTTGTGCTAGTTTTTAATCTTAGTTTTAATTTAATTAGTTTTAATCAAAATTCAAATTGTGATTGTTTAATAAAATAGGGTTAATAAAAATTGGTAGTTGAAAGTATAAATTGCAGTATTTCTCCGTGAGAACGATACTCTACTTATCATTATATTACTTGTTGACCGTGTATACTTGCACGTAATTGTTAATTGTGAAATCCACCAACAAGTTTTTGGCACCGTTGCTGGGGACTTATTTGTGTTTATAATTTTCAATATCAATTCAATTAATTCTGTTTAATTAAGCATTTTTATTTTTTTCTTTTATTTCTTGTGTCAGATGATTTTGGTTCGTTTATGCAAACGCGATCAAAACAGTCAGAACTTGTGCAGTGTGAGGACAATCTTGAGAACAAGTTACGTCAATTGAGAAAATTTTGCCAAGAGACACTTGAAAAAGAGAAAATGACAAATGAAGAGCAGAAATCATTGAGGGACTATGCCATGCCTCAAATTGATGAGATCAAGTCAAGTATCACAAGGCCAGCTATCACTACAAATTCTTTTGAAATTAAGCCGGGTACAATTCAGATGATTCAGAATTCAATACAGTTTGGGGGATTGGCTAACGATGATCCGAATGAGCATTTGGTTAGCTTCCTGGAGATTTGTGATACATTCAAATACCACAATGTTACGGATGATGCGGTGAGACTACGGTTATTCCTCTTCACATTACAGGATAAAGCAAAAAGTTGACTGCATTCTCTTCCGCCAGGATCAATCACTACTTGGGATGACTTAGCCCAGAAATTTCTAGCAAAATTCTTTCCGCCAGTGAAGACTGCAAAGATGAGAAACGACATCACTACTTTCGAGCAGCAACATGGAGAATCTCTGTATGAAGCTTGGGAGAGGTTTAAGGAAGTATTGAGAAGATGTCTACATCATGGATTACCTAAGTGGTTATAGATTCAGATGTTTTATAACGGGTTAAGTAGTAGCACTCGGACGAGCATAGACGCAGCTGCAGGAGGGGCACTTATGGCCAAGAATTTTGACGAGGCATTTGATCTGTTAGAAACCATGGCTGCTAACAATTACCAATGGCCTACAGCAAGGGGAAATGCATCGAAAGTAGGTGGAAAATTTGAAGTAGATGCAGTAACAGCTTTATCAGCACGGTTGGCGGCACTAACGAAAAACATTGAAACATGGGGACCACAAGTAACTCCGCAACTGGCGATGATTTGTGAATTATATGCAGGAAATCATCTTACGGATCAATGTGCCATCAGTGCAAAATCAGTACAGTTTCTAGGAGTTATAATAGACCGCAACAGCCATATCAGAATGCTTATAATCCGGGATGGAGAAATCATCCGGGTTTTTCTTGGAGTAATAATCAGGCTCAAAATCAAGTTCCAAGGCCAGAAAATCCACTAGGTTTTCAAAATTAATTCCCACAACAGGCAAAGAGAAAGCCAAGTTTAGAGGAATCATTGGCAAAATTCATTACAGCGTCAGATAAGAGAATGAATGATCAGGATAAGCTGTAAACTTAAGTAGATTTGAATGTGAAAAGCCAAGCAGTGTCAATTAGAAATTTAGAGAATTAGCTGAGACAGTTAGCTCACGTTTTGAACAGTCGGCCATAAGGAGCACTACCGAGCGACACAAAGGTTAATCCGAGGACAGATGGAAAATAACATTGCAAGGCCGTAACTTTAAGCAGTAGAAAAGAGCTTTCTGATATGGTCAAAAGAAATTCTAAGCCAGAAACAGTTGTGGTGAATGAAGAAGAGGTAACCCTGGAGAAAAATGAGGTGGATGAAACACAAAAGGTGAAGGATACAGGTTGGAGGCCAAGCCAAATGAACTCAAGCAAGACAGTGTAGTGCCTCCCGTTCCATTTCCTCAGAGATTTCAGAAATCAAAATTAGACAAGCAGTTTTCCAGATTCTTAGATGTTTTCAAGAAACTGCACATCAACATACCGTTTGCGGAAACTTTGGAACAAATACTCAGTTATGCCAAATTTATGAAGGAGATCTTATCAAAGAAGAGAAGGTTGGGTGAATTTGAGACAGTGGCATTAACCGAAGAATGCAATGCTATCTTACAGAATAAATTGCCGCTAAAGCTAAAGGATCCGGGAAGCTTCACCATTCCATGTGTAATTGGTAATCAGTTTTCTGGAAGGGCATTGTGTGACTTAGGAGCGAGTATCAATTTAATGCCTCTATCAGTTTACACTCAGCTAGGGTTAAAGGCGCCAAAACTAACGAATATCATCTTGCAGTTAGCAGACAGGTCAGTGACATACCCGAGGGGTATTGTGGAAGACATTCTGGTTAAAGTCGATAAGTTTATCTTCCCGGTTGACTTTATCATTTTAGATTACGAAGAAGATAAGGAAATCCCAATTATATTAGGTCGTCTGTTCTTAGCGACAGGAAGAACGCTGATAGATGTACAGAAAGGTGAATTGACAATGAGAGTTCAAGATTAGGAAGTCACCTTCAATGGGTTCAAATCAATGAAATTCCCTAAAGAATGCGAGGAATGTTTACGGATAGACCTGATGGATGAAATAGTGAATGAAAGGACCGACGCAAGTTATTTAGAAAATCCATTAGAAGCTGCCTTGATTGGTATAGACACTTTTGATGACTTAGAAGATTAGGATTACGTCAAGGTACTAGATGCATTACCAGTCTCTCAGAAATTCAGCAAGCAATTTGATACTCTTGGTCAGCCTAAAGGAGGAGAAAAGAGGTCCAAAACATCATTAGAGGAACCGCTGGTGCTCGAACTAAAACCTCTTCCTTCTCACATTTGGGTAATTCCGACACAGTACCAGTTATTGTTTCAGCTCACTTGAATGAGTCTCAAGAAGAAAAGCTATTAAGGGTTTTGCGTGAATACAAAACAGTAATTGGGTGGACAATAGCAGATACTAAAGGAATCAGTCCATCATTCTGCATGCATAAAATTCTGCTTGAGGAAGGAGCAAAACCGATTATTGAGCAACAAATAAGGTTGAATCCGATCATGAAAGAAATAGTAAAGAAGGAAATCATCAAGTGGTTAGACGCTTGTATTATCTATCCGATTTTAGATAGTTCTTGGGTAAGTCCTGTACAGTGTGTGCTGAAGAAAGGGGGAATGACAGTGGTTGAAAATGAAAATAACGAACTCATTCCTACAAGAACAGTTACAGGTTGGAGAGTGTGTATGGATTACCGCAAGTTGAACAAAGCTACTCGCAAGGATCACTTTTCCTTGCCCTTCATTGATCAAATGTTGGATAGATTTGCGGGACACAAATTCTATTGCTTGTTTGACGAGTACTCGGGATATAACCAAATTGTAATAGCACTGGAGGACCAAGAGAAAACGACTTTTACATGCCTGTACGAAACATTTGCATTCCAGAGAATGTCTTTTGGCCTTTGCAATGCACCGGTTACATTTCAGCGATGCATGATGGCTATCTTCTCGGATATGGTTGAGCAGAATTTGGAGGTATTTATGGACGATTTTTCTGTATTCGGTGATAGTTTTGATTTGTGCCTTAACAATCTGATCTTAGTGTCGAAGCGATGTGTGGAAACAAAGTTGGTGCTTAATTGAGAAAAGTGCCACTTTATGTGCAATAAGGGATTATATTGGGTCACAAAGTGTCCGCAACCGGTTTAGAGGTAGATAAAGCAAAGATTGAAGCTATTGAAAAGTTACCGCCTCCGACATCTGTAAAGGGAATAAGAAGTTTTCTCGGACATGCGGGATTCTACTAACGATTCATCAAAGACTTTTTTAAAATTTCAAAACCTTTATGTTCACTCCTTGAGAAAGATGTTCCATTCAAGATGGATCAGTCGTGCATTGAGGCCTTTGAAGTGCTGAATAAGAAGTTGGTCACAACACCAATCATAGTTGCTCCTGATTAGACTTTGCCATTTCAATTGATGTGTGATGCGAGTGACTATGCAGTGGAAACGGTGTTGCGGCAGCGTAGGGATAAGATTTTTCATACCATTTACTACTCAAACAAGACGCTTACTGATGCTCAATTGAATTACACTAGCACAGAAAAGGAGTTGCTTGCAATGGTGTTTGCCTTTGATAAATTCCGAGCATATCTGATTAGAACCAAGGTAATTGTCTACACTGATCATTCCACCATCAAATACTTAATTGCAAAGAAGGATGTCAAATCAAGGTTGATTCAATGGGTCCTTCTTCTGCAAGAATTCGACTTGGAAATCCGAGATAGAAAGGGTATGAAAAATTAGGTGCTTGATTATCTTTCGAGGTTAGAGAATTCAGAAATTTAGAAAAAGGATGATGTGGTGATCAATGAGTTATTTCCCGATAAGCAACTATTCCGAATTAACACCGAAGTGCCATGGTATGCTGATTACGTGAACTACCTAGTCAGTAATGTACTCCCACCTGATTTAAATTTTTAGCAACGGAAAAAATTCCTCCATGATGTCAAGCAATACCTTTGGGATGAACCATTTCTTTTCAAAACCTGTGCAAATCAAATGATACGACCTTGTGTGCCACGTGAAGAGATGGAAAACATACTAACTCGGTGCCATTCTTCAGAGTATGGGGGACACTATGGGGGAGAGAGAACATCGGCAAAAGTGATACAATCAGGGTTTTTTTGGCCTTCGTTGTTCAAAGATGCCCACCTTTTTGTTCTAAAGTGCGACAGATGTCAAAGGGTTGGCAACATTTCGAAACGGCATGAAATGCCTCTCAACACTATCCTTGAAGTTGAACTCTTCGACGTATGGGGCATTGACTTTATGGGGCCAATTTTGTCGTCATTTAACAATTAGTACATACTTTTGGCAGTGGATTATGTATCAAAATGGGTTGAAGCAGCTGCATTACCCACAAATGATGCCAAAGTGGTTCTGCGGTTCTTGCGGAAAAATATTTTTACTCGATTCGGTACACCAAGGGCCATAATCAGTGATGATGGCACCCATTTTTGCAATAAGCACTTCACTAAAATGCTCGCTAAGTATGGAGTCAAACACAAGATTGCTACGGCCTATCATCCCTAAACCAATGGCCAAGAGGTGTTAAATCGTGAAGTTAAGCAAATTCTGAAAAAAGTTGTGAATCCATCTCGTAAGGATTGGGCAATGAAGTTAGACGATGCTTTATGGGCATATCGAACGACTTACAAGAACCCCATTGGAATGTCACCATATAGAATGGTTTACGGAAAACTGTGTCATTTACCAGTCGAGCTTGAACATAATGCATATTGGGCCATTCAAAAGTTAAATTTTGATCTACAAGCATCTGGCAAAAAAAGGTTGCTTCAATTGAACGAGATGGAGGAATTCCGTCACCAAGCATATGAGAACGCTAAGTTGTACAAAGACAAAGTCAAGAGGTGGCATGACAAGCGGTTAATTGAGAGGAAATTTGAACCAGGTTAGACGGTATTGTTGTTCAACTCCAGATTGAGGTTATTTCCCAGGAAGCTGAAGTCTAGATGGTCAGGACATTTTGTTATCACTTCTGTAGCTCCCCATGGAGCAATCGAAGTTAAAGAACCGAACACAAAGCGCACGTTCAAGGTCAATGGTCAAAGACTTAAACATGATTGGGGAGGCGATGTGGATCGACAAGCGACCTCGATTTATCTCACTTCGATCGACCAGACTGACCCATGATACCGCAGAGAAAGTTGGGCTGATGACTATAAACCAAGCGCTTGATGGGAGGCAACCCAATCATGTTATTTTATTGCTTTAGTAGTTTAGTCTAGTTCAATATTTTTGCGTATATTTAGTATAATTAGTAGCGGAGATTCTCGCCCCGGCGAGAAGTCCTCTACAATTCTTCACCCCAGCGACTCCAGAGTTCACCCCGGCCCATATCCCTCTGTACACTTGCGCCTCAGCGAGATTACAAGCTTAATTATTACACCCCGGCGAGACTAGCGGAAATCAGTTTTTTAAAAACCTTTTAAAACCTGATCGGATTTCATTACCCACAATCCTAATCACTCCCAAATTCGATCCTCCCTTAACCTAAGGACCAAAATCCCACACCCAAGCTTTCTTCCCTCTCCCAAACCAAATGAAATCCCCCAACGCTTCTCCTTCACCCGATCACATTTCTCACTCCTCTCCAAAACACAGTCGGATTCAACCACGAATCTACACGGAATCTTTCTCCACATCAAAACCCATACACGGCTTACACCCCCAATTCTAATCCAATTCGGATTTCTTTCTTCTCCACGACAACTCTACACGGGTTTTGCCTCTTCAAGTGAACAATTGCTAGGGTTTATCAACTAATTGAAGAAACAAGTCCAACTTCGCATTCACTTCAACATACACAGAGTTCTTCCTTATTGTCAGTTGCATTTGTAATGTAACACGCATTGGGTAAATTGTTAACCTGGCATTTCATTTATTCTGAGATAATTCATTTGGGATTGGAATTGGTCAGTTGTGAACACATTGTATATATTTGAATTGTTGCTCAATTGAGTTACTGTTGGCTCAATTGGGTTTGGATTTGTTTTATATTCTTCAATTATGCAAAGTCCAGTCGTAAGTTGGTGTAATTTGAGTTTGGGGGGAGAACTATTGGTGTGTTGTCGTAAGCAACCAAAAATAAAACCTTACTGTGAAAGATAATAATGTAGCAGTGCAAGTAAGAGTCGATCCCACAGAGAGTGATTAGTCTAAATTTATGTTTTGTTTACCAAAGGGGGGGTTTATAATTTGATTTCACTAATTATCAAGAACAAAATTTAAAGTGATAAGAATAACCGATTAATTAAAGATTTCAGTTCTTCCGGTTCAGTATCACCTTTTTACAACAATAGAATAATTAAGTATATCAATATTTATCCTTCAATAAAATTAATAGCCCTAGGTAGCAACAAGCTCTACTACCCGAAACTCCCCTTAGATTATCACTTAATGAAACAAGCTCTTCACAAGATTCTAACCATTATACAACCTAGAACAAGCTCTCTAGATTTAATATAATAGTAGCATTAAGAACTAGGGAATTAGACTAATCCAAGCAACAATCACACAAGTTCGGATTATTTAACTTGTCTTGCGATAATCATACCAATACTCAGAAGCTTGACCACAATCATGTATCACTAATTGCTACTTGTGATTAGGAACAATATCAATTACACGTAATTGTAGACACCCAAATTTTGCGTTCCCTATACTAACCGTGACAGAAGGGCAAAATCGTCAATTGAACCGGCCTGTGAGAGCGAGGGATGGAAAAGTACGAACACTCGACGCCACTGCAACGATTTGCAAATCAAAACCAACGTGACAGCAGGGCCGTCCGAAATGAGCATGCCCAAATGATGTGGCACGTCTCCCAGTGATTCCCGGACTGCAAAATACAAGCCTGTCAGCGAAAACTGACGTCACGACATGAGAATCGAGACATGGCACGAAAAACGAGAAAGTCAAGCCAGCCAGCCGCAGATTGATCCGCGGCCAATAGTGCGCCTTTTGAAAACACGGAACTCGAAACACGGAAACCAGGAAATCAGTTGAGTGCGATGGGGGGTGGCCAGCCAGCCGCAGATCAATCTGCGGCTGCCCTAGACCAGCCTATTTCAGCTCAGTTTCTTCATTTCATCCAGGGAGTGAGCAGCAACAAGAGAGAGAAGGGGAATCAGGCGAGAAGAAGAAGAAAAACAGCAGCAAATCAACTCGAAAATAGAGAGAGAAATAGCAAAAATTTGCAACAAAATAGGAGAGAAAAGAGAGAAAAAAGAGAGGATTTATATTTCTTTTGTGAGATTATATCCAAGATAATTTCTACTCTATTCATACATTCAAATTTGCACACATCTTGGTGATATTTGTAAGGTGAAAAGACCATTTCTATAGCAATTTTTGTATATCATTTTATTAATCTTCTTGTCAATTGGGTTATGTGAAATGTAGTTTTTCTCGTATATTGTTGTGGATCAATGGATTGAGGACTATTAGTGAGGGTTTCAAATGGAACGAAATTCTTCCTAATGGCCCGATGATAACCATTTGGTGATTTTTAGCTTGTTTAATTCTTGTAATATCCATTTTGTGAGTGTGTAGAAATTGTGGATGTGAGCCTAGGAACGCGACCCCGTGGACCAAATCCGATGATGGACAATTTTGGTGTACGTAATAGGATCGATTATCCTTTATTGTAAGATGTAATTGTCTGGCCTTAAAACGACGCCAAGGCGAGAATCGGGTTTAAGGCCCCGTAATAGTGAAATATGTGATTGTGGGCGTTGGGGTTATTCGGATGGCTTACATGCCCATGAATAGCTCCACGCATTTTAATACTTGATTTGATTTATGACACGAAATTGATTTCAAAGCCAAATGATAAGATTTTCATAAAATCAATCAAACTAGGCTATTAGCATCACGAGGTTAATAAATGAGAAGTGCTAATGAATGTCGATTTCTATGTAAACGAGAAAGCTAAAGAAAATCGTTTTCAAACATCACAAGAAATGGTTTTGTGAAATAAATGACGTTTTATTAAACTGTTGTGCATAGGGTTAAAGAGATCCTAGAAATTGCCCATCATTTGAGTTACGAAGGCAACATATAGATCTCGATTCCTATTTTGACGAAGGTTTAGAAAACTCTTGTTTTTTGCCAAAACGACACCTAATGAAAATCTCATAGTTTTGACAATTAAAATCAAACCTTTCTCATAAAGAATCAAGCTTTCTCATATAAATCGAAAGACATTCCGAAGCGTTCTCAAATCAAAGCACGATTTTCCCTAAAAAATCCAAATGATTCTTTCATACAAACTCACCACAACATTCACATAAGCACACACACACACGCGCGCGCATACACACACATTTCATGAATTAAAGGATAGGAAAGCATCGAAATTGCGGTAACCGTGTTTCACGGAAGTCGGGGGGTGCCTAACACCTTCCCCTCGCTTAAGCAAGCCCCCGAACTCTATGAATCTCGATTCGCAGACCAATTAATTCGGAGTCACATATGAGCCAGCGATTTACGAAAACGAAACTCGGATCAGTTGGTACATCCATTTTAAATATACCAACTGGCGACTCTAGTTAATTGGCTCATCATAAAAAACGATCTTTCAAAACCCCGTCGACACTCAAGCCGACCCTTTTCCCCAAAATCACCTAATCAAAAGGCCAAAATCGGAAAAGGACAAATATCGCATTAGGACGAAAAACCGGCGTCGACAGCTGGCGACTCTGCTGGGTAACATTAGAGAGCTTAGGCCGCGTTCAAATCTTGATGATATCCTATCCTTTAAAATTTATGAATGTATATGTGCGTGCGACATGTTTTATTTATTGTTATGTGAATGTGTGTTGTTGTCTGATGAATGAATGATTGAATGGCTTTTGCTTTACTTCAAAGTAATCATTTGCATACAGTGAGGACGATGAATGTGAATGTATGTTGAGAGTGTACCTCCTCCTGAGGCGAACCTGTCGGTTGCTTATTACTGGACTCGAAGGGGCTGCTCCCCGGAGATGGCTCAGGAAACGCACCACCCAAATCCGCTCCAATCGAAAGGATTCAGACGAGTAGATTGCGAAGATTTGGGGACCTTCATGCCGAAAAGCCCGCGAGAGTAACCCTAGGGTAGGTCAGCCTCTGATAAACCTAACGAAAGGGAAGCTTCTTCACGCCCTTTTATCGTTCAGTCAAATAAATAAATATCATGTAAGTGGCATACAACTGTCATACCGTCATCATTGTAATAAATATGTCCTGTATCATGTGATTACATCACCTGCACATATAAAGAGAATACTGACATGGTTTTTGCAGGAAGGCAATCCGTACCACGTACCAAGGTTTTCTAAAACTTCTAAATATTATCCTGTCATCAAACACTGACCTTGTTTTACAGGATAAGATTGGAGAACCAGGAAAGCGGGGCATAACGATCACAAAGAGCCCGGAGTAGGGGCATATTCGACCACCCAAAAAAAAGAAAAAAAAAAGAAAACGAAAAAAAAAAGAAATAATAATAATCATGCATCAGTGTTGACATGCATCCGCCAACGTGTAACTGGCACAATACTAAACTACGACCCTTGTTTGTTTTGCGAGATTGCCCCTACGACCCAACTAAGAGGCCGTAAAGTCCATACTCCATCCATCCAAATGGCAGAGGCCGATAGCCATGAAATTACAGTTCTGCCGAAATACGAGGGATTCATCCTAGGACTGAGATTAGCCCTGGGAATGTGAATCAAAAAGATGATAGTAGTTGGAGACTCAAATTGGTCATCCGGCAGGCCATGGGAATATACAGCGCCAAAGGGCATAAACGGGACCTAGCTACGGGACTGCTGAGATATCTGGAGGCCGAAGAAGCCACAGACAAATGAACGAAGTACATAGCGATGTGTGTGGAGCCCATATGAGCAGAACATTTTGGCAAAGAGAATCCTGTGAGCGGGTCACTACTGGCTAACCATGAAAACTGACTGCGATGCTTATGTCAGGAAATGCCATCAATGCCAGATCCATGCCAATGCGATCCATGCACCCCCTAATGAGCTCCATTGCTTGACCTCACCGTGGCCAGTTGGACCGTGCAGCAGGTGATATCCAGGAAGGGGTAAATCCAGGAGTATGGCAGTAAATCTCGGCCAGTAGAAGATCAATGGGTTTTAAAATTCTGAGTTTTATTTCAATCCCTGCACGCTCATGTCATTTTGTCATGTTATCCAAAAAGAAGATCATGAAGATCATGTGCTGAAATATTTTATATATATGACAAGCCTTTTTGTTTTGTGTCAGGTACCCCGATTTGAGGCATTCTAACCTGACAAGCGATAGGCCAAATTTGAAGGAGGATCACGATTTTGGTATAGAGCTAGATTTCGATCTGATGGGGATTGAGCAGGACGAGACAGATATCGACAATACGCATGACGAGATCAAAGGATGGGTCGAAGACAAACCCAAACCCGACTTAGGCCGGACCATCGCCATCAAACATCAGAACCTCTGACGATCACAAAAAACCCGGAGTAGGGGCAAATTCGATCATCAAAAAAAAAAAAAAAGCCGAGTTGTTGAGCCTGTATGGAGATATGTTCGCTTGGTCCCGTGGCGGTGTGATTGGATTGTCCACAAACGTTGTAGGACATTGACTGCCCATCAAGGAGGGTTTCCGACCAGTTAAGCAAAAGTTGAGAACGTTGAAGCCTGAATGGAGGTTGAAAGTAGGGGACGAGATTATCAAGCGGTTTAAAGCAGGAATCATCACGGTGTCTATTTACCCTGAATGGCTTTCCAACAGAATCCCGTTACCACAGCCTGGAGGAGAAGTAGGGGGCCGCATCGACTATAGAAATCTGAACGATGCCCTCAAGGAGGAGATATGCGACAAATTCAAGATCAAGCATTTTGATTCAGTCATTTACCGGCCCAAGATGAATGGGGCAGTGGGGGCTGCAAATAAAACACAAGGACGATCATGGGAAGAATGTCCGCCAATCATCGGGGATGGCCGGATTTATTGTCGCTCACCCAGTTTGCCTATCGAACCTCAGTTCGCACATTTGCAGGGGCAGCCCCTTACGCATCTCCCGGGCATACGACAAGAGGGTACGATCCCGGAAATTTAAAATAAACGATTTAGTCTTCAAAAGGATCGCGCCCTGCCAAGACGAAGCTATGGGGAATTTCGCTCTAAATTAAAAGGAGCCGTCACGATAAAAAAATCCTCTCTGGGGGAGCCCTCATCTTACAAGGAATGGACGAAAAGGCGTTCCCCAGGCCGTTAATTCTGACTCTGTGAAACAACCTTGTGAACAAAAAAATCAAAAAATCAAAAATCAAAAAATCAAAAATCCCCCAAACCTTTCAACAAGTCAAAGGACCGGATCTTTTGTCAGCCCAGCGAGATACCGATGCAACCAGTACTAGGGAGATCACAAGAAAAGCAACGTAACACTGGGGCATTTGTCACTACCCAGGAAATGATGACGTGCAAATTGGCACCCATGCAACAATCCCATCAACATGCACCATCATCATCAAATGCTACCTCATGTCAATTCAATCTTCAACGGTACGATCATCTGGCATTTGTCAAGCATAGTTTTCCCGGGATACGATGATCCGCCTGAAAGGGGATTTTATTTGACTTGATAGGAATCGGATTAATTCCGACAAGCATCCGTGGAGCACGATCGTGAGTATGATTAGACGAAGAAGGCTGTTCAACCTTTTGATCGGGTACAAAGCCTTAATTCAAAGCAACGTTTGCGACAGAATTGACCTCATGTGACAGCCTTCACTTTGCATTTACACAAACTTTCAGTTGTGGGGTATAAAACTATGACGACGCTGATAGCAATTAACACGTAGTCAGACAGTCAATGATTATCAAGCTAATATCAAGAAGTCAGACGATAAATGATTATCAGGCTAATGTCTCGAATCGTGGCCTAGGTTATTCGAGTAATTAAGCCCGAGGGGTGTCTCTACACCTGGTGCCCTAAAGCCATCTGGTTTGGGAGTCGCTGGCCCAACACTCGTTACATGGATAACTTAGAGCCTAAGAAAACGAGCATTACAGTAGAGGAGGCCCGAGCAGATTCGAATCGTGGCATGGGCTACTCGAGTAATTAAGCCTAAGGGGTGTCTCTGCATCTGGTGCCCTAAAGCCGTCTGGTGTGGGAGTCACCGGCCTAACACTCGCTACATGGGTAACTCAAGCCTAAGAAAACGAATCTTGCGCAAGGTCAAGCAAAGAATGAATGGGGCAGACCACCAGCTTGTCTCGAACCGTGGCCTTTGTTACTCGAGTAAATAAACCCGAAGGGGTGTCTGTACACCTAATGCCCTAAAACCGGCTGGTTCGGGAGTCATTGGTCCAAAACTCGTTAAATGGGTAACTTTGAAAAGCCTAAGAAAACGAGACAAGTGAAGTGGACTAATAAAGAGAAAAGATAATGCGAAAAACTCTCGGCCCTAAACAATGAATCATGGAAGAGAAACCCCTACTGAATGCTGCATCGCATAGTGCATTTGTCATATGACGTCAATCCTGCTGAGAACGTTGTCGAGAATGGAGACAGGATACCTTTGACGAGGGAAGGTAGTTCTTTTGAATTCAACCTTACTCACGTACGATGACCATGAATGCTTGAAGGTGTTCTTACGATTTCATAACTCGTTAAATAGAAAATCATCAACTCACGAGGGATAAAAAAAAAGAAAAAGAAAACTTCCAATCTAGTACATTCACGGTTCACAACTTGCTAGATTGTGCGATTAACAGATATTCAATTTCTTGTGCTTTAACTGCATTTTTGTCGAGATTATAATATCTTTGTGTTGAACTAACACTAATGGCCCGAGCCTTCAAGTTTTGGCATTTGTTAGTCATCTGATATGCAGGATCTTGCAGAGCTGTGGATAACTCAGCGAGGTCAACATCGCGAGTTTTCGATAGAAATCCTTGGTAGCGACACGCGCCAAGGCAGGGGCAGTTAAGAATCGTGAAATGGAAGGAAGCTGAGGCTGCACAGAACTTCTCGTCATTGGGCATCTCCCCATTCCTAACTATCACTGCCTCGACATCCAAATGATCCACATGCATGAGCATATACAAGGATGATATAATGCGGGACAACAGCATATCGGCCATCAGAAATGATCAAAAGGCCAAAGAGCCCAACATAGCTATCGGTCATCACAGAGAGCGAAACAGACTGCCTCAACTCGATGAAATGAAGACGACTAAGAACAGGCAGAGTACCAAACCAATGTTGAAGTCTATAAACTACACTGCACGACGAGGCATGATCCAATCAAATGTTGGCAAGCAGCAACGATTGTCAAATCGTATCATTTGACTGAACAGGGGTCATTTCTATCTAAACATATGTTGTGCACATACATCTGTCCATAAAATATCTGCCAGATCATGCATAACATCTTTTTCATGCATGCAGGTACGATCAAAATGAAAATCGTCAGGAAAGTACAAGCACATCGCTGGCAACCTCACAAATGATCAGACTATGATGGCTTTTGCGGCATGGTACGTGGACGATGTTGGTGGGAGATCCAGGACAGAAGCCGATCACACATCTCATTTCAAGAAATCACTCAAAACAATCAATGACCCCTGGGAAGGGCTGGTATTCGACCAATCAATGACCCCTGGGAAGGGCTGGTATCCAAACAAGAAGTAACCCTGGGAAGGCATCCAAGCAAACCACAACAAGATGGTGAGCACCCTGGGAAGGGCTGAGATCCAAATACTAACACCCTGGGAAGGGCTGAGATCCAAACACTAACACCCTGGGAAGGGCTGAGATCCAAACAACAAACACCCTGGGAAGGGCTGAGATCCAAACAACTAACACCCTGGGAAGGGCTGAGATCCAAATACTAACACCCTAGGAAGGGCTGAGATCCAAACACTAACACCCTGGGAAGGGCTGAGATCCAAACAACAAACACCCTAGGAAGGGCTGAGATCCAAACCACTAACACCCTGGGAAGGGCTGAGATCCAAACACTAACACCCTGGGAAGGGCTGAGATCCAAACAACTAACACCTTGGGAAGGGCTGAGATCCAAATACTAACACCCTGGGAAGGGCTGAGATCCAAACACTAACACCCTGGGAAGGGCTGAGATCCAAATACTAACACCCTGGGAAGGGCTGAGATCCAAACACTAACACCCTCGGAAGGGCTGAGATCCAAACAACTAACACCCTGGGAAGGGCTGAGATCCAAACAACTAACACCCTGGGAAGGGCTGAGATCCAAATACTAACACCCTGGGAAGGGGTGAGATCCAAACAACTGACACCCCTGGGAAGGGCTGAGATCCAAACGATCGACCGGCAACGATAACCAGCGATTACGAGATGGGTGACCGGCGACGAAACCCGGCCCCGACGAGACGATCGACCGGCGACGATAACCGACGATTACGAGATGGGTGACCGGCGACGAAACCCGGCCCCGACGAGACGATCGACCGGCGACGATAACCGGCGATTACGAGATGGGTGACCGCCGACGAAACCCGGCCCCGACGAGACGATCGACCGGCGACGATAACCGGCGATTACGAGATGGGTGACCGACGATGAAACCCGGCCCCGACGAGACGATCGACCGGCGACGATAACCGGCGATTACGAAATGGGTGACCGGCGACGAAACCCGGCCCCGACGAGACGATCGACCGGCGACGATAACCGGCGATTACGAGATGGGTGACCGGCGACGAAACCCGGCCCCGACGAGACGATCGACCGGCGACGATAACCGGCGATTACGAGATGGGTAACCGACGACGAAACCCGGCCCCGACAAGACGATCGACCGGATACGAGACCCGGTGATCACGAGATTAGCAACCAGACATGCTTTACATCTTGCATCGCATCATAAGTTGTGTGCGTTGCATCATTATGTATTGTATGTCATTCTTGTGCACTGTCATTCATGCATCGGGTGTCTGATTCTTTATCCTGTCCCTTAATCTAGCATATGAAAATAATCAAATTGACTTAATCGATAACATTAAACCAATCGGAATAAATATCATTCAACAGTTAAAATAGATTATCAAGAATGAACTTCATGTAAGAAGGAATAAATAGTTTATACTTAATCAAACTATTACCTGTAAACAAGGTTCAACATCCCCTTCGAACTGAATAAAGGAACTAGCCCAACATATTAAGTCCAATGAATATTTTCTTGAATTATAAAAGGGGTGAGGACAACAACCTCACTATGGAGGTGATCTTCTTTCCCTACTAATTTATAAAAGGGGTGAGGACAACAACCTCACTATGGAGGTCATCCTCTTTCCCTACTAGTTACACTAAAATTTGGAGAAGATAAAGAAGATGGTGTGTATTAGTGTGTGAATTGGCAAAATACAAGCCTAGCTTCACTTGGTATTTATAGGCACTCAAGTGTACAAGATGTCAAGATCCAACAACTAATCTTGGTCATGTGAATCAGCCATCAAAGGCAATCAAAAACCCAAAAACGTGCACATTATGAGAAGTCAAAATCTGACACCAAAACTGATCAGCACCTTGCAAGCTGATTTTGAATTAGTAGACCGCCGATTTTGGACTTGGGCAAAGCACAAAAGTTGTAGCCCTGGAGTTTCTAATGAATTTGGGCTTTTGAATCACCTGATTTGGAGTTGGGAAGCTCAAGTTCCAAATACTCCAACTGGTCCGAACAGGAATCCAGTACATGCGGGATTCGGATCAGCTGTTTAAAAAGCAATATTTGGAGGCCCAAATGAACTCGGATTTTTACTCACCATACCATTCCGGAAAGCTTGAGAAGTCTATTAAAAACTTCAAGAGGACCACAATTTCATTTGGAAAATTTAACACAATTCAAATCTCAACCGAAGCTCCAAAGATCAATCTTTCCAAAAGCTCAATTTTCTGAAATTTTTAACTTTGACGTATGTTGGTAAAATGGTCATAACTCTCTCATCCGAGTTTCGATTTAGGCGTTTCAAGATAATCCAGAAAGCTAAGAAATAGATCTACAATTTTTCTTCTTTGAGCTTTGAGAGAATAAGGCATGAACAAGTATAAAATTGAGCCTCAATCGGACAGACGGATTTCAAAACAATCCAAAAGTGCGAAAATAACACAGTTTTCATTTAATGGCTCCATTTGCAACCTAAATCAAAATATAAGAATAGTGAGTACATTTAGGTGCCAAATAAGTATAAAAGACTAGATATTAAGAGATAAAAACATAACATATTTTATACTTATCAAATTCCCCCACATTTTTCTTTTGCACGTCTCGCGCAAAACAAAAATAAACCATAACAAAACAAATTAACTAATTAAATTAACGAACTTGACAACCTTGAGCCACAAATTAAAATGAACTTCAACATTGACCTCAAAGATTCAAAACGATAACTTTTGAAAAACTTCAAAATAGTGTTTCATCTAAAATTCAAGCTTACTTATCAATCATACTTTACTCTTAACCCTTCGTGTGTGTGTGTGAATCCACATGTATCAACTCAACCAGAACTTAGAAAAATTTATGAAATCAAAGCCTTGAAGGAGAAAGAAAAACTTTAAACACCTATTTTCATACTACTCGCAGTTAACATAAGCAAATAACAGTAGATAATCAAGAGGCTTTTTCTTCCTTCGGTAAGTGCATTTTATGCTCCGTCTTACAAACGAGTGCGTTTTACGCTCCATCTCGCATGCCACGTGTTTATGAATGAGTGCGTTTTACGCTTCATCTCAATTCACCACATGAATCATAATTTTTCTTTTTCTTCTTTTTTTTTGTTAAATCAAACATCTAACTTTTGCCTAAATCATTTCTCCTTTCTTAAATAAGACCTCATGCTTACTTCAAGTTATGATCAAACAAATGATAGAGTTCAAGAATTTCTCCCCTCGACATTCAATCGAAATAAATGAATAAATAAAATCCTTTTCAAGTTAAAACTAGGCCGACCAAGTGGACAAGTGCAAAAAAATTGAAGGGTCTTCAATAAAGTAAAAATTAACAAAGAAACCTAAATTCAAACTACACAACGTCTATCAATTTTCCAAAATGTTATCAACGAGAATCAAGATTTTATCATTGCTCAAAAATAAAAATCCAAATTAACCATTGCTCAAGTGACTTATTTTAGACATTATCCCATTTTCGTAGGAAACACGATTGCACTTAGCATGTACAACAAGCCTTTAAACCCCAAGATTATCCCAAGTTGACGAGTTTTGTCTCGTGAGGGTTTACAGAGAATATGCCCACAAAATTCAAACTAACAAAATCAAACTTAAAATTTTTTATTTTCTTATATTATTTTTTTTAAACACCCTAAATCCTTCCCCCACACTTAAAACTTACATTGTCCCTAATGTAAAGTAAAATGCAAAGAAAAGAAAAACAACATAACCGAAATATAAATGCGAAAATAAAAAGAAATGAACTCCCTTTGGGTTGCCTCCCAAACAGCGCATTTGTTTATTGTCATTGGCTTGACATTAAACCTCTCAATCTTCATAAACTGGATCCACCAAATCCAGCAGCTCAATATTCTCAATTTGATATCCTTCATAGAAGGGTTTGAGCCTGTGACCATTCACTTTAAAAATCTTTCCTGTGCTTGGACTTTGAATTTCCACTGCACCATGATTAAAAATGTCAGTAATAATAAAAGGCCCTACCCAACGGGAGCGCAACTTACCTGGAAATAATTTTAGCCTTGAATGATAAAGTAGAAC
Source organism: Aralia elata (assembly GCA_034770075.1). Lineage (NCBI taxonomy): Eukaryota > Viridiplantae > Streptophyta > Magnoliopsida > Apiales > Araliaceae > Aralia > Aralia elata. The sequence goes on along the minus strand of CM068380.1, from coordinate 31,646,718 downwards.
TTTATGTCCAACAACAAAGTTCTTCCTAGTAATCTTCTTGTCATGAAAGGCTTTTGTTTTCTCTTTGTAAATTTTAGAGCTCTCGTATGCATCATTCCTTAATTCCTCTAGCTCTTGCAACTGCAACTTCCTATGGACTCCAGCTGAATCTAAGCTCATATTATATTGTCTAACTGCCCAAAAAGCCTTGTGTTCTAACTCCACTGGTAGATGACATAGTTTCCCAAACACTAACCTATAAAGTGACATACCTATTGGAGTTTTGTAAGCTGTTCTATAGGCCCAAAGTGCGTCTTCTAACCTCAGACTCCAATCTTTTCTACTCGGTTTGACTACTTTTTCCAAAATGGACTTGACCTCCCGGTTAGATACCTCAGCTTGCCCATTGCTCTGTGGATGGTAGGATGTAGAAACTTTATGCATCACATTGTATTTCTTGAATAGTGTTGCTAGCATCCTACTGCAGAAGTGGGTTCCTTTATCACTGATTATGGCCCTTGGCGTTCCAAACCTGACAAATATGTTCGACTTGATAAAATCTGCAACAACTTTAGAGTCATCAGTCCTGGTGGCTTTAGCTTCCACCCATTTAGAAACATAATCAACAGCCAAAATAATGTAAACATTACCATAAGAAGCAGGAAATGGTCCCATAAAATCAATACCCCAAACATCAAAATTTTTAATAATTAAAATAGGTGTTTGTGGCATTTGATTCCTACTTGATATATTTCCTGTCTTTTGACAATTTTCACATGACTTGCAGAACTGATAAGAGTCCTTAAAAATAGTGGGCCAAAAGAAACCACATTCCAAAACCTTATAAGCTATTCTTTTAGGTCCAAAATGGCCTCCACAAGCATAAGAGTGACAAAAGGTTAGAATAGATAAAAACTCACTTTTAAGCACACACCTTCTAACTATCTGGTCAGCACAAAATTTCCATAAGTATGGATCATCCCATATATAATATTTGGCATCACTCTTAAGCTTTTCTTTTTGGAATTTAGAGAACTCACTAGGAACATAAGCACTCACTAAGTAATTCACGATATTGGCATACCAAGGTATAGCCTCATCAATGGAAAATAAATGCTCATCTAGAAAAGAATCATGCAATGGTAGCGCCTCTTCATCCTTAATCAGCCTGCTCAAGTGATCCGCCACCAAGTTGTCCGCTCCCTTCTTATCCTTGATCTCCAAGTCAAATTCTTGTAGCAATAGAATCCATCTAATGATTCTTGGTTTGGATTCTTTCTTGGTTAGTAAATACCAGAGAGCAGCATGGTCAGAATAAACTACAACTTTAGTACCAAGTAGATACGATCTAAACTTATCTAAAGCAAATACAACAGATAAGAGTTCTTTTTCAGTCGTAGTGTAATTAATTTGAGCAGCATTTAGAGTCCTAGAAGCATAATAAATGGCATGGACAACTTTGTCAACCCTTTGGCCTAAGACAGCTCCTACTGCATAGTTGCTTGCATCACACATGATCTCAAACGGCAACTTCCAATTTGATGGTTGTATTACCGGTGTTGAGGTCAATAGCTTCTTCAATTTGTCAAATGCCTCCTTACACTCGTCATCAAATTGGAATTCCACATCCTTTTGTAGCAACTTACACAATGGCAAAGCTATTTTTGAGAAGTCCTTGATAAATCTACGATAGAAACCTGCATGACCAAGGAAAGAATGGATTTCCCGCACACTTATGGGGTAAGGCAAAGCAGTAACAATTTCTATCTTAGCTTTATCCACTTCTAATCCTTTAGTTGAAACTACATGGCCAAGTACTATACCTTGCTCCACCATAAAGTGACACTTTTCCCAATTAAGAACAAGATTAGTTTCTAAACATCTATCTAGCACACGAGTCAGATTATCGAGGCATACATCTAAAGAATCACCATGTATTGTGAAGTCATCCATAAATATTTCAATACAGTTTTCAAGAAAATCAGAAAAGATGCTTACCATACATCGTTGGAAGGTACCTGGTGCATTACACAGTCCAAAGGACATTCTACGATAGCAAATGTACCAAAAAGACATGTGAATGTGGTCTTTTCTTGGTCTTCGGGTGCAATCACAATTTGGTTATATCCTGAAAAACCATCTAGAAAGCAGTAATAAGCATGCCCAGCTAATCTTTCCAACATTTAATCAATAAAAGGAATAGGAAAGTGATCCTTTCTAGTTACAGCATTTAACTTCCTGTAATCAATACAAACTCTCCATCCTGTCTGCATACGTGTAGGCACCAACTCATTATCATCGTTTTTGATGACTGTGATTCCAGATTTCTTTGGTACTACCTGTACTGAACTTACCCATTGACTATCTGAGATGGGGTAGATTATGCCTGCATCAAGTAATTTCAGCACCTCCTTCTTCACTACCTCCATCATGGGTGGATTAAGTCTTCTTTGTGCGTCTCTAGTGGGCTTGGCTCCATCTTTCAGAAGGATTCTATGCATGCATGTAGCAGGACTAATACCTTTGATATCTGCTATAGTCCAACCAAAGACTGTTATATGGTCCCCTAGGACTCTGAGCAGTTTGCCCTCTTGTACTTTGGTTAGATTGTTAGCAATAATCATTGGTAGCGTCTCATTCTTCCCTAAGAATGCATACTTCAAGTGTGCAGGTAATGGTTTCAGTTCTAAAGTTGGGGCCTGCACAACAGATGGTAATAACTTTTGATGAGAACTAGGCAATTGAATAGAATAAACTGCATATTTAGCTGAGTTTTAGGTAAAGAATGTAATGCAGCTACAGTCTCTTTCAAGTCCTGATTCTGCTCAATCTCTTCTTCTTTATCTAATTCCAGACTGTTGGTGATGGCGACCTCCAAACTTTCCCTTTGTGTTTGTTTAAAAGACTTCTGTACTAAAGAGTCAAGTACATCAATAGCAAAAATAGGGTGAATATCACTAAGGTACCTCACGGCCTCATATATGTTGAATTGTATCTTTTCATCATCAAACTCCATGGTTAAAGTTCCATTGTGCACATCAATCACAGTCCTTGTTGTTTTCAAAAATGGCCTCCCTAAAAGTATATGTGCAGGATTTGGGGATTTATCATCATCCATATCCACTATGTAAAAATCTGCAGGAAAGATTAGTTCATTCACCTGCACCAAGACATCTTCAATTATCCCTTGGGGGTAAGTGTTAGTACGATCAGCCAATTGAATAATAACACCAGTTTGTTTCAAAGGACCTAGATTTAAAGAAGCAAAAATAGATAATAGCATGGCATTAATTGAAGCTCCTAAATCTAGCATAACTTTTTCAAATCTGGTATTACCTATTTTACATGGAATTGTAAACATGCCTGGATCTTTACATTTAGGGTGCATTTTTCTTTGAAGGACAACTGATACATTCTCACCAACAATGACTCTTTCATCATTTTTCAATTTTCTTTTGTTAGTGCATAATTCTTTCAAAAATTTTGCATACCTGGACACTTGCTTAATTGCATCTAGTTAAGGAATATTCACCTTTACCTTCCTAAAAGTTTCTAGAATTTCTTTTTCTTGCTCATCCTTCTTTGAAGTTTTAGGATTCCTGGGAGGAAAGGTAAAGGATTAGTCTTTAGCTGAACATGAGTTTTAGGTTTTACCTTTGATATTTCCGCATCCTCCTTAGCCTTATCTTCCTCAAATTCACCAGTAGCTTTTGGTGCTTCCAATTGTTTTCCATTTCTCAAGGTTATGCCACATGCATTCTCTCTCGGATTAATAATTGTTTGAGAAGGTAACTTCCCTGAACTTTGAGAGTCCAATCGACCAACTGTCGTAGCAAGTTGACTCATCTGATTTTCTAGATTGTGGATGGAAGTCCTTGTCTCTTACCGGAATTGTTATGTTTGATTCATGAATGCCTTAAACATGTCCTCAAGAGATGTTCCAGAATTAACAGGAGCAGCTTGTCTAGGTTGGTACTGTGGTTGAGCTGGTTGAAAACTTTGCTCCCCATTTGGGAAAACACCTTGCACTGGTGGCCTAGTACTTCCATAGCTCAAATTGGGATGATCCCTCCATCCGGAATATATTGTAAGTGTTAGAGTAAGGATCATATTTTCTGTGGGGTTGTCCTTGATAATTCCCCATTGCATTTGCATGTTGCATATTATTATCCTCTTGCAGTGTTGGGCATGCATCTGTATTGTGATTTGTTAACAAACAAATACCACAAGCTTTTATTGCTGGCATGTTTCCTGTAGCCATTTGACGAACAAGAGAAGTTAGACTTGCAATTTGTTGTTCAATAGCAGAAACTTTTACCTCATTCACCTTCTTAGATGAGAAATCAAGTCGACTGCCAAATTGTTGAGAATTAGCTGCCATATTTGCAATGAGATTTCTTGCAACCTCGGGAGTCTTATCCACCAGAGCTCCTCCACTAGCAGCATCAATCATGCTCCTATCTGTAGATAAAAGACCTTCATAGTAGTATTGGATGAGGAGTTGATCACTAATTTGATGATGGGGGCAGCTTGCACATAGTTTCTTAAAACGTTCCCAATACCCGTATAGGGCTTCTCCATTATTCTGCCTCACACCACAAATTTCTTTTCGAATGTTGGTTGCTCTTGAAGCGGGAAAATATTTTTCTAAGAATAATCTTTTCATCTCTTCCCATTTTGTGATACTTCCGGAGGGTAGATAGTAAAGCCAGTCCTTAGCCAAATCTTTTAGAGAAAATGGAAAGGCTCTCAACTTGATTTGTTCTTCCGTTACTCCGGTAGGCTTCATACTTGTGCATACCACATTAAATTCCTTCAAATGTTTGTGAGGGTCTTCACCTGCCAAACCATGAAAAGTAGGTAAAAGATGTATTAGTCCAGATTTTAATTCAAAATGAGTATTAGCATCTAGATTAGGGAAGGTTATGCATAAAGGTTGTTGATTCAAAGCAGGGGCCGCAAGCTCCTTCAAAGTTCGGGTTTCTGCCATAGTGTCCTTATCTTCACAATTTTCCGAGCTACCTTCCTTATCTACGAATGGTTCTCTCTATTTCTGGATCACACTTTAAATCACCTTGATTAGTAGATCGAGTTTTGGACATAAACAATCAAATAAAATTCAAATTACCTGAGTACAACAAAAACAAATAATAAATAAAGATAAAAATAATGATAACAAAGAAAATTAAACTAAAATCACTCCCCGACAACGGCGCCAAAAATTTGGTGTGCTATCGCAAGCAACCAAAAATAAAACCTTACTGCGAAAGATAATAATGTAGCAGTACAAGTAAGAGTCGATCCCACAGAGAGTGATTAGTCTAAATTTATGCTTTGTTTACCAAAGGGGGGGTTTATAATTTGATTTCACTAATTATCAAGAACAAAATTTAAAGTGATAAGAATAACCAATTAATTAAAGATTTCAGTTCTTCCGGTTCAGTATCACCTTTTTACAACAATAGAATAATTAAGTATAGCAATATTTATCCTTCAATAAAATTAATAGCCCTAGGTAGCAACAAGCTCTACTACCCGAAACTCCCCTTAGATTATCACTTAATGAAACAAGCTCTTCACAAGATTCTAACCATTATACAACCTAGAACAAGCTCTCTAGATTTAATATAATAGCAGCATTAAGAACTAGGGAATTAGACTAATCCAAGCAACAATCACACAAGTTCGGATTATTTAACTTGTCTTGCGATAATCATACCAATACTCAGAAGCTTGACCACAATCATGTATCACTAATTGCTACTTGTGATTAGGAACAATATCAATTACACGTAATACTGTCCCTTAATCTAGCATATGAAAATAATCAAATTGACTTAATCGATCACATTAAACCAATCAGAATAAATATCATTCAACAGTTAAAATAGATTATCAAGAATGAACTTCATGTAAGAAGGAATAAATAGTTTATACTTAATCAAACTATTACCTGTAAACAAGGTTCAACATCCCCTTCGAACTGAATAAAGGAACTAGCCCAACATATTAAGTCCAATGAATATTTTCTTGAATTATAAAAGGGGTGAGGACAACAACCTCACTATGGAGGTGATCTTCTTTCCCTACTAAATTATAAAAGGGGTGAGGACAACAACCTCACTATGGAGGTCATCCTCTTTCCCTACTAGTTACACTAAAATTTAGAGAAGATGAAGAAGATGGTGTGTATTAGTGTGTGAATTGGCAAAATACAAGCCTAGCTTCACTTGGTATTTATAGGCACTCAAGTGTACAAGATGTCAAGATCCAACAACTAATCTTGGTCATGTGAATCAGCCATCAAAGGCAATCAAAAACCCAAAAACGTGCACATTATGAGAAGTCAAAATCTGACACCAAAACTGATCAGCACCTTGCAAGCTGATTTTGAATTAGTAGACCGCCGATTTTGGACTTGGGCAAAGCACAAAAGTTGTAGCCCTGGAGTTTCTAATGAATTTGGGCTTTTGAATCACCTGATTTGGAGTTGGGAAGCTCAAGTTCCAAATACTCCAACTGGTCCGAACAGGAATCCAGTACATGCGGGATTCGGATCAGCTGTTTAAAAAGCAATATTTGGAGGCCCAAATGAACTCGGATTTTTGCTCACCATACCATTCCGGAAAGCTTGAGAAGTCTATTAAAAACTTCAAGAGGACCACATTTTCATTTGGAAAATTTAACACAATTCAAATCTCAACCGAAGCCCCAAAGATCAATCTTTCCAAAAGCTCAATTTTCTGAAATTTTCAACTTTGACGTATGTTGGTAAAATGGTCATAACTCTCTCATTCGAGTTTCGATTTAGGCGTTTCAAGATAATCCATAAAGTTAAGAAATAGATCTATAATTTTTCTTCTTTGAGCTTTGAGAGAATAAGGCATGAACAAGTATAAAATTGAGCCTCAATCGGACAGACGGATTTCAAAACAATCCAAAAGTGCGAAAATAACACAGTTTTCATTTAATGGCTCCATTTGCAACCTAAATCAAAATATAAGAATAGTGAGTACATTTAGGTGCCAAATAAGTATAAAAAACTAGATATTAAGAGATAAAAACATAACATATTTTATATTTATCAACTATATCAAAGGATTTCATAGCGGACACACCAGGTGTTTGTTTTATTGCTTCAAAGAGCAGTCAGTTAGTGAGCATAAGACCTTAGTGAGGCAGAATCAACGGTTGGCGGAGGTGCATATGTTCGCTTATCATACGAGTTGTACTCAAGCGTTAGCCGAGATGTTTGATAGGATGAGACCGTTGGTGGATCCTGTTAATTTTCCAGAGCCTCGGTCGTTGCTGGTATTTTCACCACCAGACACAGATGATGATTCGGAGGTCGAGCCCGACGCTTGACCATTCAGGGAAGTCCTCGGTTCTCAGTTCTTTATTTTCAGCACAATGAGGACATTGTTTCGCCTGAGTTTGGGGGGGTTTATTTGGCATTTTTAGTTTTATTTTGTTATGGTATTATGTAAATGCATATAGTTCGTTTCATATTTCATATAGTTGCATTATAGTTTGCATTTATGTCATTAAGTTGCCTTAATTATTTCAAAAAAAAGAAGAAAAACACAAAAATATTTTCTTTTGTGGAGTAGGCTCATATAGAAATGCATTTAGGGTTATTCGAGCAATGAATTAATGTAGAGTATTTATTGAAGGCCGATGATAAAAATTTGATCAGTTATTAATTAGTTTAACGAGACGGATAGGGAATGCTAAGTCAGGAGTTTTGATTGTTCCTGGTTGTGTCTACTTGAGACCCTTGGTTTTTAATTGCGCACGTCAATGTGTTGAATTGGTTAGGATTTGGTTCAATTTTGTGTATTAAGTGCTCATTAAGGATATACAGACTTCTATCACTTGTTGGATTTAAAAAAAAAACAATTTGAATAAACACTGCTTCGATATCTGTCTAAAATACAAGAAAAAGAAGAAATATATAAAAGAAAAGTATAGAGACAGATAAGAGCATATCTTGACTAATTTGTCTTTGTGGCATTTGTCATTCGAATAAGTAAGCCCTTAGGATGTGTCTTTACACTCAGCGCCCTAAAATCATCTGGTTTGGGAGTCGTTGGTTGAAAGTTCGCTACATAGGTGGCATTGAAAAGCCTAATAAAGATGAATATTGCACAAGTCAAGAATAAAAGGAAAAAAATTATATTAACGAGATGGAGCGTAAAACGCACTCGTTGTTAAATAAAATAAATAAATAGAAAAAAAAGAAGAAGTGAAGACAGGTGGATAAGAGGGGAACTTAAAAGTAATATATCTAAAGTTATCTTTTATTTGAGCACTGTGATACCAAGGATTGAGTTCAGATTTTAATTGGTTTGATATATTGAAAACACTCACATAAGGGTTGAAAATAAGATATAATTGGTGATAAGTTGGATTGCTGATGGTGCATGAATTTGAAGTCTTATTGAATTATTAGTTACTGGTTTCTGAGGCCTGATTTTTATAATATATGTTGATTGATTGCTTAAGTTTAGAAAATCATGCATGTGCATTCATGTAGTTAGTTTAGTTGTTTGTTTTTGTTTGTCTTGTGTTTTTGCTTGAGGACAAACAAAGTCTTGAGTTTAGGGGTATTTGATGAGTGGGTTTTTACTTACAAATTAGATACATCTTTGGCTTAAATCTTTACTATCCTTAAGAGTTTTTAGTGTCTTTTTACTTGTTTTTGTGTTTATTTTATAGGAAGCGGGTTCGAATTGGTGAATTAGAAAACTTGAAGTTTAGTGACAATTTAGTAGTTTGTGATCAGATTCCTCGTCGGGGCGAGCTTTTCAAAGCTTAAGTTCTCGCCGGGGCGAGACTTCGTTGGGCGAGGTTTGCTAGGTATAATTTCTCGTCGGGGCGAGGTTACGCGAAAAAGAGAAAATATTTGTAAATATCAGCTATTTCAGGAAGTTGATAAGGAAGAGGATTCTTGCTATTAATTTGATTGGGAGACTAAAAAGAACAGAAGGAGACAGGAAATTAGAGTTACACATTCTGACGATAGCAAATACGTAGAGATTGACTTACAGAGCTGAACGTGGAGATTGGAGATTGGAGAATCTTCGTGAAGAATTCAAATTTGTGACTTGAAGATTGAAGAAACTTATTGAGTTTTTCCTAATCTTTTATCTCAGATTTGTAATTAATTATGATGGCTTATTTTAGGATTATGGTTTTAATTTTCAGCATGAACTAAACTTTTAATTAGGGCTACACTTGAACCTTTTATGTTTATGGATTAATTAACTATTTGATTCCAATTATTATTTCATTTTGAGTTGTCTATCGTATTTTGTACTGATCGAGTAATTGCCTGATCAACAATTAGCGGGATACTTTAGATGAATTCGGGAGATGAAATCTAGGGTTAGATCTGAATGTGATAGCATGTATTCTTAATTATTTGCATGACATGAATAATTGGGATTGTGAAGTGAATAGGGATATCTCTTCGCTGCATGTAACTATTGGGAATTGGTGCTTAATGAATTTGATTCTTTAGTTTTGCATAGGAATATCGCAGAATTAATTGAGTTAGATAATTTTATTTGATCACTTGGGAAAGGGCTTATGAATAATTTTGAATTCCTGTTAACAACTCTATTGAATTTAATAATTGGATGAATTGGATAATTAGTTTGTATTGCATAATTGGGGATATTGTAGTCTTAAGCTTTAATAATCTGAATTTTAATCTTTGTATTAGTTTTTAATCTTGGTTTTAATTTAATTAGTTTTAATCAAAATTCGAATTGTGATTGTTTAATAAAATAGGGTTAATAAAAATTGGTAGTTGAAAGTATAAATTGCAGTATTTCTCCATGGGAACGATACTCTACTTATCATTATATTACTTGTTAACCGTGTATACTTGCACGTAATTGTTGATTTTGAAATCAACCAACAGATAGATACCTCTGATGTAATAATTACTGTTATCTAATAATAAGTAGTTTGAATGAATGGTATCGTGTAGCACCAAGTACGGGTTTTAAGTACTCGGATTTGGGGGCGTCACAATATTCTCGAACAATTCATCTTTAAGAGCCATGAAGGATGTTCTTAGCTCTTTTATCAAGTGCCACCAGTTTCTTCTCATTATCAGTTCACTCCACTCTTTACTTGATTGCTACTTTGTTTGAATCTTTTGGAGTTGGAGTAAGCTTTGTTGGTACATATGAGCTATTCAACACAACATCGAATAGTTCATCATCAATTACATCCATGTAAGCTTGTATACGAACGTTCCAATTAGCAAACTTATCTTTGTTGCACAACGGTGGCTTGCTTCCACCACCAAACTCAGAATTGCTTTTGTTTAGTGTCATGGATATACTCAAGCTATAAAGTTTTCGTTTAAGAGAACACAATGATACCACTCGTTCTTTCCAAAGGCACTAAAAAGAATCTAATAGGGGGTTGAATAGATTCTTTATTTTTTTTTAAAAGAATGATTACCAAGTAATTAAACAAGTTTGTTAGTTAAGTTATACACAACGAAATATATGTTTGGAAAACCCTTCAAAAGATTAAGTAAAAAATCTCAGTTCTAAATTTAGTGCAAATTGCAAAAACTAGTCACAAGTGAAAATGTAGAGTGACAAAAATCTAAAGTGCAGAAAATAAAGAACATATAAATTTTTAAGAGATTTGGAGCACAAAAGTCTTCTAATCCTCTCTTCTACTTTGCAAGTATGGATTATCCACTAAGGACAGAGGTTACAAAAACTTAGGTTCACTTAGAATCAGTACAGCCAGAGATTCACTAAGAATCAAGCTAGTCACTAAGACTAAGCTTTACAAATGATCACTAAGATCAATAAATCACTAAAAATGAAGTGATGTTTGAGTCGCTACTAATTTGTTTATAAACACTTATTTAAAATATTTTAATATACATGGTATCCTAAATTTTGATGTTTATTTGTTATGTGAATTTAGTTTTGAAATGAAAAGGCCCAATAAATAAATAAAAATATTGCATGTCCAAAAAATATTACAAATTATAAAAATAAAACCCTGATAAATTAAATATACATTTACACTAAGATTTACTACATTCTTCTCCAAATATAAATGATTATTTGAATTTTAAAAATCAGTTTAAGATATTTTTGAATTTAAAATTATAAATTAATGCACCAGTTAATTAATAATATTTTTTATAATTTATAATTTTTATGATTATATTGTTTATAAAAGTAAATGACTCCATATCAATTTTAAGTTTAGAAATATTTCACATTATTTTTTTAAAAATCAATATCAACCTCATATATTGAAACGAAGGAATTACACAATACGAAATATAAGATGACTAAATAATATACAAAAATTATTGTTATAGTAATAAAAAAATATAAGTACAGAAATATATAAAAAATTCCTATAAAATTAAAAAAAAAATTATTTCAAACATAGTACGTGCTTTGCATGAGACCAATGTATTAGTAAACGATGAATTAAAGTTGAAACAAAATTTGTGAAATCGAAATTTAATTCGATTAATCTATCTTTTCAATCTACTTTCCCGAATCTTTACGGAAAGAATAACTCGATAGGAAAGTACTTTGGTTAAGGGATGAGACTCCCCAAGGCCCCAACCAGGTGAATATATAATATTTTTTTTTATAAAAAAAATTGAACTAAAAATTGTGAAATCATATTTTAATTATATACTTCATCCGTTTCCAAAAGAATGACTAATACTGTGTTTACAAGTTTTTTTTAGAGAAAGGGAAGGGAAAATAATTAGAATCCCTCTAAATCTCATGTTTTAAGTTTTTTTAGGGAGAAAAGAGAGAGATTTGAAAGTAAAGTTGATTTTATTTTTGACTCAATTTTTTTTCCCAAAAGTGAAAGAATTTGGAGGGATGAGAAAAGATGGGAAAGCTAGATATTTTATATTAAATAAAGTGACCTTTCAAAATAAATCATGTCATTTATTATATTAATATGTAAGGGTAATATAGTAATAGTGTAGTTTAAAAATAAAAATATTTTTTCTTTTCTTCTCTCCTTATAAACTCACAAACAAGGAAAAAAATAATTAAAATCCCATCCTTTCCATTCATTTTTAAAACTCGCAAACATGACAAAGGAAAAATATAATTCATTTCCATCCCTTCCCCTCCTATACTTTCCCTTCCCATCCCATCCCATCCCATCCATTCCCATTAAACTCATAAATACAACATAGATGTATAAATATTTTTGTCCCCAAAAGGATAATATAAAATACATAAAAAGGGTAAATAAGTCATTTAATGAGAAATTCATTAATATAAAAAATAAAAGTATTCATCACTTTATATAATCTTGTGGAAAGATAAATTTAATTTATTATTATTATTTTTTCTCTACTTTTATTTTTAGAAACGAAGGAAATAATAAATTTCCTTTTTAAAATTACAAATAATACTAAAAAGAGTAAGAATTTCTCTCCAAAAAGACAATAAAAAGAAAGTACTAAGAGAGTACTAAAAGGACACCACCAGTATCTAAGTAACTAGTGTCCGTAATCTATGGGCCGTATCTCCAAAAGCTCTATCTAACACTACACGTGTTAACTCTATCTGTCATAGATATAATTTTCCCCAAAATCCGATGAATGTTAAGAGACCGAAAAGGGCGGGAGTTTTGAATATATTTACCATCCACAGTTTCACCCAAAACACTTCATAAACCCCCATTAAGAGAACGATTCCTTATGACCCTTTTCTTTTTCTCTGTGAAAACAATCTCTTTCTTACGGATTTCCTAACTCTCTCTCTTGAAAATTTTTGGGTTCTTTTGATTTCTGTTTGTTTTGTGTTGATTGTAGGTCATGGAGATGGAGACTAATGGAGTTGAAGGTGAAGGGCAAGAGGATGATGTGGGTGTGAAACGGCGTTGTTCGAAGGAGGAGGAGGAAGACGAGTTGGCCGCTGAGAATGGAACGGCGTCGTTCGGAGAAGGAAAGGAGTCGGAAGAGGTCACGAAGATGGAGAATAGTGGAGTTGAAGTTGTTGAAGGTGAAGGGCAGGAGGGTAAAACTTTGTGTGATTGGGATGTGCGTGTTAAACGGCATCGTTCAGGGGAGGAAGAGGAGTTGGTGTCTAAGAATGGAACGGCGTCGTTTGGAGAACGAAAGGAGTCGGAAGAAGTGAATTTTATTGGTAGTACTGTTGTTGATGCGATAACAACAAATCAGAAGGATTTGGGAGGAATTTGTGAGGATCCGGTGAAGAAGAAAGCGCCTGTTCGAAGGGGAAGAAAGAGGAAAGTAGGGAGACCCAGAAATAAGGGGAATCGGAAGGATTTGGGTGGAAAAGGGGAGGGAATTGGGAAAGATTCAGAATTTGATAATAATGGTTGGATTATGAGAGAAAGTGGTGGAAAAGGAGAGGGATTTGTTGAAGGGAAAAAAGAGGCTAAACCAAGGGGAAGGAAAAGGAAAGGAAGTGGGGATTTGGGACGAAATAATGTTGATCTGGATGGGAAAGGAGGTGAAATTGAGTCAATAGAGAAAACCCATGAGCAAGGGGGTGAAGAAAAGAAGGAAAGTGGTGATTTGGATGGAAAAGGGGAGGAAAATTGTATAGGTACTGAGGGGTTGGTGAAGGAAAAAGAAACAGATAAAATGGCTAATGATCAGAGAGGAAGTGCTGGAAAAGAATTGGAGGGGGTTTCTGTGAATAAGAGGACACTTCGGCGGAGGCCTGTGAAGTTGGAGGACCGATTTTGTGACCAAGTAGAGCAATTTTTTGAAGAACAGGATGAGGAATTTGGGTCAAAGAAGAGATGGAGAAGGGGTGTGAAAAAAGAGGTTGAAGAAGGGAAAGATGGGTTTGATAAGAAACCGAGAAAGGTTATGAGAAAGGAGGTTGAAGAAGGGAAAGATGGGTTGGAAAAGAAACTGAGAAAGGGTCTGAAAAAGGAGGTTGAAGAAGGGGAAGATGGGTCACCAACAACTGATAGAGGGGAAGAACCAGATGCCCTTGAGACTGTTGGTAAGACTACTGAAGCTGTACCGAAGCAGAGGTGTGGTGGAAAGACCGATGATAATGTAATTTCTGTTTTTGTCGCTTATATTAACTCATTTTTTACTACTAACATTTGTTTATTTAGTGTGGGATTTATTTCTGATGTTTGGTTTAATTAATATTAACAGGGGCAGCCAAAATCTACTATGTGTCATCAGTGCCAGAGGAACGACAAAGGCCGGGTTGTACGATGTACTAAATGTATATGGAAGCGATATTGTGTCCCATGCATGACTAGATGGTATTTATTCTTCTTTTAGTGATTTTAGTATTTTGACTGTAAATTGAAATTAGTGATAGTATTTTGACTGTAAATTGAAATTGCTTCTTATGCCTTATTTCTCTTATTGACTGCTGTTTTTTTTAATTGCCGAAAAATAAGGACTTTTGATTTTGTTTTGAGTTGTACGAGTTTGTCAATGTTGAGCTGGGACACAATATTCCTGAAGTGTATATTTGTATGTAGGTATCCTAAGATGACGGAAGATGATTTTGCCAAGGCTTGCCCTGTTTGTCAAGTTAATTGCAATTGCAAACGTTGCTTACGTTTACAAGTACCCAAAAAAGTCAGTTTCTTTAGCTCCTAACACTTTAGTCGATTAATGTTTTACTTTGATGTTAGGTTCAACATACATGATATGTTATTTCCAATTTTTGTTGTAGGACAAGGAAAAGTTTGATTTGAACTTCAGTGATGAAGAAAAGATTCAGTACTCTAAATATATCATACCTATGCTTCTCCCATTTGTAAAACAATTCTATGAAGAGCAGATGGCGGAGAAGCAGTTAGAAGCTAAAATTCAAGGTATTATAATTTAGTTCCCGAATTTTGGTGGGCATTACAGTTCTTTGTGATTGCATTTCAACTAGTCTGGGTTGGTAATAAAGTAGGATGCTCAAAAGTCTTGCTTGAAAAATGGAGTAGAAAATAATATCCACACATGTTAGTGATTCCTGGTTTGTTTGTTTGTGCAGGATTATCTTTGTCTGAGCTTAAAGTACAAAAAGCAAAGTGCGGGTTGGGTGAACGTATGTATTGGTAGGTTTACTGGAGCCATCTGTCTTTGCCATAAAAGTCTATTCCTTAGATTTTGGAAGGAATTAATTATTTCATATGTTCGATGCAGCGACAAATGCAAAACTTCAATTGCTGACTTACATAGAAGCTGTCCACAGTGTTCTTATGATCTTTGCCTTATTTGTTGCCGGGAGATGCATGATGGATGCCTGCGGGGAGGTCAAGAGGAAGTGATAATGCAATTTATAGACCCTGGGGTGGAGTACTTGCATGGTGGAAATCGCTGTCGAAAGTCACTACCAAGATGTGGACCTTTGGGTGTATCTGATGAAACTAGTGATAGGGATCATGCAAAGTCGGTATTCGAGTGGAAATCCCAGGAAGATGGTAGCATCCCTTGTCCCCCTGAAACTTTGGGTGGTTGTGGTAAAGGCCGATTAGAATTGAGGCATATATTAAAAGAGGATTTTGTTTCCAAATTGTTATCTGATGCTGAAGATTTAGCGAGAAAATATGAACTCGTGGAGATTCCGCCTGAAACTCGTGGACAGTGGTGCTCCTGTTTCAATTCAGTGTGTGAAATTGGCAGTGACAAAGTGAAGTTACTGAAAGCCGCATCTCGAGAAGATTCTGATGACAACTATCTATACTGTCCAACTGCTGTAGACATTCAACCTGAGGATTTGAGGCACTTTCAGTGCCATTGGTTGAAAGGTGAACCTGTGATTGTCAGTAATGTGCTCGAAACAACATGTGGTTTAAGCTGGGAACCAATGGTTATGTGGCGTGCATTTCGTCAAATCAAAAACCTGAATCATTCCCAGCTATTGGACGTGGTTGCAATTAATTGTTTGGATTGGTGCGAGGTCAGTTTAAATTCTCCCTTTGTAGTTCATTTTTTTTTTACTTTCTCCTGCCTGCTCCAATGGGATTTTCTTCCTCTTTCTATCTAGAACTCTTGACCCACTGTTCGAGAGTTAATTCTGCTAGTATGGTAGTAATGCTGATTTGGCACTACTAAATTATAAGAATTCAAGATTTCATTTTAATGATCTTCTCGACTGTAGAATAGATAACCTTGATGATGTTTTACTTTGACTATATCTCATTGTTTTAAAATGTCAATTATTTCTCAAGTAGATGTTAATTTGAGCTGTTTATTTGGCGTGATCTGAAAACCATATAGTTATATAATACGCTCTCCATCCCAATTTTGTTGTCCCCATATGAGTTTTATGTACACATTAAAACAAAATAATGGGATTGGTATAAAGTAATTATAGTTCCAAAATTAAACACCAAAAAATCTTCAGATATCTATTCCCTCCATCCGGATATTGTTAACCCTTCCTTTTTTGATGTTCCTAAACAAACCTTGTATATTCTTTGAGAGGAGGAAATATTTTCTTTTCCATAAATATGTACATCATAGACAAGTAAATGGCATAGAGAAGATTGTGTTTCAGTTCAATTGATCTGTGTGAACAATAGGGTGAGAATCCTGCCCAACAATGGTTTAGGCTATATTCATTTGCTATTATGTTACTTGGGATTTATACTAGCTCAATATGTTTTAGTACTTTTTTATTCTTGGATTCGGCTGAAGATGATAAGCTCATGGACTATTTTTTTATTTCTAAGGTTGTTTATGAGGGACTATATAATCCCAAGAAGGAAGGTGAGCTTAAATAGTATTCCCTTTTCAAGTAACAAATGGCCTTAGGAGTAAAAAAAATCAATGAGATTGTCATGTCATCTTCGGACTAATATAAGGATAAAAATGTGCTTAAAGGTATTAAATTAGTATAAATATCTTAAAATAGTACAATCCATGCAACATATTTGCAAATAAACATAGCCTTGGAGTCATGGTTCAAAGTCGCGGTAGCGGTCTATGTTTCGGATGTTCATTTTTGACTCGGTATCGGTTTCGGGCGATACTCACAGTTGTGCTATTTAAGAGCTTTAAATTTTTTTAAAATAGTTATGAATTATTTTTAAATAATAAGAACAAGATGGATTAAGTTCGCAAAAAAACTATTTAGAACACATAATACTGTCCAAATGATAAAACATGCACTCATATCAAGGTTCCCGAACCCACTCCAATATATGCCGAAATATCGTCTAATACTCTGAAACTTTGAACCACGATTGGAGTAATTGAAGATGCTGGTGTATTTTTTCCAAGAAAGTATATGGATAGTTGATTAGAAGTCGTTGTCTTTCTCACAATATAGAGATAATGTGATAACTTACCCAAAATTTCTATTCTTATTAGTTTGGGTGCACTTTTGAAGGTTTTACGCATAGTTGTCACGGCGTCGCCATGGCGTCCTGGCGCAACAACAAGCATCATGGCGATGCTCGCCTTGGGGGAGGTTGCCAAGGCGTCCACAAGTCGTCGTCGAGGGAGGCCTAGCTGCCAAGGCGAGCGCGCCTTGGTAGTTGGTCGATTTTAAGTTGGCTTAACCACAATTCGTGACCCATGGACTTTACCTATGACTAGTCGATTAAAAGAGGTAGAGAAGAAGACTGAAAATCTTTTGCATCTTTTATTTTTGTCAACTGCGAAGAGAGGCCTTAATCACAATTGAGAAGAGAAGCCCTAAAAAGACTAAGAGGTGCACGGAACGCGAGTTGCTGACAGCAGCCACACGCAGGTCGCAGCACTGCCGACCGCAATCTTTTGTTGCAGACAGAAAAAGGAAGAATACAAAGAAGAATTGAAAGAATGAAGAAGAATAAAGAGATTATTGTTTGCTAGTCACTTTTGTTTTCTCTTTTAATTTGATTGCCGGCTGTAATCCATAAAGATGTTATGTAATGAGTCACGTGGCTCCCCTAACAAAAACAGAATTGTTGTGTTCCACGTGTTGGGTTCCTATAAGCTTAGACAAGATTAATTTTTCTTTTTAACAAATAATAAATATTTCTTTTTCTTTCATAAAAAAGTAATAAAATAATTATTTTGTTATTTTAAAAAGTAATAGTAGTTGCAATTAAGTTTAATTGCATGTACAATTTTAACCCTTGAGAGTTATAATTTTGACAACAGAAATCATAAAATCATGCAACTCTAAACAAAAATTTATAAATAATTATTTATTTCCTAAAATTAAATAAATATTGCATGTTTGTTTAATGTATTTTTTTTTAGTGCAAGACATGAGAAAAAAGCTTGAAAAAATTGAATAATAATTGTGTTTTATGTTTGGTTAAGTGTTGATATAATTATGTTTTTAATAATACTCCATGATATTAGTTATTATATTTTGGTGTTTAATGTATATAAAATTTCATTGTTCAATATACTTTTGATGCAAAATAGATAATGTTTTACTTGCACACTGTGAATGACTTGTTGCCATATGAACGTCATGGCGGGCGTTTTATTGCTTAGGCGTTCTGGCGGTCAGCTACTGCTGCGCCTTGCCGTGGCACCGTGGCAATTATAGTTTTATGTGGATGAAAGATAGGGTAAAATAGAAAGGGATTGTGTTCTCAATGAGATTTTTTATTTTTTTTATTCACTTGGAAATTGAAAAGGAAAAAAAGTTAGTTTGGTTTAATTTTTGATATATTCTTTGTGTGTTCTAATATATAAGATTAAGTTTGACTTTCTAAAAAATTTGAGATATTTTACACATTCAAAATTGATGTGATTCATTTAACTTTTGATTCCATTAGATCTTGTATTTAGTATTTCTTGAGTAGTTTATAATTTTAAATTTTCATAGTTGTATTATCTAAAGTTAAATGAATTCATATTAATTTTGGATTTGAAAATATCTTAATTGACTCTAAAAAGTCAATATTAATCCTATATTTTGGAACGAAGGGATTTTTTTAATATGTTGCCTCACCGATTTCAAATTTCATAGAATATGAAGGTTATGTTTAAAAGCAATCATTTTCTTAATGCAAATAATATACATAACCTCAGCTTTAAACTCGATTGACATATAAACCATTGCTCCATTCCATTCACAAACTTAAAAGCTGTAGAATTCCATCTTTGAATATGATCAACAATACGAACTCTTATTTTAATAAGCTTATGCTTCTTGATGCTTCAAATTCCTTTTCTACTAGAATCTTTTAACTATTGCTGTTTTGTTCTGTTATCCCCTCGTGGTACATGATATTGTGCAAGGCAAGCGAATGTGTTTGAGCCTTAGTCCATGGAGTCGAGGGCTGGTCCTAAGGTTTTATGAGTGTGTCTCATCTTTTATTATTGTAGAGTGTGATGCAATTGTGTGTTAGGGCCATCATAGACTCGTGCTATTTTTTTCTATAAGTGTATCTCACATTGTTTTGCTGTTGTGGACATAGGCTTCCAAGTTGACTTGAGTAGTACTAACGTTCATTGGTGTGTCTTCTGCTGTCTATTTGATGAAATAAGGCTATCTCATTTTTTTTTAGTTTTATAATTTATATCGTAGTTATGGTTTATATGCAAATAGAGATCGAGATATACCGGTTTTTTTTTACCCTGATTAATGTATATCGTCAAAGTTTTACGGTACTTTTTAAATTTTCTTTCTCAAATTGTCTTATAGCTATTTGGAATCTGTAGAGGTTTGTTAGTTATTGTATTTCACAGATTTATTTCAGAAACTGCAGAATAAATTGATTATATCTTCTTATTTGATGCAGATGGATATTAATGTACACCACTTTTTCAAGGGCTATCTGGAAGGTCGATTTGACAGTTATGGGTGGCCCCAAATTCTGAAGTTGAAAGACTGGCCCCCATCTAGTTTATTCGAGGAGCACTTACCACGTCACGGTGCTGAATTTCTCAGTTGTTTGCCCTTCAAGGAATATACAAATCCACGTAGTGGCTACCTAAATCTTGCTGTCAAGTTGCCCAAGAAATCTTTGAAGCCCGATATGGGGCCAAAGACGTATATTGCGTATGGAGTTGCTCAGGAGCTAGGACGTGGAGACTCTGTAACCAAGCTCCACTGTGACATGTCTGATGCGGTATGTTTGTTTCTTAAATGTATAAACCAATTACAATGTACATATGATTGTGTGAAAACCTTGTAATGACAGTGAAACTTTATAATGTGCTCCCCCCTGCTTACCATGTCAAAACATCCAGCTTAAAAGTTTCCCTTTTTTGTGCCTTTTGTTGTCACATTTCTGTTCTTTCATTTATTTACTCTTTTTGTAGTTTACATCTCATTAAAAAAACATGTGATATGTTACAGGTGAATGTGTTGACACATATTCAAGAAGTGACTCTTACATCTGAACAGCTTGTCATGATAGAGAAGTTGAAGCAACGTCACATTGACCAGGATCAAAGGGAATTTTTTGAAAATGAACTGAAAGTGAATCACGTGGTCAAGAAGCAAAATGATAGTGTTGGCGGTGAACTAGTTGAGAAACATGGAGAAAGTAGTGCATCTGCATTGACTGAGCAATGTTTTCTGACTAGGTTGGAGTCAGAGGAAGGCCTAGGATTTGGCAAAGAAACTAGTGAAAAAACTAGTGATGTTAATGGTTTAAATATCAAGACAAACAGGAACATGTTAAGTGGACATGCGGACCAAATGGTGAAGCAGCAAGATGGTGTTCATGAGGAAAAGAGGGGAGAACTGGATGGAAATGCAGGGAATAGTGGTGTTGGATGTTCAGATAACAATATAGGGGGTTTTGAACACCCAGAGGGAGGTGCTCTTTGGGACATTTTTAGGAGGCAAGATGCCCCTAAGTTGGAAGAATATTTGAAGAAATATTTCAAAGAATTTAGGCACATATATTGTTCTCCGGTGGACCAGGTAATAACATTTTGTGGTGTTCCATTTTTTCAAATAGAAGAATCTGCAGTATTATTGATCGAGTTAGTGCATTACGGATTCCTAAAATGCTCTGCTATTTCTAACACTCATCTTGCTTTCTTGAAGTAAAGTAACTTCAAATGTTGAGTTTTGAGGCTTGTTTTAGAATAGAAAGAACTTGTACTGTAAATTTAAGAAAGAAATTATCAAGATATATCAAATCTGTTTGATTTTAATAAGAATTACTTAATAAGGTTGTTTGATTTCATGGTATCTCAATACTCTTTACACACTTGCACAAGAAATATACTCAACCAATGATGGTCTTAAATAGACTCCTAGCATTACCTGTTATCTACTGATTGTAATATTTCTTTATACGGATTAGTAAAGAAGTTATAACTTTATTGATCATCTATATGATACATGGACCTTCCTTACAGATCATCCTAGGGATGCTGTTAACAAAACCTGAAATATTCGTTCGAATTTCCGATAACTGTTTCCGGTCAAAATGGATATCCAATACCTGGTCAAAACGGTTATTCACATCTGATGGATACGAGTATGGATATAGATACATCCGTATCCACTAATATCCGTGTCAGCTTTTAAGATATATAGTACTAGATTTACTTGATATTAATGTTATTGTTATATTATGTATTGTGATTAAATTAAGAAATCAATTTATTATTTTTTTTCCTTAAAATACATAGTTATAATAAATTTAATGTTAGCATGCATTTTAAGATGGAAAGAACTCAAAATTTCACATTTAAACTTGATGCACACCATAATAATGAATAATATTTCATTGAATATTATTTTTTCTAGCTATGTTATGATTTATAGTTGACAATTGACTGTTGAGATAACCTTGCTTTTTAGTTTTGTTATTTTATTTGGTTGGTTAAAAATTAATTTAATTTGGATGTAAGAATTCTAATGTTATTTGGTGCATATTAAGTAATAAAATGAGTCTTTATCAAATTTTGGCACAAAAATTAACTACATATATCAATTAAGTGTTTAGGGTAGTGAACTATTTAGGGTTGTAAATGAAATCCAAAACATATGTAATCTGTTCTATAATTCTATTATCTGGGTGGGTATATGCGGTCAAAGCAAATATTATCTGATATCCAGACAAAGCGGATAATATGCGGATTTGTATCCATTCAAAACGGATGCAAATATACGGATGCAAATATACCTGTATCCGCATCTGTTAACATCCCTAGATCATCCAAGAAAAATTAGTTTGGGAACCATGGATTTTGTTTGTTTAATATCTGTGGAATAAGAACGGTAGTTAGAATGAGCTGACTTAAAAACAGAATATTACAAATTTAAACCTACCAGATCTTGTAAATTCACTTAATTAACTAATGCAGATCAGAGTCGAATTCACTTCCAAATCCCGTGCATAAAGGAGTGGCAACTAATATGCCTACAGTTGGGGTTAGGGAAAGGAGATTAGAAGTAGTGTTACAAAAAGCATCTTCTCACAAATTATTCACCGTCCTATGTAGTCTGAATGCATACAAGAGTTTTTCAAAATGAGAGAATTACATTGGTTAAGGTTTTGTGCGTAAAGAAGTTGAGGATAATCCGAGACTGTAAAGAATTTTTGTATTTATTGTTTAGAATTTATTATGTACAACTGGATGAAAGTTGATGTAATTAGATATTTAACTAAAGAATTGGGGATACAGGGTATTTTGTATCGATTAGGGTATTTTAATAATTAGCTAGGGTATTTTAATATCTAGATTTTAGATAGGTTATTTTTGTCTTGTAAGTGAACTTAGTGTTGTATTTCTATGTAAGGTAATCCCCACAACATTGTTAGAGTTTAACTATTTTTGATATTAAGAGTTAATGAATTTTGATACGTTTGCAATTGGTTGTTGGTGCAGGACAAGTTTAGAATATAGACTGAGAATGGTAAAGAAGGGTAGAAACACACATGAGAGCAAAGCTTTAATAAACTTGCGGGATTACAGTACTTGTATAGAAATACTAAAACTTGAAGGCGAAGTGAAATTCAAATATCTTGATAGCCTAATTTAATAAGGAAAACAAGTTCTAATTACTTCCAACCATAATTCTCGTCTAATTATAAGGAAACAAACTCCTAATGATAATCTACTAGTATGATTAGAAGATAATTACATCAATTTATTTCTAAACAATAATACATATAACTAATTAATAGTCCTTCAATTTTCATATTTTGCTATGTAGTAATCTACTTGTCTACAGACAACTATATTGGTTGCGATTAAGAGACCCTAGTGTTTAGGTGTGGAGCCTAAACCCTAGTTATCTTTTTGTTGTTGGTTCACACTTTCTAGAATGTCTTGAATCAAGATGCAGAACTTCTTAACATGCTAGTTTGCCAAAAGATTAATGTTCAACTATTAGATGAAATCTAATGTCATGTCCCTGTTTATATCATTTGATATTTGTTCTTTTTGTAATATATTTAATTTGATGTTACAGGTTGTTCATCCTATTCATGACCAAACTTTTTACTTGACTATGGAGCATAAAAGGAGGCTCAAGGAGGAATATGGTTGTTTTTTCATATATTTGACGTAATAGATGTAGTAGGAGCTATATCTTTTTTTTTTTTGGTTGTCATGACCTTATGTTTTCTTGTTATTTAGGAATTCAACCCTGGACATTTGTGCAAAAACAAGGAGATGCAGTATTTATTCCGGCTGGATGTCCTCATCAAGTTAGAAATTTAAAGGTGATTAGTTTATTCATATTGCTCTGTGTTTTACTCTAAAAAAATAGATTAATACCTTCCCTCGCGGATTGTGTGGTGGTGAATATTGTTTGTTCTGCTGACCATGGTTCGAAAAGGCGTTTGAGGCGCGCGCCTTGAGGCGCGCCTCGTAGCGAGGCGGGAGGAACGGGAGGCGAGGCTACCGCATCAGGGAGGAAAGTAGGGGCGTTCGCCTTTTTGGGCTGAGGCTTACACCTCAGTGCGACACGTCTCGAGGCGTGTCGAGGCGAGGCTTCGTGCGACTGCGAGGGTCGTGCGGCTAGAGGAGAGGAGGCGTGTCGAGGCGAGGCTTTGTGCGACTGCAAGGGTCGGAGGAGGACGAAGAAGAGACGCAAGAGAGGAAAATAAGAGACTCCAGTCAGATTTGATGATTTGATCTCAGATCTGGTAAATAAAATATCCCATGGAAAATTACAGTTAGGTACCCTATAGTTTCTATAGATTTTTAATTTAGTCCCCCATGTTTTCTGAAAGTTCAAAATAGCTCGTGGAAAATTACATATAAGTCCCTATAGTTTTGTTTTCTTTCATTTCAGCCCCTGAAGTTTCAGTTCTGCCCGTTTCTTCAAATTAAGTTAATAAATTAATTTGTAAATCAAAATCTTTTTGTTAATAAGTTTGTTTGGGGGACTTTTAGGTCTTCAAATCGAGGCTTCCGCCTTGCTCCACCTCGAAGCTTATGCCTCGCCTCGTCCGGAGAAAAACGCTTCGTACCGCTTTTACCTTTTTCGAACTTTGCTGCTGACAGCGCTTTTACTTAGAATCATAGTGTTAAATGGTGTTGTTGGCTTTAGTTTTTGGGACAATATCATGATGTAACAATTGAATAAAAAAAATAAATTAAAAGTCCAGGGGAGAACATTAATTGCTTTCTATGGTCCAAGTTTTCACATGACATTGCCAAATGCCTACTTAGTCTGGTTGTTTGTAAATAATGCTCCCATCTTTTGTTCTGTTCTATAAATCATGATGGCAACTTTTTTCTTCGGATTTCTGTTTCTTCAAGATTTTGGCACACCAAGTGTCCAAAGATATTTGTGTTTTGCATATCTTAAAATGTATTGTGTTATCCACACGATACTGCGCAATATAAAGGAGTTAAAAGGATTATTAATTAGTTATTTTATATTGTTTTTTAGAGGAAAAAATTGTAATTTTCATATTTAATTATTTTAAGTAGATTATTTGATTATGGTGGTAGACAGTTATTACTCTCTCCATTCCAAAATTCGAGCTATATTTGTAAAACGACGATTTTTAAGGATAATTTTATGCTCTCAAATATAACGTTAGTATTAACTAAAAATTCAGTTGTGTTGGTGTGATATTGAAAATGATAGTAGAAAAGTAATTGCAAATTAGGAAAATCATGTCACTTTATAGTCATAAAATAGAAATGTATCTCTTATTTTGGAACAGACTAAAAAGGAAAATATATCTCTAATTTTGGAACAGAGGGAGTAGGAGTTATTTCCTTTTTCTTAATTAGGCTTTTTTACTTGTCCTCCAAGTCGTAGGTCTCCTATATAAGTTGATGTACTCCTGTCCCATAAAGATGTCTTAAAAACTCTTTTCACACAATTTAAGAAAAACAAAAGTTGAGTAGAGAAGATAATTAAGTTACCATTTTATCCACTGTGGACCTCGCGTAAGTACATTAAAGATTCTTCCTTTTCCTCCAAATTAGTGGTCTCTCTACTTAATTACTTTTGAGGGTAAAATAGATTTCAGATAACATTTTGAATTTGAATTATGTACGTTAGACATCTTTTCTTAGACAATATTTTTTGTACTTCAGTCATTTTTGTGGGATGGAGGGAGTAATCTTTTAACTCTATCACTTTCCGGAGTATGAATTGAGTTTAAAGCTTGTTCTTTAGTTGTGCACGCTTTACGGATTCCACGTGTGGATAGGTTCCTTATCACTTCTCATCTTAATCTATATTTCTTAACTTTTTTAAAACCTGTCTTGTATCATCAATTTAGGCTTGGTATAGTTTGATTTTATCCAAAAATCCAAACCTTAATAAGGTCTTCTGTTCTAAAATTATTGTCCCAAATTAGTGATTAGATATCAGCCACTTATTGTTCATTGTTATCATCTACAAAATACTGTCCAAACCTAAACTCAAAACCATCAGTTGTTGCCCAAAAAAGAAAAGAAGGTACTTCATTCATATAACACTATTCGTCACCAAAAAACGAGAAGGTTTGGGGGGTTGGGGTGGGTGGAACTCAATAGTAACTTTCACATTTATCCTTGGAAACCCTCACTGATTTGGAGTAATCTTTGATGCCGTCATCCTTTTGACACCTTAACAACTAGTTCAAACTAGAAATTTAAGTGGAACAAAAGGCTAGCCAACCAAAAAGAGAAGAAGAAATGATAGGGTAAATATTCAGCCATTGAAGCCTTTGTAGGGGTATTGAGAATCATTGTTAGTTTGTTTCTTTTGTGCGAGGAGATGAAGAAAGAGGTTACGGTCATTTAATTTTCATTTGGTATGCCAAACTACATCTAGCATCCCAAAGTTTTCTAATTTTTTTTAATCGACAATGTTATTATTTTAAATCTGACCATAAACTTAGAAAATTTGTCAATTCAGTCCCTGGACTTTCACTCTTTTATAGAGTTGCCCTTGAAAATTTAGTCTCCACAGATTTAGTCCTCTTCTTTTTTCCCTTTGGCTCCTTTCTAGATTAAATAGAAGATACGTAAAAAAGAGTCTAAGCAAAAATGATTATTCCTCAACTTTTCTAGAATATTGATCCAAAGCCACTTTTACCTTTTATACTTGTTTTGTTATTGGTCACATGTAACAACTCGGGTCAAATCCCGAGTCCGAATCAAATCATAACATGATAAGGCCCAAATCGCTTTCTCAATATCTTTTTGGGTCATCTTAGCCCACTACAGGCTCACCCAAAGGTCATAATTGAAGGTATTAGTGATAGCAACCTGAGTTTTTATATACACATCCAAATATTCCACATGTTCTGATGTGGGATTAGGGTGTTACAAACTCCCCCACTTAAATACTTGACATCCTAGTCAGGCCGAACACATAATCACACGTTAGTTCGTTAGGTATAACATGTTTCAGTTAGCTTTTTAAAGGCCAAACTAACCCTCGCTTTTTTGCATGAGCCCCGTGGAGTCAAGTTACGAAGGTCTTGACCGGAAGAGCGTCAATAGATCGAGAGTTGAAAAAGGCCTCGTTCTAGCAAGTGGATGGTGCTTTCCTTTCTTGCTTGACCATGAGGCAATGACTCTTCTCCCCACCGTTCTTTTTTCTCTGACAGATGGTCAGAACTTTATTTGGGTTTGGACCCGTGCAATTAAGAGGTCTCCTTCAAAAGAACCAGTCTAGACTCATCTGACTCCCCGAAGATGTCCCCAATCTTGCCTTATCTCTTGAGCCTATCCGACTTGGATGTGTGAAACATATCGTACCTGATCTCTGGAGTAGCTCAAAAACTTTGCTTCTCTAACCATTGTGGGATAATATCAGCGGCTTATTAGGTTTGTTTTTGTGTCCCCACCTCCGATAACTTGACCCGAGCTTTCGAGAGTCGGCTCTGATACCATATGTAGTAATTCGGGTCAAATTCTGAGTCCGAATCAAATCATAGCATAATAAGCCCCAATGTACTTTTTTAATAATATCTTTTTGAGTTATCTTAATAGGCTCGCATAAAAGGTCATGACTGAAGGTGTTAGTGATAACAACTTGAGTCCTTATATACACATCCAAATATTCCACAAGTTTTGATGTGGGATTGGGTCACTGATAAAATTTCTATCAGTTTGGGGGGGGGGTGATTGATTTAGTTTCATCAATCATGTTGAAATTAGCAAACCTGCAAGATCTACGAAACCCACATCAATTTGAAATTTTGTGCTTCAACAAAAGGTCAATTACAATTACATACCCTTTTCTTGTCTCAATTACCTTTGGGCCTCACACGCTATATTTATTGTTATGACTTATGAATGTTGTTGCTTGGTAAGTCTTATCTATATGTTTTACGAAGATCATTGTGATGTTGATAATACTTGTAGCTTTATTTTTTGGACAAAGAAGGGAATTGCCCAAGAGGGCCTTCTCGACTAATCCTAGCTACTTTTAGTTAGAATGTCCTTGGATGACTAACGTTGAGCATGCTGAAGGAAAATGAAATCGAGGAAACCAAGTCAAAAATGTGTGAACCAAAACATGAAATTCTAGGTTACGCAAATGAGAAAAAGAAGTTGGACAAAGTGAAGATCAAGTGCTAGTCGAGGTAGACCATGAGGTTGATGACAAAAAGGAAAACAATTAGGGTGGCACATGTTGACTTTCTACTTTCAAATGGTATTTGTGTCTCGGTCTTCAAAATGGTTTGTCTCATCCTATCTCATATAAAATTGGACAAGTTTTTCTCAATGGAGGGGAGTATATGCGGAGCAATATAACGGAGTTAAAGGAGTATTTAGTATTTTTAATTATTATTTAGAGAATTTTTTTGTAATTAGTAATTATTTTTAATTAGTTTAGGTAGTTATTTAATTAAGGTAGTAGATATTATGAGTTATCTCTTTTTTCTTAGTGGTTTTACTCATCTTCCAAGTTGCAGGTATCCTATATAAGTTGATTTTTATGACTTGAGTTTAAAACTTTGTGCTTTGTTTGTGAGTGCTTCTACCTACTCCATGTGTGGATAAGTTACCTATTAGTATTGCCATTCTTTCTCTCTTGTACTGTTTTTTAAATTCTTTTTTAGACCTTGTTCTACATCAATCGGTTCCCACAGAGTGATCTAGCTCAGGGTTTATGTAAGATTGAATATGTAAGCCATTTGTACCTGCAGAGTGATTTACCTAATGTTTTATACAAGTGCCAAAACTAATGTCAAGGTATCTCATTAAGTTTTTTGTTTATACTCCCTCCGTCCCACAAATATTTCTAAAGTACAATAAATTTTTGTCAACCAAAAGATGACCCAAGTACCTAACAAATGATGTTGTATAAAGACTAGTTAAGTCTCAAAAGTGTACTTAAGTGGGTTCACTAGTTTTAAGGAGAAAGAATCATTAAAGTACTGGTCAACGATGGGTAACATTGGAACTTATTTTATACTCTAACCTCTAATCTTTTTTTTAATTGTATGAAAATTGTACTTGAGGGGACGGAGGGACTAGCTTATTGACAAAATTCTTGTCTTGCTCATCCCTTGGGTTTTATTAGAGTAATGATTCTTTGTTGTTGTGTTTCGGAGATTTGGTGCATGAGAAATCTGGTTGTGCGTAATAACCAATCTCAAAATGTTCCTCTTTTAAGGGCTAGGGTACCTTTAGGGTCCTTCATTGTTTGGTGGAGTTGCTAGACTTCTTCTAGCCTTGAGCTGCCCTTAGCTTTCATGACAGCACATGTATGGCAGATTTATCTTAAAGGCCAAGGCCGGTCGTATGCACAGATGCCTCTTTGTGAAATGGCATGCTCATGATGGAACCAAGCTTAACCTGAATGTGGATAGCTTTGCCACAACTGAAGGAACTTCTATAGTGGGAGTGGCCCAAGACTGTAATGGGAATATTCTTTTGGCCTCCTTTGCCAATTATAGCCAAGGTACCAACATACTTGCTGAATTGTCACCTTTGTTCGATGTTTTCTTTCTTTGCAGCACTACGGTTGTTTCTGTGCATGATATTAAGCATGACTGAGCTATATTGCTTGAGATGTTCCATGCCACATGCACTATACCTAGTTTTCGTGTGTATAAGGGCCTATAAATTGTTGAAAATTCCTCTTTATCACATAACTCCTATCAAACATGACAACGGCTCGGTTGCTCCTATCAAAAGTAACAATGGTCCAATTGCTCCTATCACACATGAAATGGTAGCTCACATATATCATCATCCATCACCAACAACTGCTAGTATACATTACAGGATCCCCATGTATTACTTGTTATCAAGCATCATGGTTCAAAGTTTCGGTGTAAGCCAAAATTTCGGCGTATTGGACCAGCTTCGGCTCTTGCTGAACCACAATCTTGATACAAGTTGGAAAATCAATGATTTTTTATGGTATGTTTCGGCAAAATTTTGGTCTGGTGTAGCGGAATGGTTTTGAACCAAATAGCAGAGAAATTTCGGCGTATAGGAGGGAAAACGCCATACACCAAAAATATTGTATTTGATACATTTTAACTGGTACTCGTATTAAAAAAATATAATAAAACTAGTATTCAAGTTAACTATAACTTATAATAAAGTTACTTAAATTAGTTAACAAAAAAATAATTGTACCTATATAGTACGTAGTAAAGTAAAACTTGAAAATATTTTCAATTTTTGTGTAATGTAGCATTAGATGTTTGCCAGATGTTTCTTTTATCATTTGGACAGTGTGCTACATGTGTACTATAAGTGTGTTTTGTGAACTTAATTGATCCATTTTGTTTTTATTATTCATAATGTTCTCATATTTTTTTAAATATTTTGAAGCTTCTAACTCGCTCGATACCGAAATTGATACTGAGTTAAAAAATGACTTTCCGAAATATAAGTTGCTATTGTGACTTTGAACCATGTCAAGCATGCTTAGTTGATAGGCAAGGTATGGTCTTTTAGAGAAGTAGAAATAAATGGTATCCCATTTGGAAATTTTCACTTAGTGGTATGGTTTTTAAACTCCCTCCTAATTGTCCTGTTGGTTAAAAGAAATGTTTCTTAAGCATAGGGTACAAACTATCGTCATATACATACTGGTATAAACAGTGAGTAGTCTCTGTATCATGTAATGAGTTTTTGTTAATATAACTAATATTATTTTAAACTATCTAAAAAGTACCACTAGTTATAACATTTATTGTATTCAAAATTTAAATGAATAATGTCAATTTTAAATTTAAATTTTTCTCAAATTGACTTTTAAACATTGATAGTATATTTTGGAATGAAGGGAGAAAATGCAACTTTATATGTATTTAATTCATTATTTTACTTATTCCATACCAATTTTTTAAGTAATACATAACTTTTTGTTGTGTTTCGCCCAATACCAATACCCGCCATCGAATCAAAAATTGATTGTCAATATTGTGACTTTGAAACATGATCATGATTCAAGCATTTTTATCTCATGCTTGTAGAAATATATGTGACGTACTTCTCATATTTAAAAAGAGAAATTATAAACATGAATCATAATTTCCTCCCATAGCTAAATTACAAACTACTCTCTCCGTCCTCAAGGATGAGAAGAAAAACAAAAGTAGAGAAAGGAAAGAGAGTAAATAAAGTTCTAAATTTCTCCTTCGTGGTCTCACAAGATTCGTAAGTGATGAGTAATTTTATTTTTTATACTAATGTACCCAACTAAATAGCACAATTACCTTCACTTTATGTACTTTATCTCATCCTTTTAGGGATAAAAATAATTGTACCTTTAGTCATCCTTTTGAGGACGAAGGGAGTAGAATAAGTGGTCCACACATCATTGATGCTAATGAGAGGTCTGAATTTTACTTTTGTCTATAATCAAAGCATATTTTTCTTGGGAAGAAACAAAGGAAAAACCTTGAGAAAGGTGTTATATAGGCAAAAATCTAAAGTTTGGAGAACTCAAAAGCCAAAGACAATTTCTTTATTAATTCATTACAAGTCTGTTGCAATGTTGTTACAAACAAAGCAACAAAACCCCCCTACCATTGAATCCTAACTCTTAAAACAACCTAAGCTAAACCACATAATTTTACCTATGCTATTTTGCCCTTACTACAACCAATTGTATTGTGAACAATGCTTTCACATTTCTCCCTTATCCGACTCCATTTGTTGAGAAAACTCATTCTAGAGTTTACATTATTGCTTTCAACTGTTGATTGGATTTTGATTAGTCCTAGCTACCTATTCCTTCTTTAAATCCTTAAAATTCTTGCAAACTACGAAAATTTGAAGAAAAGATAAATACATTTTTTGCTAGTAGAATTTTTCTTATAAGCTTTGATAGCTCAAGTAAATCTCATCAAAAGTATATAACTATACAAGAGTGAGCATAAATTGTCTAGCAAGTTCTAACAACTGATGTAAAATAGTTTTTATAAGGTTCGACGTACAATGAACAAAGTTACTGAACATTCTCATGGTTTTTGTTAGAAGATAGTGGCTATGAACATGGTTATTGTATTAAGGAACATGTTTCTTGTATTAAGGAAAACAAGTTTCCTTGTTTTCCTCCTTTTTCATTTGTTAATTCCTAGACCTCTTGTATAAATATAGCAATTCACATATTGGAAATATAAGAGAGATTACCTTCTTACATGGTATCAAAGCTCTGATCCTTTATCCGGCGACTTTTTCCGGCGACCTTTTTCCGGCGACTTTTTCCAGCGACTTTTTTCCGGTGACTTTTTTCGTCGACTTTTTCCAGCGTGTCTTTTATCTCTCCTCCTTCCATCTGCAGTGGTCGACTTTTTCGGCGACTTTTTCCAGCGACTTTTTCCGGCAACTTTTCCATGGTTTTTATCTCTCCTCTTCCCACCTACAGTGGTTGTTTTGAGTGAAACTCAGGTTTAGTCTAATCTACCTACAGTGGTTGTTTTTGTGTAGTACAATTAATTGCACTCCCTTTGGTTTCTGGAATTACTCTCTGCTAATTTGTTGAGCTTTTATAATATCCTTGTTGATATTTCCTTGGATATTTTTGTTGCTCCTACTATCTCATCATGGCAGAATCTAGTTCTATTAATAGTGCTGGTACTATTTCTCATTTCGCACAATCAGGTATACACTCTTGTGCTCTTAATGTCTCATCTATTTACCTTAGTTGGATTATAGACACAGGTGCCTCTGCGCATATGACTGGGTCCTCCAATCTTTTTACTTCATACACGCCACACTCTGGAAAGGACAAGGTTAGAGTAGCCAATGGCTCCCTGTCTTCTATTTTCGGGAGTGGTTCTGTCATTTGTACCCCTTCATTAACATTATCATCTGTTCTCCATATCCCTTCATTTACTGCAAATTTACTATCTGTTCAACGTCTTTGTGAATCCCTACACTATTCAGTAACCTTTTTTGGAAATCATTGTGTTTTTCAGGACTTAGTGACAGGGCAAAGGATTGGCAGTGGTAGTGCAGTTAACGGTCTCTATTATTTAGATGTTCCCTCGTCTAACATGCCCTCTACTCAGGTTCAGGCTCTTCACTCTACTTCTCACCCATGCTTGACCTCTATCAATGACATTGACGTTTGGGACATCCTTCCTTTTCAGTATTGGAGTCTTTATTTCCATCTTTAGTTAAGCATTGTAACAGAAATCAGTTTTTGTGTGAACCATGTGAATTAGGTAAACATAAACGTTCTACTTATTCTGCTACTAACAATCGACATTCTGAACCTTTTGCCATTATCCATACTGATGTGTGGGGACCCTCTTGAGTTGTCTCCCGTTCTGGTTATAGATGGTTTGTTAGCTTTATTGATTGTCATTCTCGTGTCACTTGGATTTACCTTTTGCGGACCAAAAATGAGGTATTTGCTTGTTTTCAAGACTTTCATAAAATGATTCAAACCCAATTCGACGCTAAGGTCAGAATTCTCTATAGTGATAATGGTCGTGAATACAGTAATAATAATGTTTTTGCATCTTATCTCTCTCAGCATGGCATTATTCTTCAAACCTCCTGTGTCTCAACCCCAGAACAAAATGGAGTAGCGGAAAGAAAAAATCGACACTTGCTAGAGGTAGCCCGCACTCTTATGTTCACTATGTCAACCCCTAAATTTCTTTGGGGAGATGCGGTTCTGACTGCTGCATTTCTTATAAACCGTCTTCCTTCTAGAAATCTTGGGAACAAGAGACCCATCTCTTTTCTCCAACACACGACCAGTCCTTCTCCTTCACCTCGAGTTTTTGGTTGCGTGTGCTTTGTTCATGATAAATCTCCCACTCGGGGAAAATTAGATCCCAAAGCTATTAGGTGTGTTTTCATTGGTTATTCTCCAACCCAAAAAGGTTATAAATGTTATCATCCTTCTTCTAACAAAGTCTTTGTCACTCGGGATGTCACTTTTTGGGAATTGGAACCTTTTTATTCTTCTTCACCTTCTCCTCAGGGGGAGAATGTTATTAATGAGGAGAAGCTTCCTGAGGCTAGTATCACAAGCTCTATTTTTCCTATTCCTGTTGTTTCTGATAATTCTACACAGGGGGAGTTACAGTGTACTAAACAGAATGAGTCTGAGCCTGAGCCTGAGCTTGAGTTGAGGACCTATGCACGAAAAGGCAAGAATAAGGTTACCGTTTCTGCACCACTACACCAACTTTGTTCCGGACTTAGTCTTGATAATGGTAATGGTGAGAATCTTAATCCTACTTGTTCTTCTAAAGATACTGACATCCCAACTTGTTCTTCTGATGATACTGACATTCCTATTGCTCTTAGAAAAGGGGTTAGAGCTTGTACTTAACATCCTATTTCTAATTTTCTAGCCTATAGCAAATTATCTGCATCATATCACTCCTTTGTTTCTTCCTTGTCTTCAATATATGTTCCTCAGGGGTGGAGAGAAGCATTTGGTGATAAGAATTGGAAACAAGCTATGATTGAGGAGATGAATGCCCTAAAAAAGAATGATACATGGGAACTAGTCACTCTTCCTTACGGAAAAAAGGTAGTTGGATGCAAGTGGGTATATACAGTCAAACAAAATTCTGATGGAACGATTGAGAGACTCAAAGCCAGACTAGTTGCAAAAGGATACACTCAAACTCATGGGATTGATTACCAGTAGACATTTGCTCCTGTAGCGAAGATGAATTCTGTTCGTACCATAATCTCATGTGCAGCAAACTTCGGCTGGGATCTTCAACAATTAGACGTAAAAAATGCATTCCTTCACGGTAACTTGGAGGAGGAAGTGTACATGGACATACCTCCTGGTTTTGCTTCATCTGTTACTATGGGTAAGGTTTGTAAGCTACGAAAGGCTTTGTATGGTCTAAAGCAATCTCCTAGAGCCTGGTTTGGTAGACTCCACAGAGCAATGATAAGGTTTGGGTACAAGCAGAGTCGAGCAGATCATACTCTTTTTGTCAAACAGATAAAGGGTAAGATTACCATTCTTATTGTTTATGTTGACGACATTGTGGTGACAGGGGATAATAAAGAAGAGATAGTTAATCTCAAAGCGAGACTGACCAGAGAGTTTGAGATTAAAGATCTTGGTCCTTTGAAATATTTTCTTGGTATTGAAGTTGCAAGATCTTCCAGTGGCATCTTTCTATCTCAAAGGAAGTATGTTCTTGATCTGTTAACTGAAACTGGCATGTTAGGATGTAAGCCTGCTGATTCTCCTATTGAAGTTAATCATCATCTAGTAGGAGGCACATGACCTACAGTTGATAGAGAAAGATATCACCGTTTGGTGGGACGACTGATATACTTCTCTCATACGAGACCCGATATATCTTATGCTGTGGGAATAGTGAGTCAGTATATGCATGACCCTCGACATTGCCACATGGAAACTGTTTACAGAATTCTGAGGTATCTTAAGTCTTCTTCTGGAAAAGGATTATTGTTTGCACCACATGGTCATATAAAAGTTGAAGCTTTTTCCGACTCAGATTGGGCTGGTTCGATAGAGGATCGTCGGTCTACAACGGGTTACTGTTCATTTGTTGGAGGTAATCTTGTTACTTGGCGTACTAAGAAACAGTCTGTGGTGGCAAGATCTAGTGCTGAGGCTGAATATCGAGCTATCGCCTTGGGTATATGTGAATTAATGTGGATTCGAACCCTGCTAGAAGATTTGAGTGTTACAACTAAAAGGCCTATGCAGTTATTTTGTGATAATAAGGCAGCCATTAGTATTGCAAACGACCCAATGCAGCGCGATAGAACGAAGCACATTGAGATTGACAGACACTTCATCAAAGAAAAGTTAACCAGTGGTCTTATTTGCAACCCTTTGTAAAATCAGAACACCAACTTGCTGATATTTTGACAAAGGGTCTTAGTAGTAAGATGTTTCATCCTTTGTGTTTCAAGTTGGGTATGCGATACATCTACACACCAACTTGAGGGGGAGTGTTAGAAGATAGTGGCTAGGAACATGGTTATTGTATTAAGGAACATGTTTCTTGTATTAAGGAAAACAAGTTTCCGTTTTCCTCCTTTTTCATTTGTTAATTCCTAGACCTCTTGTATAAATACAGCAATTCACATATTGGAAATATAAGAGAGATTACATTCTTACAGTTTTGGATCTAAGGAATAATAAAGTCTTGAATCACGACATCTTCACAACATATACAAATAAAGGATTTTAAAGGCTCGTACTCAACAAGTTATAATGTAAATCAGTGCTATCAACGAAATATTTCATCAAAGGATTGTAAGGACTTCGATTCAAAGGGTTACAAGGCTTTGAATCACAGCTCAACATCATCAACATTGATAAAGTAACTGAGTGGTCGTAGGGATCAAGAACTCTTTCACAATGTACTATAGGTGATCAATGTATTATCACTCTCGTTACCTGTAACATCTTCACACCATAATTTAATGGCGTATTGTCGGCGTATCGACATTCTTATACCAGTCCCCTATAAATTTAGGTTTATCTCAGTTATACATCTCAAGGAATCCGCCCCAAGCTAACTTGGTTTGGCACAAACAGTTGTCTCATAAAATGAAATTAACAATAACTCTTGAGTATTTGATATCACGAACAAAATTGTTCAACATTGAAATAGCAAAATCAATAGAGTTTAGCCGAACACAAATGACCTCAACTCTTCATATAATCAATTTAGATAATATGATCAAATCTTTGATATCAGATGAAGGTGAATACACTTTGGAAAAATTGGAAGTGAATTCAAAAGCACGTAGTACAGAAACTTACCTGCGTTAAAGCTTGCTTTTTGTTTATGTGAGTTAATCCCCTCCTTCGAATTACCTATATCGTTACGGATGTTTGAAATATCAACTTTCGTGTAAAATTCGTTATCGTCAGTAACTTTCCGTATTTAAATTTTTGGATTATTTGCTTATTTTAAATTCATTTTTAAGTACATTTGTAATCTCTTTTTGCATCTCAATCTTCCAAACTTCCTTGTATCATAAACTTAAACTTAACAGCTCAGTTTTGGCTCATATTAATTGGTAAAATTTTATTACATAGTTTTGGCTCACTTTAATCAGTTTTTAATAATTTTTCCATCTCCATTTCTTCCATCAGACTTCTTAAAGGATTTTATTTTTCAAAACCCTTTTAACCAATGTAAATATATATAAGTAGGATGTTCAGTGATTTTCCAGATTTTTTCAACTATGTTTACTATTTATTTGAGTGCCAATTCTCTTTAATATTGCAAAATTTTTTATAATTCGGATTCAACTCCAAAAATTCTGAAATTTGGACAGTGTCTCCCCCTCATCCCAGAGAGTTTGCCCTTAAAGTTTCAGCTCCAGATGATAACCAGAGTCCAAGTTATGTTTGTTTAAGTTTCTGAATTTCAAAATTGTTTGATTTTTAATTAAATATCTACAATTTCGTTTGAGCTCATTTTTGGACGGCATCATCCCCGTACCATGAGATACCTGCCATGAAAATTTCAGACCAGATAAGGTCCTTAGCTCCAAAAACAGTCCTATAGTCAATAATAGGTTTTACTCATTGACCAGCCTCCTTGCATGATTTTTAATTTCATATCGGGGGGTGCAACCCACAGACTCGGTAGGAAAGCCAGGAGTTTTGGAGCTAAGCGTGAAGCGAGCTCGAGCAAGCGTCAGTGGGAGAGGTAGAGTAAAGAAAATGTAGCTCTTTCGACCGGCTGGACTAGTGAGTGACTCCTGGGTAGGAGGCACGAGTGCTATCACAGGAGTTGAGCTCTTTCTGCGGAAGAGTCAGCAGCATAGCCAGTTGTTGGGCCAGCTGCATAATCACGTATGTAAGCAAGTTATCCAGTTGCTTATAAGTTGACAAAATAAACTACAAACTTTCCTACATTTTGACGAAGTACCTGAGCCTCATACAGAGTCGTGCCCCTTTAATATGATGAGAAGAAGAGGGGCCGCCCTAGGGTTTCAAATTTTTACAGCATGTAGCTGACTTGCATTAGTATTTGTCCTAAAAATTTATCCAAATTCATTTGCCACAGGAAGTTATGGATTTTACAATAATAGTCCAGAAACTAGTCATTATAGAACACAGTTTTATTTTTCTTTTCTTGTTTTCTTCAAGTTCTTAGCTCAAGTTTCAAGTTCCATGATAGCATATCATTAACACTACCTAAGTTGAGCTTAATCATTCTTAGAGTTTCATAAAATTTATAAGAGGAATTTTAGAAGATATTTGGATTAAAAGTTAGTTTAGGTTGATTACATTTACCGCTTGTTTTATGCTTCCTTTCCTCTTTTGGCTTCACTTTGCTTCCACTTGCTCCAAGTTTTCTCCTCTCTTCTTCCTCTCCTAGCTGCTCAACTCCTCCTCTATGCACTATTTTGCTCTTGGCCGAAGGTATGTGTGTTTGTGTGCAAGTATACTTGCCTTCTCTTCTTTTATATTTTACTAGTTTAGGTAATTTCATTTAAACCCCAATTGACTTGGTATTCTTAGTCAAACCCCACCACTCTTGGTAATTACCTTGCTTAACTCTCTCTTAAATTAGAGTTAATTATGTTTTACCATCACTTATTACCTTGCTTAACAAATAAAGCAAGTTTAAGGCTTAATTGGAGATTAAAAGAGTCGACTTTTGAACTTGTGGTCAAGAAAGGTCCCACATCTCTTCTCTCTTTATCTTACAACCAAACAAGCACATGATATATATACACATGTGTGGGTGCCAAAGGCCACATGGCCGCCCACCCCTCCATATATATATATATAAATATATATATATATACACGTGTGTGCGCGTATGTTTGTGTGTGTGTGTGTGTATATATATATATATTTTTCCTTTTGTTCCTTTATCGTTTTATATCTTTATCTTCCTTTTCTTTACTTTATTTAAGTTTTTGCTATTTCTTTTGAGATTCATTTAATTCCAAAACAGTGTATACATGAGTTTATAGAATTAAACTTTATTAATTAAACTTTATTAATATTGTCATTTACATTTGTATTTACATTCTTGATTAGGGTTTGGGTTATTAAACTTATTCTAGTCCTTAAATTTATCTGCTAAGGTTACACTTACTTTCATTTTCTTGTTCGTCTCCAAGTTGGTAATGGCATGAATATTTGGTTTTGGGAGGATATTTGGATAGGAGGTATTCTTCTTTTATTAGCTTTTCCTTGTGTTTTTACCTCTCGTATGAGCATAATTCTCTAATTTCTACATTCTATACTTGGGAGGAAGATTCAAGTTTTTGGGATTTTCATTTTTTCTGTAATTTAAATGATAGGTAGACGGAGGAAATTTCTTTATTTATTCAACTTCTTAATTCAGCTTCTTTTCTCGGTCCTTGGATATGCGTGTTTGGTGTTTTTATTCTTTTGGAATCTTCCCGTGTCGTTATTTTTTATTCACTTATTGGTTATCGTAGAATTCATCATCGTTTTCCTCTAGCCTCTTATATTTGGAAGGTAAAGGCTCCCTAAAACATTATAGCTTTTGTGTGGCCCTTTACTTTTGGTCGGCTTAATACTAATGATGTGCGTCATAGGCGTAGGCCTTACAAATCTTTATTCTCAGATGCGTGTGATATTGAACGATGATAATTTGAGGTTTAATCATAAATTTTTGTGGTTGACGTTCTCGTAATTTCTTAAAGTTGAGAATGTCAATCACAAAGGTCTTATGATATATAGAAAGAAGTCTGCCACATACGACGAACTAGAATAATTATTCTCCAAACGTATTAAATATCTGTGTCAAAACAAACAACCCAAATAGATCACCTAACTTCAGACCTTTATCACCTTAACTACCTTTGCACATCCAGAAAATCCGTAGATTACAAGTGGCAACTTATATAAAAAATCAATTGAAATCAAAGATGTAATTAGATTTGGTTGATTACAACAAGTCCCAAGTGGGTATGATGTTAATATTAGTTTGTCCTTTTCTTTTTCACCTGCTCTTGAAAATTCTTATCCATGTTGCAGGTAACATGATCTCAAAGCATAATGAGCTTAATTTTGCTTCACATTTATGTGCAAATTTCATGTTGATTTGGTATTTGTCCTTGTTCCCTTGGTAACCTAAGAATGTGTTCAGTCCAGTTTAAAATCACTCTTTGATATTTTTTGAATACAAATTCGGATGGCTTGCAAATTAGGACATCCTTAGGGGCGGCTGATAGGATATTTGAGTGTTTTCCTTCCAAAATTCTAACACCTGGTTAGGTGAGTGAATAAGTCTGTATTGATGCCTAAGCTTTCTAATCAAGATATTAACTAATTCCAATAAAGTGAAAGTGTCAATTGTATTATTTTACAGTTCGTTGCTATAATCTCTTGAGCACATTTTGTAATCAATTTTCCAATTTTCATATATGAAAGTGTTCAGATCTGAAATAACTTTGAATGTTTTTTCCTTTTTCTTTAGTCATGTATAAAGGTTGCGCTTGACTTCGTTTCACCTGAAAATGTTCACGAGTGCATCCGTTTAGCAGAGGAATTCCGCACTCTTCCTCAAAATCACAGGGCCAAGGAAGACAAGTTGGAGGTATACCATCTATATCCTAGATTACCCCAAATAGTATCGTATTTGAAACATCTGAGAACAAAATGACTGTATAAAATATTTTTTCTTTCAAAGTTTTTTCTTTTATTTAAGTTTTTTGCCTTATATTGGAGTCTTACAAATTCCTATTATTTTGAAACAGGTGAAGAAAATAACCATTCGTGCAATGAGACAAGCTGTGAATGACTTGAAGAAAATAAGGTACTCATAGCATTTAGTTTGTCATGTTCTTGTTAAGAGTTCTCATCTGTGTACTACGTGTGGCATATGAAAAAATGTGAAATTCAGTTTCTGGATTTTGGTCTCTTGAAAGTGTCCTAGATCATCTTTGTTTACCAAAAGCAGCCCATAAAGTCTTTGTTTGGGTTGGATTAGATTGGGTGGGTTGCTTTTGCCAGTTTGGGTCCATATTCAATATATATGGACCATGTGTTACTGTCTACCTAGTACCTACGAAAGAGTTATTTCATAGTCATGAGCATTTCATATAAGGTTCCAACATCATACAAAGGATATGTTGTATACTTTGCATATACATCCCCTCAATGTATAACTAATGTACTAATTATTGAATTAGTCTATTGTTTTCAATATTTTGAAGAGCTCAGTGTAAGATAGTCTAGCGGATTTCAATTCTAGTGGAGTTTAATTAGTGCACTTGGAACTTGTTAACTCACTCCATTTGATACTTTTACAACCACACAAACCATCCACACAAGGGTTATTTTTATTTTTTAATTTTTTCGGTGGTTACAGAATTGTAAGCTAATACTCCCTTCGTTCCATGACAAGTCTCATTTGCAAAATTGTCGAATATGAAGGATATATTTTTGTTTCACGTATATCCTTAAAATTAATAAGTTTAATTTAGTAGTACATATGTTAATTGAATTGTGATGGTTAAACTTGAGGACAATTGTGCCATTTTATACTAATGTCACTAATTTATACTAATGTCACTAAAAGGTGGGCTCTTTTTGTGGAAAAATTTACTTTTACAAATAGGATTATTTTTGTGGAGGGAGTATTTAGAATCAGGGAATCATTTCAATATACACTAGAGAAATTTCTTTAATTCAATTATTTTATGCAACACTTGTTTTTCCTTCACTATTAGGTGCCTGAGATTGTGGTATATGAATTGTCAAATAGTTGTGGATTTTTGGTGGAGCTGTGTATCAGTATCCTCCCTTTTAATTTCATGTCTTTATTCTGATCTGATTGGTAGTTTGATCAGTATTGAACAGCTGTTGGAAAGACTACTGATTATCAAAGTACTGCATCATCATGTTTAATCTTGAGTTGTAAAATGAGCCAGGGCTGCATGTGAGCCCGGCCCGGCCCGGTTCGATTAAGCTTTGACTCAAGCTTGTTAAACGATTAAGCCCGGCCCGGTCGCTACTTGTGCCCGGCTTGTTTAGGCTCAATTTTAGTAACCACTACTCCTGTAGCATTTAATTTTTTTATTTTTTTATTTTCGTAATAAAAAATTTAAAGTTGGTCTTAGGCTCGACTAGCCATAGGCTTGCTTAATCCGGGCTCAAGGTCGATTGGTTTACTAAACGAGCTGAGTTCCTACATAAAATCTTAGGCTTGTCTAAAACCTGACTCCAATTTGGCTCGTTTAACTTTTAAACGAGTTCGAGCTCTATAAGTCAAAGTCCGACTTGGCTAAGCTAATTTACAGCTTTATATTAATTTTAGCTGATGGAATATCGTAGAATTCTCCATATTGTCTCAATTGTACAAAAGAATTATTCTACGTAATTGTAGTGACTTATTATTTCCTTTGCTTCATGTTTAGGTCCGAGGGAGTTGAGGAATCTCAGTAGACAGTCAAATAATGTGCCTCCATTTTCTCATCAGAGGCGAATAATTATGCTGTATTTTCTGTTGTAACTGGTTGAAAGAAACCACGGGTTATGCAACCACTTGTTTTCACACCAGTTTTTATTTCTTTAAGTTATGGTGTGTATTAGCTCCTTCTAAAAAATGGTCGTCTGCGTTGTTGTATTTTATTCAAGAATTATAGTTAATGAATGGTAATTTGCTTTATGGGCGTTTTTATTAGAGATTTTTTATTTATTAATAAAATAAATAAGGGTTAACAATGATTGGAATTTACTTACTCACAAGTTGCTTATTGAAAGGATTTCTTGTAAAAAATGATAGTTTGTGACTGAAATGGATTTTTGTTAATTTTTTTGGGATATATTTTAAAGTCAGATTGATTAATTGAATATGTGTAAGAAAACATTTAGGACTGAAAAGAATGTATTGAGCATCCTAAGGTGCAAAGAGTTGAAGTCTCACAAAGAACTATAACAATTTAGAGTATTTATATTATAAATGCCATGAGCTTTTTTTGAACAATTGTCTGTTTTGTTGGTGTTTTTAAGGTCACGTATGGTTTTAGCTACTATTCTCTTTCTTTTCCTAATTTTTCCTCCATGATGTTTTTTGGGTTGCAAGTTTTAAGATTTAATATTACAAAACATTCTTTGCCACTATCAAATGTTTGAACTTCTTACTCTATAGGGTCCAAAAGAGTCCCTTTTTTTTTTTCTCTGCAACTTTCCTCCTCTTTTTCCCTTTTTTTTTTCTTTTTTTTTTTCCCTCCCACTTTGTGTTTAAATAACAAGCGCAATTTTTAGTTTTCCTATTCCATTCCTTTCTCATTCAAAATTGCTAGCGGTCCCTGGGTGTAGGTTTTTCCGTATATCTTTTTGTCAATTTTTTTTTCTTAATGTAATTTTTCTTTCACGAGCCGTGTGGCGTGGAGATTAGTTTTTATCTTTAATTTCAATTTGGTATGCATTGTGCATCCCAGCGCATATGAGGTTGGGGCAAATTTTTTTTTTTTTGGACTTTGTATTAATTATATTTTTTAATATAAAAATTCAACTAGTATTAATATTATTATAATAAAAATTTAATTAACAATTTCAAAATAATAAAAATCAAGTATTATTTATGGCAACTTTAGAAATTTAGAGAATTTGGAATGTGTCAGTTTTTGTCACAAACTCCTATCAACACAAACATCACGTGTTAATATTTATCTATTTTTCAAAATAGAAGATTATTAACTAATTTTATGAAGTCAATTGATGACAATTAAAATTAAAATTAGAGGTGATTATAATTTTCCTAAAATAATATTAATAATGAAATATCATAATTAGTTGTTTGTTTTAGAATTCATCATTGTACTAACTAAGTTAAAAAAATCTATATCAAATTGTTAAAGATTGAAAATATTTTCAAAGAACTTTTAAAAAGTTATTATTCAAATTTTATGAAGAGAGTACCATAAAAATTAATTAAACATGATTATAATAACAAAATCTTATATCAATAATTACACACTTGATTTAAGAGGAATCAGTATATATACATCTGTCACAACCGAAAAAGTATTCTTGCTGGAGAGGATAATGAATGGCTCCTTCAATAATGACATCCTACAGATGAATAGAACTTTTACTACCAATTGGATGATAAATTTCTTTAAATACTGAAATTTTTGGATTTGACTTTCCCTTTCATTATCACACTCTCTCCAATTTTATCTAATATATCCATTATTTGATCCTAAAAATTTTGGTTAGTAATAGTTAAAATATGTTAATAGATATTTAATGGATTATTAAGAACAATTATACCTAAAAAATTAGACTCAATAAAAATAAATTTTACCTTTAATAAGTCTAAAAGGAATTATTATCTATTGAAAGTTTGATGAAAAATTCAACATGATCATCTAATGGTGAAAAAGTGTTAGATTATTTTCATTTTTAAAATCAAGAATACTACTCATTAATATTAAATTAAAGTGACCAGTATTGGATTTCAATTATAACAGTTTCATATTGTTAAAAAATATAGTGTATTAACATGCATTGGAGTGAAAGTGTAATGAATGGAAGCCAAATCCGAAATTTTTCTATAGATTAAAAAAGAATATTGTAATTGCATGAATAAGCTCAAGATCATCTAAAAATTTAGTATCACAATTAATACAGCCCAATATAGATTTTTTTATTTATATAATTATTATATAGATATATATAAATATATATAATGCATATAATATATAACGTAATAAATAACAAAAAACAAAGGTCATTACACTTGAATGTAACTAGTTTTTAAATCCATGCTCATAGACAATGTAAAGTGGTAATGTAACTTAGCTTTTAATCCATGATTAAGACATGTAAGGGTTTATGAAATTGAATTTGATTTTTTTTGATTCTGTAGTGTTTTGGGGGGGGGGGGGGGGGAGGGGGGGAAAAACAAGTAAAATATTTTTCTTATAAACACATTTTCAATAGGACCTTTTACCTAACGACATGTTCTATAT